>JAVXUP010000950.1:0-310746 GCA_033070095.1 Escallonia herrerae | reverse complement strand
AAGTGTTAATAAATTGGGTCAGTGGACCCATTATCCGCCCACTAACAGATAATGTGTATTTGTTAGTTTGGATAAATACAGTTATTTAGAGAATATTTATCTCTTAAGTGTTTGAGATAAATACAATCTTTATCTCCTAAGAGTTGGAGGTAAAGTCAGTCTCTAATTGTATCTCTATATAAAGGCTAGAGATATCCCAATAAATCAAAAGTCAATAGTTATAACCCTCTCTCATAGCACTCTCTCTAGAGCAATCACCAAGCTCTAGGATTTGGTTCGTGGACGAAGAACTCGACTCTAGTAGTCGTTTTCGTACCTGCGAAAAAGATCAAGCGTGTTGGAGGCTCGTAACAACAAGGATCCTACGTCGGAATATTCGGAGACTTCATACGGTATGTTTCCGAACCCACTACGTGTTACGTGGTAGCGCAATAATTGTTGTAATCATTTCAACATTGGTATCAGAGCATGATTACTTGTTGATTCGCCTTTAACATGCTAGATTAAATTATGTGCATGTTGCGATTTTTTCCGGATACATGAACGAGACCCATTACAAAAATTCAAAATTTATTGAGCATGTTTTCTGAAAAATAATTATATAGTTTTGTTCTCCTATGGTTGAGGATGAACTCCATAAAATTTCGTGATTTTTGGATGCATGATTTGTGAGAAATCACAATTTTATTTTTCAAGAAAACTGTGATTTTTTTGAGTTTTGGGACTCAAATTCGGAGCATGATATTCAGTTTTTATCATGATCGTTGGTACATAATTAATCTATGTCGCATAAGCTTTCCAACGATATATCGTACGCATTATTTGGCTTAAAAACGAGAGAGATATGCCATTCGGAAGTTGGCATCGTGGCATGGCGGCGGCTGAAAAAAATTAGGGTTTAAAGAAGAAGATGAACAGTGGTCCCACGCGTGCCACGCGTCAAGCCGAGCCACTGACGCGCCGCCACGCGCTCAAGAGGAGCTGCCACGCGCCCCCACGTGCGCCACGTGCGAAGTCAGCCGCGCATGAGACACGCGCGCCAAGACGCGCTGCCACGCGTTCCCACGCGCCAGCCGTGGCTGATACCACGCGCGACACGGGCCGCACGAGCCCAAGCCAAGCTGATTTCACGCGCTCCCACGCGCGCGCGTGTAACTCACGCGCCTGTCAAAAAAAAATTCAGACGTGCCCCACGCGCAAGGCGGCGCGTGGAGGCGCGTGAGGAATTTTCTGGCGGTTTTTGACCCACCGCCGGCGAGTGGAGTCTTGTTTGGGCTTCTTAATTTTTTATATGGTATTAAATTTACCTTTATACCCCTGTGTGTATTCTGTTTAATTTTTAAACGACTTTTTCTATTGAAATTAGCTTTAAAATTTTGTTTTGATGCACACAGAATTTTTCTTTAATTCCAGAGGGCATATTAGGGATAAATTTACTGTTTGCCAATTTTAAGAATTTATCTCTCATTTTTGGGTCATTTAGAAATATTTTTGTGGTACTTTTGTGGTCCCAAAAATACGAATAATGCGTAAATATTAATTTTTGCACTTTGTGAGCAGAAATAAATATTTTTGGAGAGTTATATGACATAGATGAATTATATTTTATTTATTTGCCTTGATTTGTGTTATGGTTTAAATATGTTTTTTGTTGAAATATATTTGTTGGGCTTTTGGTAAGCCCACACCTCTTTAAACCCAATTTCAAGGCCTTTACGCCCGTTTTCCTTGGAAGGAGAATGTGACCTATTCATCCATTTAAATTACCCTTTAACTTGTTATTTGAGCATGCTAGTTTTAGGTTAAATGGATGGATATTAGATTGGCATTCTAAAGAAACTTATGTTTATGTGTTTACTCTTGTTTTAAGAAAATTCTTTTGAGAATAATGTGCTGTGCGGCATCTCCATTTGTTTTATTGGAGTAGTTTGTAGTAGGATTCTCAAAGATGTTGTATTCTACTATTTCCCTGTATATTTCCAGAAAGCCTTGTACGGGATGTAATTTCGCACGCACATTATTCAAGTAAGAATTTTCTTAGCATAAGTTATTAGAATGCCAATGGGGTTCAATGGAGTCCTTGCACACTTTATTGCATGGTGCAATTTTATATTGTTCTAAATTATCATGTGGATGATTTATTATATTGTGGCTTATATAATGATGAAATTTATTGCGAAAAATTACTTGAAAAATATTTTTCCCAACTCACATACATGGGAGATGATTACGAGCTTAGCAAATTTTCGATTTCATGATGTGAGGAAGGATTATGTTTTTCATTTGAATTTTTTGAAATAAATAGAAAGATGTATAATTAATGTCTTTTCCTTGCGCAATCTAATGTAGTGAATATAATGGCCACCAAGAATGTCATAGCTGATCTCGTTAAGGGTGAGAAACTTAACGGAGATAATTATGACGTTTGGCACAAAAAGATGAAATTCATGCTGAACGAACAAGAGCTCGAGGAGCACTTGACCAAGGAGATGGTCGCGCCAACTGAGGCGCAACCCCTAAGAGACCACACTGCCTACCAGAAATGGAATCAGAAAGATCGTAGTGCGCGCTACACCTTGTTGAGCAGCTTGCAAAATGATCTAATCGGGCAGTATGATGAACTTCCAACTTGCAAAGCTTTATGGGAGCAGCTCAAGTTCTCTTTTGGTGGAACCTCAACTACGCGGCTTCGTAGCCTTGTGATTAAGTTTGAGGAGTACACAAAAGACCCTAAACATACCATGAGTGAACATCTAAGGATGATGTCCAATATGATTGGTAAGCTGAGGGATGCTGGCCATGCGCTCACAGATGAGCAGCAAGTCAGAGCTGTCATAAGGTCCCTTCCTGCCTCATGGGCCAATATGAAACAGATATTGACCCACAGTGAAAACATCAAGAACTTTTCTGATGTTTCACAGCATGTCATCCTTGAGGACGAGACTCGAGATGCTGACAAGACCCTTGCTTATGTCGCCCAAGGGGGATCGCGCAATGCAAATGGCAAGCGCGGAAGACAAAGTAAGAAAGGTAAGAAAGGCGAGGCTAGCACTTCTGCGCCAAAGGAAGGAAAAATGAAGAAACGCAAGAGAGGAAAACGTGGTGGGAAAAAGGAACTATCTAAAGTTAAATGCTTCAACTGTCAACTGAAAGGACACTTCGCTCGTGATGGTTGCTCATTCCCAACCTGTGTGGTTTGTGGATACAGGTGCAACAAAACATGTAGCACGTGATCGAGAGGGGTTCGTAGATTATCACCGGATTCCAGCGGGTAGCAAACATATCTTCATGGGAAACAATAGCTCCGAAGAGGTGCTAGGGGTTGGTTCTTACCAGCTCAAGTTGCGCACTGGGCGCACATTGATTCTTGAGGATGTGCGATATGCACCCACTATTCGGCTTAATCTACTTTCAGTTACTGCTTTATTAGACAGTGATTTTTCCTTTATTTTTAAGGGTAATAAGTTGGACATCTTTTTGGATGATGTTTTGTTCGGACATGGTTTTCGCATGGATAGTCTTTTTCAATTGGATTTAAATGATTCACAGTCCTCTTATTCTTATGTTGTGAATGATAATATTGTGAATGATTCTACCACCTGGCATGCAAGACTGGGCCACATAGGCCAAGATAGAATGACTCGTTTGGCTAGAGAAGGCTTTTTGGGCCCACTCGCAAGAGTCAATCTACAAACTTGTGAGGCTTGTTTGGCCGGTAAAGCATGCAGGAAGCCTTTTGAAAAGGCTGTGAGAGCAACTCAACCACTTGAGCTAGTTCACTCTGACATATGCGGACCTATGAGTGTAAAGGCACGCCATGGCGCCTCTTATTTCCTTACACTGATAGACGATTATACGCGATATGGTTATGTGTATCTGATATCTCACTGCTATGAAGCTTTGGACTGTTTCAAACGCTTTGTAGCTGAGGTTGAGAATCAGAAAGATAAGAATTTAAAAACTCTTCGCACTGACCGAGGACGCGAATATTTGTCAGATCACTTCAAGAAGTTTTGTGAGGAAAAAGGGATACGCAGGCAACTTACTATTCCTAATACTCCACAACAAAATGGCATTGCGGAAAGAATGAATAGAACATTGTTAGACATGGTTAGGTCTATGATGGCGCAAGCAAACCTCCCAATATCTTTTTGGGGGGATGCTCTTTTGACTGCAGCCTATATACTTAATCGAGTGCCTTCACAATCAGTCAAATCCACCCCATATGAGCTTTGGAATGGCCAAAAGCCAAATTTGGATAACTTGCGCCCATGGGGCTCAGCAGGTTATGTTCACAGTATTTCTCATAAGTATGGGAAACTAGGGCCTAAAGCTAAAAAGAGTATCTTCTTGAGGTATTCTGAAAACTCTAAAGGCTATGTGATGTATGGTGAACATCCAAATGGTGGAAAGACTGAAATAGAGTCTCGTGATGTCGATTTCATAGAGAATGATTTTCCTAGCATTGGAGACGCACGTAAGAATCTTGACCTCTATGAGTTAGAGGAAGTTGAAGCCACTTTACCATCTACAAGCGAAGGTGAGGGATTAGTTCCTCATCCTATTGTCGCTGAAGATAGTATAAGTGATCTTCAACCTAGTGGGAGCATCCTAGACAGTGGGAGCACACCATCAGGACCATCAGGTCAACAAGATTCTCAACTGCGTAGAGGTGCACGAGGAAGAGTTCCACGTCGTCGTTTTGAGATTGACGGTGAAATTCTTATGTGCACTCCAACTGATGAAGATGAGCCCACTTCTATGGAAGAAGCCTTATCTTCACCTGCTAGTAATGAGTGGATGGCTGCAATGAAAGATGAGTTGAGCTCAATGGAGAAGAATCAGGTCTGGGAGTTGGTTGACCTTCCGCCAGGGCGCAAGACTATTGGAAACAAGTGGGTTTTAAAAGTCAAGCGCAAGGCAGACGGGTCAATTGACAAGTATAAGGCACGTCTTGTGGCGAAAGGCTATACCCAACTGCGGGGTGTGGACTATGAAGACACTTTCTCCCCAGTGGTGAGATTTGCTTCAATTCGCCTGATCCTAGCTATTGTCGCCCAGCAGGATTTAGAACTTTTTCATATGGATGTTAAGACTGCGTTTCTCAATGGAGAACTAGACGAAGAGATTTATATGGCTCAACCTGAGGGTTTTGAAGTCAAAGGACATGAGCGCAAAGTTTGCCGGCTCAAACGTTCTATATATGGTCTCAAACAATCGTCTAGGCAGTGGTACTTTAGGTTTCATCATGCCATTACCTCTATAGGTTTTGAAATGATTGAACAAGACCATTGCGTTTACGTAAAACGATCCAAGAAAAATATTCTGATCCTTTCTTTGTATGTGGATGACATTCTTTTAGCTGGGAATGACATGAGTTCCATTGTCGCCACTAAGCAGTGGCTGTCCTCAACTTTTGAGATGAAGGACATGGGAGAAGCTAATTATGTGCTCGGGGTTAAAATCATACGTGATCGTCCAAAGAGACTTCTCGGTTTGTCTCAAGAGACATATATCAAGAAGGTCATTGAACGATTCCGTATGCATAACTCAAAACCCATAGACACTCCAATGGACAAGGCGTGTACTTTAACAACAGACCAATGCCCAAAGAATGATGAGGAAAAGAATCGGATGTCCAAAGTGCCTTACGCGGCTGCAGTTGGGAGTCTGATGTACGCTATGTTGTGTACGCGTCCAGACATCTGCTTTGCCGTTGGAATGGTGAGTCGTTATCAGAGTAATCCTGGACCCGCTCATTGGAATGCGGTGAAGAGGATTCTTCGATACTTACGTGGAACCGCTGATCTCGTCCTGTGTTATCATGGTGGAGACTTGAGATTGAGAGGATACAGCGATGCTGATTGGGGCGGTGATAGAGATGAGCGCATATCCACTTCAGGTTATGCATTCATACTAGGAGGTGGAGCTATCTCTTGGTGCAGCAAGAAACAGACTTGCATCGCCCTATCCACGATGGAGTCGGAGTATGTTGCTTGTTCAGCAGCAGTCCAGGAAGCTGTTTGGTTGAGGTCATTCTTACAGGCTCTAGGGGTTACAGCTCATGCAGACGAGTCTGTCACTGTTCACTGTGACAATACAGCTGCCCTAGATTTTGTAAAGGACCCCAAATATCATGGGAAGGCCAAACACATAGGCCTTCGTTATCACTTCATTAGAACTTTAGTTGCGCAAGGAGAGGTGACCATGAAGCATATACCTACTGGCAGAATGGTGGCTGATCCTTTGACCAAGCCTATTGCTAGAGATGTTTTCCTTTCTCACATTAGGAGTATGGGACTACGTAGGTTTTGATATGTTTATGGCATCTTATGTACTTGACATTATTTATAACATTAAATTTTCATTCCTTGATTTGAGTTTATTTTGGAATGAATGGATAATCTTTGTGATTACATATACATCCTTATTGAGAGTGTCACCAGGCTCGAATTGACCCACTCACACGGGTAATTCACCTTGGCGCTAATCTTAAGCGCCAAGTGGGCGAATAAGATGATACAGCTTATAAAGCAAACATGTCGCCTTAGTTGGAGCTAAGATGAGACCTAATAAATGTAGGTCGATCATAGAGTATCTCCACAACTCTATGTAGCCTGTTTACAGCCGAATGTGAGATTTCAGGCAGGCACTATGAGAGTGACTGGGCTGAAAAACTCAGGTTAGGCGCTTGTACAGCGACTAGACTTAGATTCGTATGGCGTATTTTATTATACATTTATGTGACACGCCCTTGCGGGTTACGCCATAGCATGCAAATCATACTGCATGTGCTAAATGCAGACCGACAGTGGGAGTGACGAATGAATCCCTGCTTCGTCACTGTGTGAGCCACTTGGATCGAAATTTTTGATCCTATATGGTACCCTTTTCACCTTAGACTATGTCATGAAGAGGATACTCAATGTCGCTACTTTAGCATGTACCCTTGGATCATGGATGATGCGGTCTCGCGGGGCATGTCTAGGAAAGCGGTTGGGTCTAATTGGAATGACATGAGGGCTTTGGGAAGAAAGTTCAATATTACATCATGTTGTGTGATTCATAGCCCGGGCGACTTTGTCGATTTTCGTTTCGATATGAGTCATGAATACATAACATATGAGAGGTTTAACACTGCTCATTATGAGGGATTTGAGAGTGTTTAATCTGGTGTAGTTGAACTATCTGGGGTACATACGAGATTTTTTGGAGTGATGTATTGTGTTAGTTTGGTGATAACTTAATACAATACTCCTCAACTGGACATCCTTTCTCGTAGGTCGCACGTTCCATTTCCTGTATGAGGAGATGAGTGGACGAGAGATAAAGAGGGACTGTACGATTTATTTGCCCTGTGTGTGGGCGAGTGGGAGCTGTTAATAAATTGGGTCAGTGGACCCATTATCCGCCCACTAACAGATAATGTGTATTTGTTAGTTTGGATAAATACAGTTATTTAGAGAATATTTATCTCTTAAGTGTTTGAGATAAATACAATCTTTATCTCCTAAGAGTTGGAGGTAAAGTCAGTCTCTAATTGTATCTCTATATAAAGGCTAGAGATATCCCAATAAATCAAAAGTCAATAGTAATAACCCTCTCTCTATAGCACTCTCTCTAGAGCAATCACCAAGCTCTAGGATTTGGTTCGTGGACGAAGAACTCGACTCTAGTAGCCGTTTTCGTACCTGCGAAAAAGATCAAGCGTGTTGGAGGCTCGTAACAACAAGGATCCTACGTCGGAATATTCGGAGACTTCATACGGTATGTTTCCGAACTCACTACGTGTTACGTGGTAGCACAATAATTGTTGTAATCGTTTCAACAACAAGAATCAAAAAGATGGGGGATCTATCGATGAGAGCTTAGGTGAAGGCTCAAATAGCTTAGGTGTTAGTTGAAAGACTATGTATGGGATGTTTTTTTCTATAGAGTGATAAATGGATGGATCTTGCTTTTTAAAAGCCATAGTCAGGCATAAGGCAGTGTGCAGTCAGCTAGTAGATGACGCCAGAAAGGGATTTGTCAAAGCACGGATAGGAGCTCTACCACAATATGATCTCTTTCGTTGTGAAAGCGCTATCAAAGCCGTTGTCCTAATAGCTTTGTTCAGGAGTAAATAACCATTAAATTGCTTGTTAAATGGAGGAGCGGAAGGGGCAAAGTCAACGACTGAGGCCAGATGTATGAGAAAGTAGAAACCAGGGACAGAGAGAGCGGAGGAGAGGATTAATTGAATTAATTTCATTTCACGCTGATAGGAATGGGGGCTATCCCCGTGTATTCTATTTCTCCTGTCTAAAATGGTGTGACTGTCTAAAATGAAACTTCGGTCGGAGGACCTCCATCTTTCTTTGGGACATAATCTTAAAAAAGTCCCCAAGCATAAGCCAAGGCATATTGAGAGAATCAGCTAGCCATTTCATATGTGAACCAAGAATCTCAAGATTCTTATCCAAGTCTAGCCCACGACTTAAAGACTGAGTTTCTCGAGATCTAAGCGTAATGGCTTTCTCGTTCTTTCTTTTAGTCTTTGACTGAGTTAAGATGGAAGCATAAGAAGCTCTTTCGGATCTCTAAGTCTGATTCTCTTTTCCAGTTTAGTAGCTTCTTTCCACTATAGGAATCGCGAAATGAGTGTAGTGTTTAGTTAGGACAAGAGCCCCTTGTAGAGCTGAAAGCTCGGCTAGAACCAAGTAAAATCGAAAGCCAAGCTTCAAAAACAACTTACTCTGAATCTCAGGCAGATGAAAAAAAGCGTAACCACTCACTCGGGCATGCAAAAAGAAAGCTCTTACAGTCTTCAAGTCAAGGAGGCTCGCAAGCTTAGAACGAAGGACAACCCAGATCTTTGATCTTTGAACCAGTTGTCCAAGCAAGACCAAGAAAAGAGTATGTCTTCCTGACCAACTCGCTCGAGAGCTCCAGTTTATTCGTTTCACAATGGTCGTTAAGCTCTCATTACATTGATGTGGATTGCCTAGCGAAATAGCAATAGAGCCTTTCTGGACATTTGTAATCGCGGTAGTCTAATTAGATAGTCAAATTCGAGAAAAAGAGTCGATTGTATAGGAAATACTTCAGGAAGTTATGCAGGGGCATCCTGTATTGCTGAATAGAGGGCCTACTCTGCATAGATTAGGCATAGAGGCATTCCAACCCGAGAGGACGTGCTATTTGTTTACATCCATTAGTTCGTAACGGATTCAATGCAGACTTTGATGAGGATCAAATGGCTGTTTATGTACGTTTCTCTTTAGAGGCTCAGGCGGAGGCCCATTTACTTATGTTTGTTTTCTCATATGAATCTTTTGTCTCCAGCTATCGGGGATCTTATTTCCATACAAACTCAAGTTCTTATTTAGCAAGATGTTCCATAAGAGATGCTGAGAGCAAGCATTCCATCGAGCAAAGATCACCCAATCCCTGGGAATTGAATCCTCTTGATTTGAAACTGGAAATCCTCCTTTCCTTCTCAAATACGAAGTTCGTGATTCACACCAAAACTCGAAATGGAAAGAGCCACTTTCTCACCGAAAAGGGCCTTTAGTCCCGAAAATAGTAGAAATGAAACTACATTGATAAAATGAGAAAAGACATGACGAATGTCGTCCAATCCAAGAATTAAGGCAAGGAAATGAAAAGGTATTGTAGACGAACTAAGACAGAAGGAAAGAAAGTCGCTACCTCCTTAAAAGAAAATAATTAAAATGCGATTGTAAGACGAAGGACTTCCTTGAAAGAAGTCCAAGCCGGGGTAATCATTAAGTTATTTGTTCCAAGTGGTCAATGAGTGAACGGACTCCTAGCTCTGCCCTGTAAGCCCAAAAAGGGTGAGGGGCAGAGCATAGTCGGGAGTGAGAGAATGACTCAATGACTTTATCACTCCTCTGAGTTAGGAGCTCTAACCTACAAGCCACAACTCTGAGTTAAGAGCTTTGAGCTAAGAGCTATAAGTTTTGAGCTACCAAGGCCGCTATTCTGGAACTGGAATAGAATAAGGCCTTGCCCTTCTAAGAGGTGCCTCAAAGCCTATATTCCTGAATAGGAATAGAGTAAGGCTTTGTCCTTGTTGAGCTGAGTGCAGCCCAAGCCCTCTATTCCTTGCTAGGAATAGAGTAAGGATTGGTCCTTGTTTGAACGGAACTTATTACTTAAAATCAATCACATTTTTTCTTCTTAGCGGACAAAGAATCTGATTCTTCATCTTTCTCTGGGCTCAAAGTACAATGAAATTCTTCCATTAACAATCATGTTATCCCCGTATGGAGCCACCGTCGCTCTGTATGGTGTGAGGATAAAGGGTCACCACTCCTTCACTCTCAAGGAGGAGAGAGTAATCTCGGCTTACTCGTTTTGGCCATATACACATTCCGTCAGCTCGTCTTGCAAATTACTTTAGAGTGTAATAGTAATCTAATTCCTTCTGATTAACTCTTCTTATTTTTCTAGTTGTATTTTAACAGCCAAATCCTAAATATAAGAGGTGCATCAACAAATGTCCTTTTTTTTTATTATAGGCAAGTTGGATGTATATGGATGATAGCTTCTCGTATATTCCTTTTCGTAGCTCTCATAGTGAGATGTGCTACTTTGAACTAAAGACAGAAGCTCGCCTTCGACCGCTTGATCTTTTCCTTGAACTAGCAAGAATCCGTGGATACTATTGGCTTAATCTTCTTTTCCTTCGATGAGGATACCCTAGTGCCAATCATTTTAGGGGAGTAGGCATTCTTAGTGGAAAGGAAAGGACTTATACCATGAACGGACTCTTTGCCCTGGGTCAATCAGTTCCTTGGCTTACTAATGACGAACTGGACTTCCCTTATCTCTTTCCTATTATAAAGTAAGGAAGTTCCATACAAACAATGGTATAACTCAAACTGTAAGTTAACTCAAGGATAGAGCTTCATTTCACAGTTAACTCAAACTCAATAGCTGCACATAATGGAAATGTATTGGATTGCAAATCCTGGAATGACGGTTCGACCCCTTCCTTGGCCTCGAGGAGTGGTGAGCAAGACGGAACTTCAATCAATCAAATTACATAGGGGGGCTTTGAAATTTCATAGGGGGCTTTCCTCTGTTATAAATCCACAAACAGCATTCTGTAACTTCTAAACCAAAGAAATGCAACATGAGAATAGGTTACACTTTAATAGAATGAATTCGGTAAGGGTCAAACACGCCCTCTGGTCAATCAAAGGTCATGTGTTGTGCCACTTGAACTCAAATATAACTTTCCTTCAATCCATCCTTGTCCAGCTAGCTCATAACAAAATGTTAGACCACCCTAAAACCCTAAACCCCAAAACCCTAAACTCTATTTGCAAAGTCTATAAACGTATATATGATTTGATCAAATGAAAGTTTAAAGTCTTGTTCTACACATGTTTTATTGCTAAATCATTTGACGAGAAATTTAGTTTGAAAGAATGTCATGGAATGCTATATGAATCGTAGATTTACACTGAGTACATGTTGAATGAGTTATGAAACTTGACTTGGTTGTTGTGCCTCATATCCCAAGGGGGAATGTTGAATTTTGGGCCCTGGTCAACGAGACTGGTATGTTGATACACTGTACTATTGTTGGTGGTTCGCCCTTGCATCCAAAAAAAAATTATTCCCGGGTGTAAGAGGTATTTCAGGATATAATCAGGGGGCTCGTACGCTGACCGCAGCACACCTAAGTAATGAAATATATGTGATTGATGAAGGAAAATTTTGATGATTTTACTCTAAATTGAAAACCTTTTTTTTTTTTTGAATTTCATATATGTGTATATATATTGAAGAATGTTTTAAGGATGGTAACCATGAATTACTAATTTTGTTAAAAGAGAAATCCATGGCATGTTTTGAAATCTCCAAACCTATTTTAGGAGCATGGTTTTTGTGTACTTGCTGGACTTTCGCTCATTCCTTATTTTTCAGGTGAGGATCTAGGGGAAGTAGATACGTATGAGCAGAACGAGGGAGAAATGCTCGAGGAAAACCCGTAGAATCATAAAAGTGTTTATCGTTCTAGAAGGTAGTTCAATACTTATTGTTGATCAACTAATGTAGGGAGCTTAACTCTCCTTGAGTTCTTCGTAAAATTTCAAGGACATGTGATAAGGGTTTTATTTAGGTTTATTGGTAGTCTGGGAGTTGGACTCAAATCTCAAATTACAGGTTATAGTAAGGCCTGGCAGTGCCCTTGTAGATGCCCGAATGGGCCTGCGGCCGGTCACATGTCTAACTCATGGGCTCACCCATGGGTTCGGGTCATGACAACAATAGTACCAGAGCATTACGGTTTTGGGATATTAGAGTTTAAGTAATGATTCCGCTAGTTTGGTTATATGATTCTATACCCTAAACCCCGAACCCGAACCCTAAAAAATCATAAACCCTAACCCCTAAACCCTAAATACAAATGAGACTTCAATTACTGTGATTCATCTAGAAAAGAACCTTGAATCTTTGGATGAATAGGAAAAAGAGTGAATCTGCAGGGTCCCAAATGAATTGGATTATTCGAAAAAGGCCTTGTTCTTTGGATTCGAGAAAAAGCACCGATTGTATAGAGTAAGAACTGATATCTAATCTACAGAAATATATATTATGTCATTCAGGAAGTCGGACGATTCCTTCTTTCTTCGAACTTTGAAAGTATCTATCGAAGAACAGGTGTACTGAATAAATCAATGAAGGTCGTTTAGATGCAGTCAGATGTTTGGGGCAGTATAAGTGATCAAGGAGTAGTAACTCATATCTCGGGATGAAACTTTGCGCAGAGTTCCATTATTATTAATGGGTGGCTCCGAGATTTCTTATGGACACAAGCATCCTAGGTAATTCAGTCTTATGGTTGATGTTTAGGCTTTCTTTTGAGGTATCGATGTGTAGTATAAGTTGAATTTAGGTGAGATTATATTGCGACTTAAAGACATAATTATTATTTCACCAACTCATAGGAATAAACTTGTCCTTACATTAATTCATGATTCCGACGGCTAAGGACAATCATATCATAATATTGAAAGATTTTGTAGGAATAGTTTAGCCCAAAACATAATATAAAGACATTCTTACTTATATTAGTATAGATTGACACATGTACTTGTGATTTAGTACACATGTTTTTGCATGTCTTGAATAGTATAGATGACACAAATATGTGCCATCTGCGAGAATACCACTTTTGTCGCTTGAACTATCTCGCATTTTTAAAGTAGTCCCTGAACTTCTATCATAGTCCTTGTACTTCACTCATTCTCTAAATTGGTCCCGCTATTATCCTTTTAGTTACAAACATATGGTGTAGTTTCGTCATTAAACATATGGGGTAGTTTCGTCATTCAACATGTTCCCCTTCTTTCTCATTTTTCTTTACTCCGCTGTCTTCGTCCCCGTCCTCGTCCCTCCCTATCCTCTGCAATGGGTTTCATCACAATTTGATTTAATATGAATATACACACAACTATGGTGGTTGGATATGTACTGATATTGCTTTTGTTGCATGTGCTTCTCTTTGTTTTATGCAGAAGATACGAAGATGAGGTTGGTAGATGTGGCGAAAATCAAGTAACTAGAGATAGATAAGCTAGCGAATAGTCGCCTACCAATGTAGACCAATGGGTCCAGGTACTCGTAGGTTGCATTGAAGTACTGTATAACATCGACAGTGGGGGATTTGGATTAACCTATTCCAGTCTTTAGTACTCCACATGCCTCCGTATAAGGCAATGGTAATCAAACTAACAAATAGATGAAAGGAGGAAAAAAAATTATTGGAGGCACGCCCACAATCACCACAAACTCAAGCACTACTATCACCATACTTGAAATGCCACCCACCATAAACCACCAAAACAGTCAATGCCACCACAAAACCAACCACTTCACGCCACTACCATAACCAATCAAACCAAAGTCCAGGTCTTAACTCAAACCAAAACAACTCAGATTAAGGCAGGGGAAGGAAGGGGCATCAAACGGGTGGGGGGCGTTGGTGATGGTTTCTAGCTTTTTCAAATGGCAGCAATGTGATTTTTGAGGGAATGGAGAGGACAATAATGGTAATGGGGTGGTGCAGGGGAAGGGATGTGGGGGCACCGTGATGGCTTCTAGGATTTTGTAGATGGCAACAACAAGGTAAAAGATGGGGGGTGGGGAGAGGGATGATTTTTGGCGGCCGTGGGGGTAGAAGATGGATGGTAGGCCCTGGTTCCGTTAGGTTTTCTTTTCCTTTTTCTTTTTATGGATACACTTCGACATCTTAGTGGATGTTACGGATATTTTTAGAGTTTCATGTTAAAATTTAGCCTGACATATATATTGATATATAAGAAAGTGAATTGTCAAAATTAATACCCGAAAGAGTCATATCGCAAACCCAAATACACGAGAAGGGTCATTTGTAATTTTTTTCAATAATTTAATAGGCATGGTTTTGCCGGTCCTGAGTCTCGTAGATATTGCACCCCGTTTGTGACTTTTTTTTTTTAAGGATAGAAGGTCATTTCACTTCATATCATTAGTTCGAGAGTTTTTTGTGACATAAAGAAGATAAAAAGGTGGAAAGTTTGGGCTTCTATCTCTCCAACTCTTTCTCATCTAAACCAGGAAGAAATGGAGAAAAAATAAAAGTATTACTTATTACCCACATTACCTTGAAGCAATGAAGGCCAAAAATCTAATGCCTTTCTAGCCTGTTTATGACTTTTGAGACGAGAGAAAAGAATGAAAAGCAAAGAAAGGGGAAAAAATAAAAGACACCCAATTACGTATATATTCTTATATTACATTGTGATAATTCTAACAAAGTCTCTTATGTATGATTTTGGAAAACATGATTTTGACGGTTTAACAAATTATTCATCAATGACGTTATATAAAGTTCATACTACACTGATATAATAGCCTTATATCACTATTTAATGTCATAATAGGAAGAGAAAAAAAAAAGCTAACCATAAGTTGAGTAGAAATATTTTAACATTTAAATTTAATTAATATCAAATAAAAAGCAAAACTATCGGTCACGAGTCACGTCCAATACTATCATATCTTTGTAAGTAAAATGTTAATTTATTGTAAAGAACCATAAAACCGAAAAATCATTAAAAGTTTGTCTTCATTATCTCAAGACCCAAACCTTTCACCATTTTATCTACCTTTCTCTCGTAGAAAAACAAACTTACAAGCTAGAAAAATAGATGAAATGAGACACTTCCTTATTTTACTCCTTTAGCAAGTAATATTCCATCCGTCCTACAAAAGTTTTTCCATTTTATCTTGGCACGCATATTAAAGATTTAAGTCATACATTGTGTGTTTCTCATTCTATCATTTAGAGAGAGTAGAGAATAGGAGAGAAAGAAAGTGAGGCTGGAGAGAGAAAATGGGTTAGTAGAGTGTTAAATATGGAGAGAAAAATAACTAAAAAAGTGGCCAGGATATAGAAAATGAGTTGATGGAGAGTTAAATGTGAAGAGAGAAATTGAATAAAAAAGAATGTAAAAAGAGTAAATATGTAAAAGCAACTACAAAATATTTCTTAATTTGAAAAGTGAATATCTTTTGTGCAATAACCCAAAAAAGATAATATAGTTAACTTTGGGGGACAGAGAGAGTATGACTTTGTCATTTATGTACCAGAGTCACATGTTCAAAGTTAAAGGTGACAACCGTACCCTACCTTGTAGTCGACCTCTCTCAGAGAGAGGTAAAAAAAGCAAAAAAGACCAATTCTCTATGCCCACCTCTTTCTCCTTTCATATTAAGCCTTCGCTACCACCGTCGGATTTCTCTGATGGTTTTGTACTTCCTGGCAAGCTCTAATATGATCAGATTAATAGGCTGGTTTGCTTGAAGTGGGTTTTTATGTGTTTCCAGGCCCCTTCGACCATTGATGAGAAAGGGCCGGGGAAAGCTTTGGCAACGTGGTAAGCTAAGGTCGTTTGTGTGTTTTTAGGGCTAGTAAATTTGGATCTGGGTGGTTATGGTTTGAGGCAGGTAGATGGTCATTTCGACAGTCCTCAGTTTGACCGATTCATGTGATTGGCACCTGAGGCTGGTTGGTATTTGAATCAGTGGAATGTTATTTAGGCTCCTTTGGGTGATTGACGTTTGGGTTGTGGGTGGTCTTGCATGTGAGGAGGTTGTCATTAGGTCTGTAAATCTGTCATGTTTCCATGACAAGGACTTCAATCGTTTATGCAAAGGTAGAAGAATTTCAATCAGCGCATCGCAAGTCTGTTGTTTGTGGTTTTGGTTTGGGAAGCTTTTTGCCATTTGGTCTTCAGCGGCTAGAATCTGTTATGTAATTAGCTTTTCGGGTTTTCGGTGGGTGCAGGGCTGCGTAGGTCTAGTGTTGCTTGGGTGAGTCTAGTTTAAGGGTCTCTTCCAGGGTTTTCATCCCATTTCTCCCTATTTGATTTCCCCCCTCCCTGTTGTTCAAGAAAGGTATTGAAGGTGGTTCTTGGTGGTCATCGTGTTTTCTCTCCCATAATAAGTTCTTAGGTTTTTGTTTTGGCTGATCTTGGGGTGGAGGAGGCTGTTATTGGTGGCTGATGGTGGTCCGTTGGGATCTTGGGTAGGGAAGTTCTCAGTGAAATCTAGTTGGAGGTGGTGCCCTCTGGAGCTCAGTAGCAGTGTGATGGTGGGAGATGGTGGAGATTCTGACGCCAGCGTTGAGATTCTGAACTAAGGTGACGTGGTAGCAGTGGTGATGAATGTCTGGCTATGGGAGAGTGTTTTTTTTTTTTGTGTCTTGTTATGCACTAAGTAACTAACCAAATAAGATAAATATTACCTACCAACTAGATAATTACTAACTAACCAAAACGAGTTATCATGACACACGCGATGTTTGTGCAGAAATTAAATCAGTATATAGTTTAGCCTTTACGGTGTATTTTAACTATATCTTTTAAGGAATTTTAAATGGCTCAATGTCCAAATATAAAGTTGTTAAGTTGAACTTGGTTAAAAATCAAACAAATTGTGAAAATCAAATATGTCATAAAGGTTTTAATGAATTTTAAAGGGCTAATTACACCTATGTCCCTGAGGTTAGGGGGTAATTACAGTCAAGGACACAAAGTTTCAAAATGTAACATTCTGTGACCAAAAGTGTTTCAAATGTATCACCCGTGTCCATCCGTCAGGGTTCCGTCCAAAAAGTGTACTTTTTTTATGATGTCATCGATACGTATTTTTAAAATGACAATGCTACCCCTTGTACTGTATTTTGGTATATTTTTTAATTTTTTTTATATTAAGATATCAAGCCTTAATTAAAGATCAAGGTAATTCAATTCAATTTTCAACTCAATTAGGGTTTCAATCTACCAATTAGGGTTTCAAAACCCTAATTTACAAACCCTAATTTTCAAAACCAATTAGGGCTTCAATTCAATCTGCAATTCAATTCAATCTTCAACTCAATTAGGGTTTCAATCTACCAATTAGGGTTTCAAAACCCTAATTTACAAACCCTAATTTTCAAAACCAATTAGGGCTTCAATTCAATCTTCAACTCAATCTGCAATTCAATTCAATCTTCAACTCAATCTGTATTTTGGTATTCAATCTTCAATTCAATTCAACCTCCGAAGGTCAGGGTGCAGCGCAGGGGATGGGGGAGGAAGGTCGGGGTGCAGCGCTGGGGATGGGGGAGGAAGATGGGTTACAGCGCAGACGGGGAAGGGGGAGGAAGATGTTTCGTTAAGCCTCTGCGAGCATCGCGCCGAAGCCACCGTGCTGCTACACCGCTGCAACTGCCGAAGCCACCGTCCTGCAGCGGGCGATCAACTCCGGCGCTCCTTCCGATCCACCAGTGAAGGAGACGCCGGCGACGGGGAAGGGGGAGGGTGGGGGGCGACGGGGAAGGGGAAGGGTAGGGGCAACGGGGAAGGGAAAGGGGTAGGGTGGGGGTGACGGGGAAGGGGTATGGTGGGGGCGACGGGGAAGGGAAAGGGGTAGGGGGAGGCACAGGCGAGTGGGGGGGAGACAATGAAAAATTAGGGTTTCATGTGGTCCCAGGGGCAAATCAGGATTTTAACTTTTATTTAGGGGCAACTTGGTCTTTTTGTCAAAACCGTTAAGTATTTTGGTATTCCGTTTGTCAATTGACATAAATGTTACATTTTGAAACTTTGTGTCCTCGCGTGTAATTACCCCCAAAACCTCAGGGACATAGGTGTAATTAGCCCAATTTTAAATGATCCCATGTCCAAATATAAAGTTGTTAAATTGAACTTTTTATAGAATCAAGCATGTGATATATATATATATATATATATATATATATATATATATATAATGTCTTAAAATGTAAAAAAAGGAGATGTACTTAACGTCTATTTGAAAACGTTTTTGTTTTCAGTTTTTTCTCCAGTTTTCTGAACTGAAAAAAAAAACGTGTTTGGAACACAGTTTTCGTTTTTTTTTCCTGTTTTGAAAACCAGTTTTTTTAAATAGGGTTATTTTTTAAAACTCCCATTCATGCCCTATTTGTTTCACGAAAAATGCTTTTCTGGAGTATGCTTTCTGAAAAATAGCAGTTCTTGAAAACATTTTCATAAATTTTATTTTCCACTGCTTGGGTGTCGTGCAATGATACAAATATCTATACCAAAAAAAGATATGTTTTTCACTATTTTCGTTGTATGGGCATCGATGTGTGTTTGTTGGGGTGTGGGTGCGGGTATGGGTGTGCGTGTGCGTGTGTGTGTGGGGGGGTGTGGGTGTGGGGGTAGGTAGTGGGTGGGTACGAGTGTGGCTGTGTGCGTGTGTGTATAGGTAATGGGTAGGTGGGTTAGGTGTGTGGTGCGTGTTGGGGGGTGGTGGGGTGTATGTGTGTGTAGGGGTGGGTGGGTGTGTGTGTGGGTGTGGTGTGGGGGGGCAGGTGTGTGTGTGTGTTGATGTGTGTGGGTGCATCAGGGTGGGGAGAGGGGTTGTGTGTGTCGACGGGTGGGCAAGCAAGAGCGCGCGCGCGCGGGTGTATGCGTATGGGAGGGCGTGTGTGTCGGGTGTGGGTGTGGGGGTGTGTGTGTGTGTGTGTGTTTAGTGGTCTGAAAAATGACTTACCGAATTTTAATCAGTAAGTTATTTTTTGAAATTTTGTTCTTCAAAATAAGTTGATTGAAAATCATTTTCCATTGAAAAATCTTATGCATGCACCAAACACTGAAAAATGCGAAAAACCTTTTCCGTGAAACAAAGATTTACCGGAAATCATTTTTCGCATTTTTCGGAGTTTTGTGCATGCATAAGATTTTTCAATGAAAAATGGTTTCCAATCACACTTATTTTGAATAACAAAAAGTCAAAAAACCACTTACCGATTAAAATTCCGTAAGTCATTTCCCGAACCACTAAACACACATACCCACACACGCGCACACCCCCCACACACACACACACACACACACCCACCCACACACAAACCCCCCACCCACCCACCCACCCACCCACCCACAGACACACACACAATCGCGCGCGCACCCCCACCACACACAGAAACACACACCCGCCTGCCACCCCCACCCACACACGCACCCACCCACCCCCTACACACACATACACCAACACACACACACGCCCCTCACCCCCACACACCCACCCACTACCCACACACGCATACACACCATCCCATCACCCACACACACAACAATGCCCAATCAGTGAAAAACATATCTATTTTTGGTATAAATATTTGTATCATTGCACGAACACCCAAACAACAAAAAATAAAATTCATGAAAATATTTTCAGGAAACGCTATTTTCCAGAAAGCATATTCTGGAAAGCGTTTTCCGTGAAGCGTTTTCCGTGAAACAAACAGGGCCTAAGTAATTTGTATTAAGTAAGTTCACCTAAACTTAAAATTTTGATCAATATTTGGTAGGAATTAATTTTTCAAGTGCTACAAGATTTAACATTATTAAACGCACTTAACGAAAAATTATCAAATATTTTAAGTTTCAGTGCTAAATTGCTTTATCAAACACAATCTTTGGGTGTGTCTGATAACGCAATTAAGTACTTAAAATTTAAAGTATTTCAATAATTGATTTTCAATTAAATGCATTTGATAACGCTTAACGTTGTACTCTCTCTGTCCAACAAAAATTGATCATATTTTCTTTCTGGACCGTCATACAAAAATTGCTCTCTTTTCAAATGAAAAAAAAATTGTGGGTATTTAAATATATTTACTCTTTTTTTATTCTATTCCTCTTTCCACATTTAACTCTGCATCAACTCATTTTTCCTCTCCTGAATCCTGACCCACTTTTTATTTTATTTATCTCTTTTTTACATTTAACACTCAACTAACTCATTTTCTCTCTATTGACCCAATTTCTTCCCATCCTCTTTCTAAAGAGTAGAATGCAAAACATACAATATATATAACTTAAATCCTTAAAATGCATGCAAAACAATATGATCAATTTGTGTGAGATGGAGAGAATATTACTTAAAATTAATTTCTTTAAAAAATAGAAAAAAATTTGAAGTCAAGGTTATGCTTATTACTTAATTTTTATTGAGATGGTTAAAAGCTATTAAAAGAGTTTTACAGAAAAAGAATAATTACCACCATTATGCCATCACAAATAATTTGCCGGCAACACCACCTCCATCACACTATAACCACCACCAAAACTATTATTCCATTTTGTCACCACCACCACAATTACCACAACTTAGTCACTATCATCACCATCACAAAGACACCGCCACCTCCACCACACCATCGCCACTGTCACCACGTTTATATTCGATAAAACTATCTAAATATTCACGACACTATAAATCACTGCGATGATCGTCATGTCGCCACATATCGCTACAACAACAATTACTAACACCATATTTAATGCCCCATTACCACCACCAATAATACATGTTCGCCGTTGTCGCCGCCACCACCATCATTACTCCACCACCACTACCGCCACCACCATCAACATATTTTACAAAAAATACAGTACATGAATAAATGCATAATTTTGGTAAAAACAGATAAATTTGTAAAGGAACAATTTTCAGGCATTTGTTTTTATTTTGCCAAACAAGGTTACTTATTGTCAGTGGTAAAAGTTTCAGTAACTTCAAATTTTCAGTTTGTGAGTTTAGCACTTAAATTTATTTTTATCAAACAGCCCCTCACGTTTTGTCAAATGGTATTTTAATTTTTGACACCCTATTTCACTGAGTTTTTTTAATTATGTTACAGTAAAAAACTAGGCTAAATACATGTTTGTGTCCCAGGACTTCATAGGCACTTGAATTTGATTTTTGCGCGCATTATTATGAAACATAAACGTCTGGATCTTCGCGTAGCTAATGTCAATAAATACTCTACATCAATTTCCATTAGAATTTGGTAATTATCATCTAACAAAATCTTAATCATTGAAATGTGGCCGCCCAAGCACTACTATGAATTGACGGGATTACTGATTGATGATTCCAGTGCCCTCAGGTCTCAAGCAAGGGTAAGAAAGGAACTAGAGAAAGTTGCATCCCCGCACAACAAATCAAACTAGAGTTTCACCCTTCCTCTAGTGTTCATTAAACTGGAGCCACGAGGTGCATGAATCTCAGAAAAAGCCCAAAATTCTTGCCTTGCATGAATTACATGCAAGAATCTAATCTAATTATAGTAGTAACTGATATGAATCTAGAATTACAACTCAAGATGTGGTAAGTTGTAACGCCCCAGGAAATCCGGAGCTCCGCCGCCCCAAACTCCCGGATCGTTAACCTACCGGATCACATCAAACATGTCAGATCTTGTTCACTAACACATACCTCAAAACATTTAATCTGATATCAACTCCAATTCTTCACATACAATATTACAAAACTGCTTAGACTTGAACTATTAAGACCTAGGTTGTTTACAACTTGAGTTCTTATACAACGAGTTGACAATTCTGACCTACGCAGGGGTCTCACTACACAGTAGTTGTGGGCTCACCGAAATCTCACACATACTTTAACCTAGTCCCGAACTTGCTACAACTTATCTAAACCTAATCCACATTCCCAGAGCCTATTCTCGCTCATGGATTATCTGAGGCTTAGGATTCTACTTACCCTCATATCCAAGTAGGAAAAACTATACCAATAATGATAACAATAATCACAATCAAGCAATCAAAACACGAAAATTCTTTAACAAAAATCATGCATATTGGCTCTCGGGGTTCATAACAAAATTTCGTGACATTTCAGAAAAAACAACGGACACAGAGACAATGATATAGATCTGACGAAGTAAAGTCAACACAAGGACTCGGAACAATCAAAATTGAAAGGAATTATTGGTCCTTAATAAGATTCGTAACTTTTCCATGGCCAGTGGGTCAGATATTACTCCATCAAGTCCAAATAGATTCGAAAGGAACAAATCGATATCTCATAAAGGAATAAGACGACTCAGCATGAATGATATCTTCTCTGATGTCTCAGTGTAAGCTGACATTCAATTAAGTCACACTTGAGTTCAATATACAAAAGAATGAATTAGATGACAGAGCAAAATTCAAAATCCCTTCTTGTACCCTTAAACCAAAATTTTCAGTCTTATCACAAGTCATTTTTCAAAACACTATTCTTACTCATAAATCAAATCACCAGCCTAACTACTGCTCGTACCTTATAGACTTCCCAAATACGACTAGGGTTTCCCCTGACAGTACACAGATGCGTGATTAGCAAATCACCAATTCATACCAAGTATGATATCAAAATCCTGAACAACAAATGGAGTGAGGTCCATAGAAAGATCTTTATCTCAAACATAGACTGTACATTCACAGAGAAAGATCTTTGATAACATATAATTTGGCCCAACCATAACCATAACCTCAAAATGAGAGTATCTTGGTGATCTTAACAGATGAAATGACTAGCGACAGAGAAAGATCTTTGATAACATATAATTTGGCCCAACCCCATTACAGTTGGTATCAGAGCAAGATACTCCATAGAAAGATCTTTATCTCAAACATAGACTGTACATTCATAGTGTTCAGAATCGCAACCATCAGTTATGGGGTTCTGTTGTTTCCCCTATTGAGTAGAGTTGCCTTTTTAAAAGCATAAAACCTCCATATAGTATATTGCCAAATCTAGCGATTATTTGACCAAGTCTTTCCAATGTCGGGGAAAAGAATCCCTGCTCATCTTACACACTCATATTGGTATCTCATCTATTGGGGACCATTAGGCCCTTCATACTATCTCCACTTCCAGAGCTTCAAATACGAACCGTATGGGTACAATAAATAGTTATCAATGTTATACCAACAAGGGTCTAAAGAACAACACATTGACCAGTCAAAGGCAAACTTCTTAACTCTAAAGGCATACATCTTAACTCTACCATTATCCTACCCCACTCTCATTAACGGGATACGATTTCACATAATCGTGCTACCTACACTCGGTGGTTCCGTGCCTACAGAATCATATGTATATACTCTTAATACCACAAGATCGAACTGCTCTGATACCAACTGTAATGACCAGGGAGTTCGGTGCGGCGGAGCTCTGAATTTTCGGGGGTGTTACATAAGTACTATTAGAATTATGTTCTTTAGTTCAATTTAGAAGAATTAATGTTTTTTTTTGCCCATCTATCTAATTCTAGCCATTGTAGAATTTGACATGTTAATGATAAATTTCATGTCTTTGATGCATAATAGTCTTCTTGATGTGGTCAAGGGCTTTCAAGCCAAGCATGATCTATATCTTTATGTTGTTTGCCACAATGAATAGGGATTTTCTTTATTTCTTGGTGAAAGTCATTGTATTAGTCCCAAGTAATCATAAGTAGAGAAATATTCTATAGTTTCTCTCTAAGCTTGATTTTTTAGCTTAGCAATCATTTGCAAACAATCAATCAGTTAAAATTCTGCTATCAATTTTCCATTTTTCACACAGCTCCCTGTTGATGCTGTGACATGGTGCTTTCTTCCAGCTTCTCACCCTCCATTGTATCCACTGATGTATCATCCTCATAAAGTGTTCCTTGGACTGAGAATGCTGCTTGAAAATTCTAGCATTTCATTCCCCCAATATCATATACACTATTATTGCAAAAACCAACTTCCTAAGCTTGGCCTGAAAACTTTTGCCTTTGAAGTGTGTAATTGCATACCCCAACAACTGGCTCCATGACTGCCAGTGAATGGACATTTTCAGCCTATCAAAAACTTCCTTTCAAATGTCTTTTGTAAAGTCATAGCTCCAAAAAAGATGATTGACATCCTCCATATGTTGGTTACATAGTGAGCAAGTATCTTCTGTAATCAAATTCCATCTCTTGAGTTTGTTTTTTGTTCTCAGCCCCACTTTGCATAACATCCATAAGATGAAAGCACATTTTGGTATGCTTCCAGTGAACCATACCAATTTCCACCATGCCACATTTTCCTTTCTTGTTCTCAGGGCATGCCAGCTGAATTTGGTGTAAATTGAACATTATTTGTAAGAGTCCAAAGTAATTTATCTTCCTTGTCCTCCTGGGATTGGGGCATAAGGTTTAGTTCTTTTCCCCCAATGTCTGATAGCTAGTGACCTGGCATGTGGCAATTGCCACTGATTATTGGCAATTATCTCACCAACTTTACTATCTATTCCCAAACGAGAATCATAGCATATCATGTTTCCATATAGGGTAATTAGACTTCATTTTGGCATCCAATCATCATACCAAAGCCAAGTCCTTTGCCCATCACCAATTTCATGTCTCACAAATTGATGTATTTTGCTTCTCACTTTGACAATCTTACGCTATGTCCAGGATAATGTTGTAGGTGGTTTGAAGGACCATATGTGTTTCTCTTTAAGTATGTATGTATAACACCATTTTACCCAAAGAGAGTCCTTCTTCCTTGCCAAATCCCAAATGTGTTTGGCTAAGAATGCTTTATTCCACTCACCTAATCTTTTTAGTCCAAGCCCACCTTCCTGCTTTGGTACACATAGGTCTTCTCAAGATGCACCTATGCATTTTGTGACCATTCCATGCCAAATGAAAGCTCTAGTATTGGCCTCAACCTGCTTTATGATTTTCTGTGGGAGGATAAAAATAGAGCACCAGTAGATTTGTATACTTAGAAGCACTGAGCTGGCCAACTGAACTCTACCTGCATAAGACAGATGTTTTGTTGTCCAACTTGAAATTTTCATGGTAATCTTTTCCAGCAGTACTTGGCAATCTTTTTGATGAAGCTTGATTGTAATTAGAGGAACTCCAAGATACTTTATAGGTAACTCAGCAATATAGATATTTATATACTGCATTATTTGAAGCTTCTCTTCTTTCTTCACCCCAGCCAAAAATAATGAGCTTTTAGTCAAATTTGGATATAATCCAGATGGTTGTCCAAATTCATCTAGAGCTAGCTTTATTGTTGCCAGAGACCCTTTAGCTGCAGCTATGATGAACAAGTCATCGGCAAACCATAAGTGGTTTAGTTTGAGTTCTTTGCATCTAAGATGATGCTTGAACATAGGGGAAGCTAAGTACTCTTTTAAGAGTCCAGAGAAAGCTTCCATCACCACAAGGAAAAGATAGGGTGATATAGGATCCCCTTGCCTGAGCCCCTTAGAACTAGCAAAATAGCCTTCCATGGCTCTATTTAGATTGATTGAGAATTTTGTAGTTCTAACACACTTCATGATCCACTGGATATATTCTTGAGGAAAATTAGTTACTTCCATAGAACATTTCAAGTAATCCCAATCCACGGAGTCATAAGCCTTTTGATATCAATTTTCAGCATACATTTTGGCTTGCCTCCCTCATTGTGATAATTTTTAACTGATTCTTGCATCAATAAAATATTTTCAAAGATATGCCTCTGACTCACAAAAGCATATTGATTGATGTTGATGATCTTAGGCAGCACTTCTTTAATTCTTTGACATAGAATTTTTGAAATAGCTTTATACACCACATTGCAACATGCAATTGCCCTGAAGTCTCTCATGGTGTTTGGGCATGGAATTTTAGGGATTAATGTTAGCCCTGTATTGTTGAAGATATGAATACCAGTACCTTGAGTGAAGAACTCCATCATAGCTTCTTCCACATCTTTTTGAACCATATTCCAATTTTGTTGATAAAACTCAGCGCAGTGTACCCATCAGCCCTAGTGCCTTATTATGCTTGAGTGAAAATATGACATCTTCAACCTCTTGAGTAGTGATAGGAGCTTTTAGCTTGATCTTCCTCAGATATTTGTACTTCATTACCTGTCTTAGTCTCTCATTTGTCTGAGCATGTCTAGGTACAGGCTAGGGGTACCTAGAAACTGTGTGAAGTGTCTGATGGCTTCTTGATGTACTGTCTCAGCACCTGTGACTTGGTCTCCATCATCCTTGAATATAGAGAGGACCTTATTATGAGCCCTGTGTACCTTCACCTTCTTATAAAAATAAGTTGTGTCTTGATCCCCCAGCTTAATGTCTTTAATTCTTCCATTTTGGTAATAGAAGGTTTTCTCCGCTTTTGATTCCCATGATTCAATATTTTCTTTTGAATATCTTGAAGTTGACTATAAGCATCAGCAGTTCTCTGAGAGATATTATTATAATGCACCTTATTCAATTGTTACTCCTCAGATTTCAATGCCTTTAACTTTTGTTTCAACCTTGAGCATGCACTTGGTATTGATTTTCCCAGCTTTTCTTCAAAAGTCCCTTAAAAGTGTTGTGCATCATCCAGAAATAAAAAACTTAAAAGGTCTCTTACCTCTTATCATAGCTGAATTCCTATGTATAGTTATCAGGGAGTGATCAGATATGCCTAGTGCATGTGCTGCAGCTTGGGATGTGGGATATGAGTCCATTCATTTTTCATTTTGCAGTACTCTATCAAGTCTGCATCTGATCAAGTCCTCTTCTCTCGTTGCTGCAAGTATAGACCATGCCAACTGTATTCAAGTCTTCTAGTTACATGCTATTTATACATGTATTAATTCATCCACATCTCTTTGACTAATATTTGCCCCTCCTTGTTTTTCATTAGAATTCCTGACCACATTGTAGTCTCCCATCAGTAGCCATGGTAGTTGTCCTGTAAGGTTTTTATGTTGTTGGAGTTGTGTCCATAGAATTCTTCTTCTATTCGCTTTATTATTGTCATACACACGAGACAAAGAACATCTCATTATTTTCCTTCATTGTCACCTGACCTATTATTACTTGCGGTTCACATGCCACCATTTGAAAGTGAACTCTCATAGAGTTCCAACCAACCCAAATCCTTGAAATACCGTTATTATTTGTATTATGGACAAACTTCCAATCCTTATTCCATTTCCTTGTGATCTCAGGGATGTTTTCAACCCCAACTTTGGTTTTAAACAGTCCAATAAAATCAATTTTCTGTTGTTCCACAATCTTCTTCACCTCATATTGCTTGACAAGGTCGTTAAGACCCTTTATATTCCAGCTTGCTAGCATTTGGGGATAGCTTTTGAACCAGCTTAATGAATAGGGATTTCCACCCTCTTATATGCAATTTCTCTCCATTTTTGTCGTTGAAAATGCATTTCATAGACAATTGTTAGCCCGTTAATGAGAAAGGGAGGTGTATAGCATATTAGAGGATTGGAAATAGCTTCGTCCTAACCAATATATGCTCATTTGGCTTAGAAACCAAGTCCTTTCTATTTATTAGATTGACAAACCCCAAAGTTAAGAATCTATATGAAGCAAAAGCAAAAGCACATATGGTGAAACATCCAAAATATATATTTTTTTTAGAACACTCCAATGTACGCGCGCATGTTTTAGCAAAAGATAAGGACGAAGAGTTATCTTTTATGATCTCGAGAATAACTGTACTACTGCGACTCTAAGGGCGGACAAAAAGCATGCTGAAGACCTAAAATTATGCGAAGAAGCTACACTAACCCTATTAGATTATATCTAAAGATGATAAGGCAAGTAAACACTAGTCAGATCATATCGCGCAAGCCTTTTAAATAGTCTATATTCCCTGCTTTCTTTTAAAACTTTTCCTTCTGAAGATATGCTTTCTTTGGATTTCACCATGCTGCGTAACAAAGGTTTATAACAGGGTACAAGTAACGGTTTATAGAATTCTTGAACAGCAGGGTAAAAGTAAAACCTACCCTATCAGATAAAACGTGAACTTTCCAAGTGCTTCTCCAAAGCAAGCAAGGTTGAGCAGATGCGTACTACCCAGTCATGGGTTTACAGAGTAGTACTTGGCATCCTTTACATTGCCAAACATTGGTCTCTTCGTATATAACAACATTTGAACATGGATTATGCGCAAGCACACAGAATTTGAGTTTCTCTATTCAAAAGAATGGAGCTAACTTAATGCCTTGAAGAACAAGTTGACACTATACAAGATGTTTATATGCCCCTTCACAGTAAAATAATGCACATTTCCCCCCTTTCAATTTTGATTGACAAGGGTCTTCCACTCATGTAGCACATGACCAGCTTTCCCAGACTCCATTTATAATGCCTATGAAGTAGAAACTGGAGCTGTTGGCGGTCGGAGAACTTGTTGCAGTAAGCGTGCTGCAAGACGTTGACTAATTCCACCGAAGACACGCCCTCCAACACTGCGTGCCTCAGGTTCTTGAAGGACCTGCTCATAAATACGTCCACATTTAGCTTGCTTTCTGTTGTGCACTTTTAAATTCAACATGTACTTAATACCAGCTATATAAAATCTACTACTTGTACCCCAAATCAAATAAATGAACATTTCCTAAAAGTTTAGCAATGGCAACAAGTCCAGCCTAAATACATTGTCAGCAGGCTTTAAACGCTAATTTCAGATCACAGTTTTCAATACATAGTAATGTTTGGGGTCATCTAATTCTATTGTCTACATAAGGTTCAAAATTTTAGGCAGAAGGCGTCCAATGAATTATGGTGACACTGGTGTTTTTATTGCAGGTAGTATGGCTCTCCCTTTGTGTATGTAAACAAACAAGAAGGGCATTCTGAGTCGAACTTTTTTATCAGTTCCATCCTTCATAGGGGAATCCTCTTTCCTTTGGGAGGCTCTTGGGCGCTGAACCCTTTGATGTTGCACTGTCCAGCAGCCAGAAATTTTTGGGACTCGGGAATCAGCATGTTGGGGATTCATTGGTGAACATGTTGAGGGAGTGGTCCTTGTACAAAAAGAAAGGGTGGGTTGCTGGGACGCAGTGGAAATTTCCCTCTAAATCTCACACGAGAGGCTCCAGAAATCTTCTCAACATACACAACTAGTTCCAATCGTTTATGACCCACCACCCTCATTGAGGTCCATTCTTGCAGCACATTCTGACTGATCATCTAGAAGAACCGCACTCCAGCACTACCGCTCTCCATGTCCAATTTCACCACACTAACAAGATCTGCTTTTACATTCCTGCAACTTGGTTTCGTACTTCAATCCCAGTAAAAGCGCAAACAAGCAATATTAAATGACCTGAACAGAGGGCATTCCTCTTGTCAGGTGTTCTTTTTCTTCCCTATACCTAGAACAGCTCACCCTTTTTTTGTCCCCTTAACTACAAGCACTTTCTTGAGCCTCCTACCCAATATGATCAGCATACTGATATCTCGCCCAAACTCTTCCCTGTCTGCTGCATCCTGCGTCATTTCTATCACTAAGAAGGATCCTATCAAGTGCATTTATGATGTCTGAGATTCCAACTGGAGGAACAAATGATCGTGCCCAGCTTCTTATTAGGGGTTAAGTTGAAGGTAGCTTGAACGACAGAAATTTGGTGGTACAGTGAGCCCCAGTAGGTACCCAGACTTTTAAATACCCAGACTTACCTCGCAGGAACTGGTGGTACATTTACAATTAGGCTTTCAGAGTGTTCCCCATAAAAATCTGGATATTTGCTAGTTTCATGCACATTCTCTGAAACATGCCAGAGGCCCAAGCACTCTACCACTTACAAGTAGATTCTACGCAGGTATGGACTCTTTTGACATAGAAACCCTCCATGTAGACCATATATCGCCAGTAAACGGTGGCCTGGCAGCTCAGTTGCACCCGCGCAGAGTAGGCCTCTAGCACATACACGTGGCGTTGTACCACTCAAAAATGGCACGCTCAAGGTAAGGCTATGGCATAAGTCATATAGGCAAGAAATCTACCCAGTCAAAGCAACAATACAAGCTAGGAGTCCTAATTTCTAGAAAAATATTATCCGCACAATTTATGTATGATGATGACATAAAATGTAAGAACAATAATAAATCCACAAAAAACTGAAGTATCCATTTTTATGTTCTTTAATTCAAATTAAATTTCAAGACATGACCAATTTTTCTTTCTTAAACAAAAATGAGTTACTTTAAGCTTGTTAAACCCAGAGGGAATGAAGTTGAGAAAAGGTTAGCATTTAACAGAGTGACATAATCAACCATGACTACTATGGGCACAAATGTGGATAGACTTCACTCTCACCTGTAGAATGGACCGCAAAATAGTAGGATCAAAATTTTCCGAAGATTGGAGAAGCCCCCATATCCTATATACTTGGTCTCTAAGCTCCATCATGCTTTGCCGTTCAGCATCACCCATTAAAGAAGGCCCAGAAACATTTCCGTTGAGAACAAAAGTCCTCAAAAGATCAGGAATAGAGTTATATGCATCAATCACTGAACCGAGAATAACGGCTTCAGTGACACGGACAGCCTCTTTAATTACCAAAGTCCTTAGCTCTTCACCCTCCAGACCCAATAGTAGCTTTAGGACAGGTTGCAATGCATCTTTTGCGGAGAAGTCTCTATCTCTTCTTCCCTGCACGAGCAGGTTTTCAAGTCTATTCCATTTATAACAAAGCGAGTAAGAAATTCAGTCCGGGAAACGCTACAGAACAGGAAGAAGTTACCCAATGGACGATTATAATATGAAGACATCATAAAAACATGCCTGAATCTTCCATCCTTGAATAGTTATTCAATAAGAGCGTCTCTGAGATATGGATTGGAATCTGTGAGTAGCCTTTTGGCAAAATAAGGATATGAAGCGGCAAGCACCTTAAAATTAGGATCAGCATACAGGGCTAAACCTTCTAGAACAGTAAGCGATCTCAATATCAGTGCGTAATAAGCTGGGACTGCAAGCAATTTATCCACATTAGAATTAGAGCTGAAACGTGTAGTCATTCATGTTAATGAAAAACTTATGAAGCCAAGCCTGCCATAGTCAATAAGCAGACAAGAAGCTTACCATTAAATGGATACTGATACAGAACGGCCCCGAGACCATCGACGATTGTTTTGAAGTTGAGCTCGCTCACAGTTGAATTAAGTGCATCATCGAAGAAATTCTGAAGTGCTGGTACAATTGGAGAAACATCGACATCAGGGGATAAAAAATCCAAGGCATAATAATCACGAGCCATAGCTTCATAGTCCCGATTAACCATGTGAACAACATGACCAATGATTGCAAATCTTGCTTCTTCAGGAGTCTCACTCATCATTCCAAAATCAAGAAAAGCAAGCTTTCCCTCTGGTGTTGCCAAGAGATTGCCAGGATGAGGATCTGCATGAAAATACCCATACTCGAGTAGCTGTCTAAGACTGCACTGGATACCAGTATTGACCAGATCCAAGACTTTCAACCCCTGCCTCTCAATCGCATCTATCTCATTTAGTTTGACACCTTCGACCCATTCCATTGTTAAAACTTTCCCACTGGAATAATTCCAAAATATATCTGGGACGAGGACGTCTTCTTTATCAGCATATAACTTCTTAAACTTCCTTGCGTTCTGCCCCTCCTGCATACACCTGTCAAATTAACATTCAACCCCAGAGGAATCTTCTACAGGATTCTGAGATTTCCCACCTAAAACTGAAGGTTTAAACTAATGTTCTGCTACAAGAGCGTGCTTCAAGTGAAAGTGCAAGAGAAATGAAGGGACACTAACCTGAACATAGTTGAGCTCTTGGTAAACTCTACGAGCAAATTCATCAATGAGAGCAACCACATCACTGGAGATTATATCGACATATTTATTTATGAGGAATCCTAGGCCTCTTATTAGGTAAAAATCTTGTCCTATGGCTTCTTCAATACCAGGTCGTTGCACCTTCACAGCAACAACCTGCCCAGAGTACTTCAGCTGAGCTTTATAAACTTGGCCCAGACTGGCAGCCGCAATCGGAGATGCAGATATCGATGAGTAGATGGAATCAAGTGGAAGTCCCAACTCTTTCTCAATGCATGAGAAGGCCTCAGCATCTGGAAATGTCGGCAAAGCATCCTGATCAATCATGAACATGGCGCTATAGATTATCTTACAATTGAAACTCTAAAGAGCTATTAACCGGGCGATCTTTCACCAGAACAGTGTAAGTTAGTTGAGTACGTGCCAGAGTGCCACAACAAAACCTACATCACTTTTACCATGAATTCGTTAGATTTGCAACAATATACGACACTACCAGCAAGACTCTTCAATTCCAGGAGTCTGCAGTGCCAATGCCAAGGTCTATCAAGAAAAGCAATGGTTCATTTTCGTACAACAAACTACTGAGCATCTAAAAGGCAAAAGGCAGTATCATTCAGGTTTGGGAAGAAGTATCAACTCCGTTCATACCATTTCCCTCCGCTACATTGAAGATATGCATCAAAAACTATAGCCTAGGTCACACATCAAGATTAGTATCTTTTGAAAAGCAACATAATCATCACTGTATTATGTAATTGTATTGAACTATATTTTGTTAGTACTATTTTGAAAATAAATAAGGTAATATAAATTGCAGCTACTAAGAAGCTTTCTAGTGACAAATAAACGTACAGAGTTTGTTTGCAAAAACTCATCATTCCTAAACATATGCATACGTGCGCCCACACACATATACATATATACAAATATATACACAAATTTGTCTATTCGCAACTTGTGAGGGACATTCTAGCCATAAAATAAATCCGTGCTTATCTATTATATAACTAATTTCCTTCGGAACCTTCATAGATTTATGGAATCGGTTACTATTCTGAATCTCAAAAAAGAGGTAAAAATAACTTGGGAGTATTATGTGATTAGTTTGTATTCAAAATAGTAATTGGTATCAAAAATATAAGATTCGGGTAGTTAAGTTGGGAAAGAGATGGTTGAATCAAAACAACTTTGTTTAAAATTTTATTTTAGTCAAAGGGCAATATGAATGTTCTACCATGTTCCATCAACACACTAAAAGGGTTATACGATATCGGGTCAGGAAGTAGGCCAACATTTGTATTGGAAAATAAGGGATTTCCAAGTTCACGGTCAAGTAATTATTACTTCTTGGGTTGTAATTGCTATTTTATTAGGTTCAGCTGCTATAGCCGTTTGGAACCCACCGATCATTCCCACCGATGGTCAGAATTTCTTCGAATATGTCCTTGAATTTATTCGAGATGTGAGTAAAACCCAAATTGGAGAAGAATATGGTCATTGGGTTCCTTTTCTTGGAACCATGTTTCTATTTATTTTTGTCTCTAATTGGTAAGGGGGTCTTTTAACTTGGAAAATCATACAATTACCTCATGTTGAGTTAGCTGCATGCTTTGGCTTTGGCTTTACTCACGTCAGTGGCGCTTTTCTATGGAGGGGGTAAGTGATGATTTGAGCGATGATTCCTCCGCCGGCACCCGCCAGCCCATTTACTACGGCGTTTGACATGCACTCTGCTTTCCTTTCACGCTTATCACTTTCTTTTCATCTCACTCCCCTCGTTAACTACTCGCCGCTAGTTTCGAGGCTTTCGTTTCACCTTACCATTTTCCCTTTCCCTTATTTTCTGATCGGTAGCTTGCTAACTTTTTAATTTGTCAAACGTGCGTAGGGCTGTAAATGAACCGAGTTGTTCACGAACGGCTTGTGGTTCGTTCCTTAAAAAACTCGTTCGCGTTCGTTCATATAATATATGAACCAAACATGAACAAGTTTATAGAGCTCGTTTAATAAACGAGTCGAGCATGAACATTGAAAAATGTTCATGATTGTGTTCGTGAACATAGTGTTCGTATAATAAATTTATATTTTTATAATTAAAATAATTAATTATACATATATCCATGTAAATTAATTTAAAAGACCTTGATAACCTAAAACCCATTAACTAAAAAATCAAGCCCAATTAAATAAAGGACCGAGCCCACTTATAAACCCAAATATAAGCCAAGCCCAAGTCCAAAAAATAACTCCCAAACCCTAAAACACCCTTATGGCAGCCGCAACTTTATCATCATTCTTCTCACAGTCTCTCTCTTTCACAGCCGCACTCTACTCTCTCATCCCTCCATCTGCTCTCTCTCTCTCTCTCTCTCTCTCTCTCTCACACACACACACACACACGCAGATCGCACGTAGCTTATCTTTCTTTCTTCACAAAGACGTCGATCACGGCTACAATGCCGATCAAGGGCTACGACGCCGATCGATCTCAGTTTCGATCCATCCCGAGGAAGATGCAAGAGAGCTACTCTAATTGAGCCGTTTTCTTATATGTGCAGTCACTGGTACCCCAAATCTGCGATTACTGATGCAGCTTCGTCACCTACGATGCCGTAATCACCTGTCCTCGACGCCGTCCTCTCCCCGTCGCCGGTGCATGCATCATCTTGTTTTGTATATCTTCATCGCCAATCGATCAAGATTGCATCCCTTCTTGTATCTTCTGTAATATTGTTTGTTTTGATTCATTATAGCTTGAATTGAAAGATTTGAAGAATTTTTTTGCAAATTTTAGGGATTTGGTTGGAAGTTTAAATGGACACGAGCCGAGTTTCCGAACTCGAGTTCGGCTCGTATTGTTAAACGAGTCGAGCCCGAACTTTACAGTCACGAACTCGAGCCAAGTTCAAATATCAATCTTTTAGTTCTTAACGAACTCGAGCCGAGCTCGAACATAATAAAATTTAAACGAACCGAGTTCGAACACACCCACGTTCGACTCGAGCTCGGTTCGTATACAGCCCTAAACGTGCGACTACAATGATATCATCAACTTTATTTTTCGCCGTGTATATTACAGTAACTCGTGACATAATTTTTGGTACCACTCTCTGACATAATGAAAAAATTACTAAAAAATATTACAAAAAAAATACTACTACTAGAGTACTAGAAACAAAGTGTTAGGCTAGGGTGCATAGTGCAAAATTACCCAAAAGTATTCCGTACGAGTGGGCGCCGGGACGTTTATGAGAAAAAAATTAACGGGGGAATGGGAGGCGGGCCGGCGGCAGTCAACGCAGAGAGGGATGTGATGTCAAACCTTTCCATTAGCCTCTCTGATGTCTCGGACTCTGACTAGCGCCATTTATTTCATATATCCCACGCCACGCGTATTTGGCAATAACCATTTCCTGTATGCTAAATAGGAGGTCTGAAGATTGTTGGGGAGGCAGATCGGATTGACAGGAGATCCATACCGATTATGGTGAAGGAGACAGAGTACTATGATGTTCTTGGGGTTAGCCCCACCGCTACCGAGGCTGAGATTAAGAAGGCTTATTACATCAAGGTATGTTTGTATGTATGCATATCCCTGATTCACTTGTATATGGATGCGATGTGATGCGACCATCCCCAATTATCAATATATATCATCTGCGGCATTTGCTCAAAACTATTCAAAGTCTATTATTGCTAGTGCTATCATCATCACGATTTGTTGTCACGCAGCTACTCAGTCAGGAGCAGCTCCGCATGTTATAGTAATCACTTACCGGTTTTTCACCATGAGATGCTGTCATCTTTGAGTTAGGATACTTGCTACTTACTGTTGCTTTCGATCATAGGCGTGGTTGGATATAAATAATTCCTCTCTGCCACCCTCGATTTAACTTATACACTTGCAATTATACCCCTTACTGGGCCCAAGCCAGTGGTGGGCACCTAGTAGACGAAAAAGTTTTAACTCGCAGAAGTTTAATACTAGTAGAAGTGTAATTGATCACTAGGCTCGTGGGTCAGATGGGCGCATGCCGGATATCCTGCAATTTTATTGGTACCCATTACTGCTGCTCTCAGCCACGGATAAATCCGAACTTTATGCCAATTTGTTTTCCCCGTTTTTCCCACTTTCTATAAAGGCTTTTCGGCACATTATATTGAACAAGGAACAAGAGAACAACCAAATTAGGTATTAATGCAGTGGACACGTTAATATCACTATTCTACATATGCCAAGACTACTTGGAAGTCATGAACTAACAATGTCCCAAATTTCTGCTAATCAAAACAAAATGTGTCTGTTTGATTTCACCAGGATTAGGCTCCTCTCCATTGATCCTTCCACACAATGGTATCCAATGAACCATTAGATAATAACACGTGGTAAAACACATTATAACGATCCATATCTTTTCTAGCACATTGTCACTTTGACAACGAAACAAACAAAACTATTGGTCGGCAAGAATGGGTTCTTACGGAGACTTTTAAGGTAGATCTAGGAAATAATGAACAGGTTTTGGTCTCCACCAGCTTTACAAATGGCCTCAAAATGGTTGTATGCTTATGGTGATGGTTAGTGGGTCTATTGGTGAGAAATGAAGAAACAAAATACTTTTGATTCGAAATTTACTTCTAGAAAGCCGAATAACTAAAGGAAAGTGAAGAAAATGAAAACAGAGGTGGAGAGAGAAGAGATGATGATGGGCTCGGATGACTGGATAAGGAGATGTCAGATTGGTATTTTCAGATGCCGGTGATGTATTGAGCGGTGGAGGTGGACAGGCACCTACCTTGTCTTTTACCCTGTTGCCGACTATGCCGCAGAATTAGATGTGAACGTTTGGACGGCAACAGGTTGGGCTTGCCCCCTTATGCTCCCTCCGCCTCTGATTGGGCCCTAGCTCAAACCTTCCCTAGTAATTTCTTTCCCCATCCATGGATTAAGATGTGCATGCTTTGTGGGCATTGAGTGGTTAACAAAGTTGTTTTACAAGATCTTAAGTTCTAAGAAAATGCTCGAGAAGCCGAGGAATAACACTTTGGTGCCTCTAAATGAAGAGATTCAAAGTTGCTATAGATATTGAGGGATCAAGCTCATGAGTCACGGTATGGAGCTTTGGGAGAGGATATTTGAACATAGACTAAGAAAGCAGACTATTATATGTGGGAGCTAATTGGGTTTCACGCCTCAGAGTTCCGCTATAGTATTACTAGTGAGTTTGTAACTACTATTCGACTTTACTTCTGTTAACTTCAAGTTCTGTATCTTTTACTTTGGTTATGGATGAGCTTAATAAGAATATCCAGGATAAGGTTCCTTTTTTATGATATATGCAGATGATATTTATATTTGATATGACTAGAGCAGGACTGAACATCAAGTTAGAATTATAGAGAAGTACTTTAGAATCCAAAGACTTCAGATTAAGCATGACTAAGACGGAGTACTTGGAGTGCTATTATATCAAACCTTGGAGGTGGTCAAGGGAAGAAGTAAGTATTGATGGGTAACAACTACCTAAAAAAGACTTGTTCGGGTATCTTCAGCCAATAATGAACAAGGAGAGAAAGACTGGCGAGGATGTTCCCCATAGGATAAGAAATGAGGATTCCTCTCAGGAGAGTGGGGGTGGCACCAGTTGAGGGACGAATGAGGTCTGCTTGAGATGGTTTGGCCATATCTAACATAGGCCTTTTCATGCCCTTGTGAGGAGAAGTGACATCCGTCAAGTTGATGGCGTCAGACGAGTTAGGGGTAGATCCATGGGCAGAATTAATGAGAGTAGACTTCATTGCTAGGAATAAATGAAAGGAATGTGCTTTGACAGGGGGAATTTAGCTGACCCCATGGGAATGATGGTTGTGAATAAGCTTTTCTCTATGTTCTTGAGCCTTGTCGTTTTTTGCCTCAGGTGTACCTCTGGCTTCTTGTCTCAGTTGTGGACTTTTCGGATGATTTGTTATCACACTGTACTTATCTTTGGACTTCTTCTTTTGGGCTGAATGGTTCCAAAGGCATTTTGTCTGTCTGCGAGCAAGATCAAAGTATTGGTTGAACCAATGATTTCTTCACCTATGGTTCAAAATAAGACAAAACACCATCTACTACTGGTGGCATTATCCAATGCTAATACAGGCTTCTAGTCAGGAATCTTGTAAGATTAAAGCTAGATTCTCCAAGTCTCCTACAAAGTTTTGGAGCCAGAAGAGTTTTAGGAGCTCTTATATTGCATCTAACAAGAAGCCAACAACTGGGCTCACCAATATTTTTGGCTAAGACCAAGGAATTTAATCATCAACGTGAGATCCATACTCTAATCACACCATTCTTATGGATGATTATCCAACAGCTTTAAAGCCCCAGACCTTAGTTGCACAAAGCGGGGGCGGGGGCGGGGAAGCGTAAGCACCAAGAAGAATCTGAGGTTGGGAGCGGCTTGAATAAATAAATGCGTAAAGAGTATTATCATTTGTTTAGCATAGTTTACATAGATAGCAACAACAGATAAGGAGACTTTAAGGACTTGAAGGAAGAGAGAAACAAGGAATTGAGTTGAAAAGAGCTTGATTTTCATGTATTTTATCACTTGTTCCATGCATCTCTATCCAACAAGCAGGATCGAGTTCCCATCTTAGCTTGGGACGAGATCCCATGGAGCTCCTAACTTGGGATCGTAAAAGCGAGTTTCCGACAGAGAAACGTCACCATATTAGGAGTTTCCTGCAACTAAGCCCCAGACTGCAAAATATTTTACAAACTATCTGCAGCCTGTAACCTAAAAGAAAGTCTGTAGATTTGACAAAAAATAAACATGGAATCTCGGTCAATATGGAGAGGCCTAGTTGTATTGCATGGGGCCAATTGTAGGTTTGATGGAAATGTATCTGTCAATCTTGCACCTAATTCCTGGCCTATATCTTGGGTCCAACAGACAATAATTCTTTTTAATTTTTCAAGTTTGCCATAATATAGGCGTTACGTGTATCCTCTAAAATATGGCCGATAGATATGGTAACTCCGCTAGATGTCACCTCAGTGTAGCTTACAAGATTGAAGCTTCTTGTATTTACTTTTTTGCTCCCTTGACAATTCTTTACATATACATGATTTTGCTCTCCAATTAAGGCGCCTTCTAGTGGATTCAAAAGAAAGGAAGAACGTCTTACCAATGGGGATGAATATGATTTCAATAATTTATAATACTTATCGTACTTTAAGTACCATGTCTGTAGGCTATTCCAAATAACCTTGTTAGTGATTTTCACTCCTGTTTACAAGCATCGAAGAGTATTTAGGTTGTGTTAGTTTTGTCTTCTCAGTCACTTCTCCTTGGGGTTGCAGGCACGACAGGTTCATCCAGATAAGAACCCAAATGATCCTCTCGCAGCACAGAATTTTCAGGCAAGACACCATCCTAATGCTATTCTGTTCTCTTAAAGGATTAGGCATTTTATGTCACCTGGTACACCAGGGGATACAGAAGAAGCACAAAAAAAAAAAAAACAGAAAACACGTTGCAGATCATGGGAAAATAAAGGACCATCATGCATTCAAGGCTTTTTGCATCCCCATCTATGTATTTGCATGACGGACAGCCTCAAACAACATATTGAGAGCCTATGTTGAATGGACTCTTCAATAAGCGGAGTAACCATGTGGGACACTTGACACTTGGACATGGGTATGGGATATGTGTCCGACACATTTCATAGGATATGCCATTATGAACACTATCTTATAATCTTTTGTTTAGTTCGTTACTGCTATGAGACGAGACAATTAGTCAATTTAAACCAAATGCAGAGAAAACACCATTTTACCTTGGAAATAACTAGAAAGCACTAACAAAGATGAACATTTTGCCGTGTCCACTTGTCTTGAATTTTCAAAATTAGACGAATTCGACACTTGGACATGTATCCGATCCGGACACTCGTACAAAGTCCATGTAACATAGTGGAGAGCTTTAGGGGCTTTATATTCGTTTCTTTTTGCACAATTTTGTAAAGGTAATTTTTTTTTGGTTTGTGAAGTAATGTTTCTTTCTGTTGAGTTCAGGTTTTGGGAGAGGCTTACCAAGTACTGAGTGATCCAGCTCAACGGCAGGCTTATGATGCTTATGGGAAATCAGGGATATCAACGTCAGTTTCTTGTTCTCATATTTAGATATCACAATGTTTCTGGGGAATCTTGCTCCTTGATTAGAATTAGACAGAGGGGGTACAGTGTGTTTTTGAACCTGAGTAATGGATTAACTGTTATGTCTTAATACTTAATTGCATGCAACCTCTTCATTTGCAGTGAATCGATTATTGATCCTGCTGCTATTTTTGCAATGCTTTTTGGGAGTGAGCTATTCGAGGAATACATTGGCGAGCTTGCCATGGCATCAATGGCGTCATTGGATATTTTCACAGAAGACGAACAGTTTGATGCCAAAAAGTTGCAAGAGAAGATGAGGGTATAGCTTTTCCTTCTGAACAAACTTTGTCTTAAGTATGAGAAATTCTTACTTAGCATTTTAAGTTATGGTTCTAAACACAAATTCAGCCTCTATCTAAAGTCTCCTTTCTATGCATATGGCTTATCATAGTATGTGTCATGCCAAATCACAGGAAATTGTTGGCCTAGGGTCAATTGGCATATATTCTAGACGGTACACAAGAAACTGACCTTCTCATTTGTATCAATAGATTCACTTATCTCGAGTGCCCCAGAATATACAAATTGTGAATATCTCCATTGCTCCTTATAAAAACTCGTGGTCATTTTTTCTTGGGGGGATAGATTTTCAGCAAACATATTTCACTTCAGGTTGTCCAAAGGGAAAGAGAAGATAAGCTTGCTGACATTTTAAGAGATCGGCTCAACCTTTATGTGCAAGGAAACAAAGAGGGTTTTATTAGTCAAGCTGAGGCAGAAGTAACAAGGCTCTCCAATGCTGGTAATTCGTCATCGATTTCTTTCTCATTGCATCTTCCTCCATCTTATGTAGCTTCGTCTAACAGTCCCAGCCAAGGCTACCATTGTTGGCATGATGTGTGGGTGATGCAGACAATCCAAGGCAGTTTGAATGAAGGTGCCTACAATAAGTTTTGAGTTACTGGAAAAGAAATTCTGAGCCCATGTAAGGCGTTATAGATAATATATCCTTGATGCGAGGTAAAATGGTGATAGCACAGCTATCAAGAACTACCCTGTCAAGCCTAAGTCCTAACAAGTCCCATATTGGAAAAAATAATAGTTAAGCCTCGTAGAAGTGGGACCAGATTTTACTTTTAGACTTATCAAGAGTACTAGAATGCTTATAGATTTCTCCAATCATTCTCTTTTCATTTTGAATTGGGAGCCTTACTGATGCCCCAGGTCCCATTTTAGAAGTGTTAGAGAGAAAAATCCTTGCAAAACCTTCCCAAGGATCTCAGGAGGACCTACTTGGCTAGACTTCTTCAGGAACCCAGAGCCCTTTTGGTGTCACACATGTCTGTTCATCCCCTACAAGACTTTATTTCGTTAAGGTGTTCTCCTCATCATTTCAAAGTGCTTTTTTGGAAACCTAGTCTGGCAGGATCCAGGTTGTTGCTCCTTGGAAACAGGCCTGCAAGATTTACTGAATTACTTTCGAAAATTAAATCTACCTCTAAAAGACTTTCAGAAGTCTAAAAGCATGTAGGCTTTTTAATTGTATTTCTAGTACTGAACCTTAGTGTAATGTATGTCAGTTGCAACTGCTTTTGACTGTTTATGATGCACTATAACTTTATATGGTGTCTCATGTGTGATGCTTGCCGTAAGGACACTAAGTTGGGATTTCTCATTTATTGGAAATTCATGGCTAATTATCATGCTATTCATTTTGGTTCTTTGACAGCTTATGGTGTTGATATGTTGAATACAATTGGCTATATATATGCAAGACAGGCGGCTAAAGAACTGGGGAAGAAGGCAATATATCTGGGCGTGCCGTTTGTTGCTGAGTGGTTTAGAAACAAAGGCCACTTCATTAAATCCCAAGTGACAGCAGCAACAGGTTTGCCTATTGTGGTGGATATAGTTTGTGGCCATGTAGTTAACATAATCTTTCCTTTTCTCTGAATGGACTTCCTATCCGCTGCAAGCGCCGGCAAGTTCCCTAACTTGCCAGCGGTGATCTGGTCTTCAGTTCCTCATCTGTGGACGATTCATATCATTTCTTTTGCTCCTGTTTTACTACATACGCCGTGTAATTAACCGGGCAATCCATATTACCTTTCTGTCCTATCCTGTCACCTATTCGCAGTCCCCAACTCTTGCTAACACCATCCGCTACATAATGTAGCGGATTACATGTTTTTGAGAACAAAACGAACAAACAAAGAAGTAAGGGTTCACAGAAGCATCTTCCAATTTAACCTTGGAGATGATCCATATCCACATGATTTCTATTACCTTGGGCCTAGCAGTTCTGATATTAAAACTTGCAAGAAAGTGTTTAAACATTGGTATCCGGTGCTCAATTCGGACAGTTACAGCTGTTGGCAAGGGGATGGAGTTCTTGGTGCATTATGTGCGGTTTTAACTGTCCCATCCCAGAATAGGCAAAATAATAAACGAAGTTAAAGGGGATACTTAACAAAAATCTTGAAGAAACTTAATGTTTTAGATTCCCTATAAAATTTAAATCTAACCCAACCCCATTTCTCACATGGAATCAAATCTAAAGCACCGTTTTGCACCAGCCGCCACCCAAATCAAGTTATTCCAATGACTCAAAAACTCAAAGACAGAGACACGCACACGCTTTCAACTCCACACTTTGGAGACAGGACTTAGTTTGGTTAGTTGCACCTTAAAAACCCTCTAAAGCTAAGAATGAAACTATGTATAAGCATCTAAAATTTAAAAGGGATATGTGAGTAGTACTTCCCTTTTTATCGTGACAATATTTGTATTTGCTACTCCTTCCGTCCCACATACATTGATCACATTTTTTTCACGCAGATTAAGGATTTAAGTCATATTATATATCTCTCATTCTACCCTGTAGAGAGAGGAGGGGAAGAAAGTGAGTTTGGAAAGATTAAATGGGTTAGTGGAATGTTAAATGTGGAGAGAGAAATAGAATAAAAAAGTGGGTTAGGAGAGAGAAAATGAGTTGGTGGAAAATTAAACATGGAGAGTAAAATAAAATAAAAACATTGTAAAAAGGTAAATATGTAAAAATACCTACAGAATCTTTCTTAATTTGGAAAGTGAGTAATTTTATTGGACGACCCAAAAAGGAAATATGATCAATTTTTGTGGGATTGAGGGAATACTTAGTTGTGCATGTTACCACTCGCCAGCATGACTATATTATTATTATTCTAAATGTCAAGTTAATATTCATTTGAACTGCTACTTGAGTATCTTGAACTAAACTTTAAAAAGTTAAATATGTAGCCTATATTGTAAATGTGAAGCCAATGTATTGTTTGTATTTTTTTTTATAAGTTAAGGCAAATATTTTGGGACATTGTATGGCAATCTATTTATGGTTATTTACAATTCAAATAACCGAAGCAACCATACGTTTTTTGAAATAATCTAATAAAGCCTTCAATCATAATAAAGCATATGCAACGTTAAGATGTTCAGCAATATAGCATTTTTGTATCTTGATAAGTTAGAGATCCTTTGAAACAATGATTCATGACACAAATAAAAATGAACTTTGTTTAATTTTTTTCAGTCAACACATAAAGAACTCTTAACCTATCTTTTACCTGCAGACTTTTATAAGAAAATCCAAACGTTTTAATGGCATGAAGAAAACACTAATTACGAATGTACGGGAGTGAAGACACTGTGTTTTGAAAGGCTAGAGTTTTGGACCACTTAAGGAGCCAACTAATAGCCTTGTTGAGGTACTTCAAGCTTTTATATAATAGCAATACTCTCTAACAAAGGCTTCAGTGTTGGACAAATTTGTGGAGAATTGGAATAATAATAATTATAGTTCATTTTTGGTATTTTACTCAAGTTAGTTGTAAACTAAATGTGGGACTAATCTTATCCTTTATAGCTCAAAACTCTGCTTTCTATAGACAAAATTCCCCTTTCCAGCAATGGTAGCTTTAGCATAATTATGTATGTTTTCCATAAGATGGTTTTTTTTTTTTTGTCTCGTGTCATACAGTATGCATTTATTCATTTTTCAGAGCTTTATTATACTATGTATTAACTGATCCAAGCTTGGCTCGGGTTCCTGGGCTAGTTAACTATAAGAGGGAAAGTATATGTACATGTAGTACTTTTTATTTACATGTATTCCTTACTTGCTCCTAAAAATTAGAGGAGACATTGACAGCCCAAATAGCTATCCTTTTTATGAAGGACTACGTAAGCATATAAATGCTTAGTCACTTAGAAGATGAGAAAATTGTGTATCAAACTTTATTTAATGAAGAATTGCTTGCACTCGAGGATGACGGTAAAGGTGGTGGTGATTATATTGGTCCAACAATAAATGTTCCAAAAAAGACTTGTTGGCCTCCACTGAAATGATCATATTTATGAGTTTTCTAGTCCATTTAAGGAAGCTACCACGGAAAATTTAGAAGCTCAGTCCATGTTAGTTCAAAATGGTATGGAAGTATTGTTTTTCTAGACGTGTTGGCCTTCATTGAAATGATCATTATTACTCCCTTCGTCCCATATAAATAGATCACTTTTTTTTTTGCACGCAGATTAAGTCATATATTGTATGCTTTCCATTCTACCCTTTAGAGAGAGGAAGGTTTTAAGAAAGTGGGTTAGGAGAGAAAAAATGGGTTAGTGAAGTGTTAACTGTGGAGAGATAAATAGAATAAAAAAAAGTGTTAAAAGGGTAAATATGTAAAAATACCTGCAGAATCTTTCTTAATTTGAAAAGTGAGGAGTTTTTGTGGGAAGACCCAAAAAAAGGAAATATGATCAATTTTAAGAGAGCTACAAGGGAAAGTTTAGAAGCTCAGTTCATGGTAATTCAAAAGGATATAGAAGTTTTTTTTTTTTTTTGTCATAGGTAATGCTTAGTGCGTCATTTTTGTTGTAAGGACACGAATTGAGTTGAAAAATGTGTAGGTGATTTTCTTTTCGTATTGGACTATAGACGGGTGAAAAAGTCTTTCCAGAAATAGAAAATGCATGTGCAAACTATAAAATATCCCATAATTATGTATTATAAGAGGGTTGACTATATCAAATATACCAAACAACATAAAATTTAATGTGCGCGGTCTGCGATGAGGAGTGGACAGCCAGATCAACTCTGGTAACTTAGGGCAACTTAGGAGGGAATTTGCCAGCTCTTGTCTTGTTGTGGTTCTGGATCAGCTCCCATAGATGTTGTAGCTCCCTATATATGTGTGTGTGCATGTGTTCTTCTCCCTATATGTGCATGTGGTAGCTCCCTATTATTTTTTTGCCTTTTACGTAGAGCATTGGACTGGTTTTCTCACTATCATGAGATGTTGAGAATGACGTTGGAGCAGCCAATAAAAGAAGACTGTGATAGTGTGCTTAAAAGAAAACGGCTAGCTATTTTCTTGCTTGGAAGAACTTTATGCAGTTCTTTGTAGACTTGTGGAGAAAGAAAAAGATGAAAAACCGGTGCTGCGGTGCATAATATGTGCTGGCAGTCACTATTGAAGTCCGAAGAAGGTGAAGATATTTTGTCGAAGATGGAGTTTATCGAGGATACGAGGGTGGGAGGGAGAGAGAGCGGGGTGGCGGGAGGGTTGGTGAGTGAACTTTGGTTTGGAATTCTTGAATTTATAGTTTTTAACATATTTGATAGAAAAGATGAAGATAAAGATATATATATAGATATCTATAAATGTGTATTGTTATATATACATATAGAGAGGGGGGGAAGATGGTGAGTGAACTTTTGGAATTTGCTGGATTCATAATAATAAATATGTTTGGTAGAAAAGATAAGGCCACAACTTCTACTATCGTTGGTAAAAAGATGAAGTTACCCTAAATTGGTTTCTGTTGGGTGAAAATGCTCATATGTTGTTTGAAACCAGTATATATGAAAAGAAAATTGAGAAAGAAGCCCTAATGTTCACGAACGTCGACTAACAAAATATGAATGTGCGGAATCACTTATGACTTGCGAGCGGTAAGAGTGGTTCATTCAGTTTTAGGAAGAAAAGGGATATTGGTGAACCCAATAAGAAGCTGTTTATCAACAGCTTGGTTCATTCACAGCCATGGTGGATGTACCCATTTCATAGTTATTCTGGTTAGAAATATCTCTGTGTTGATTTTTCGTTCTTATAATTTATGTTTTATAGTCAGTGTACATCATAGAGTATTCGTATCACAGTATGGACCTGAGAAAATGTTGATCCCGCCCCTAGCCAAATTGCTCGACTCTGCCCAGTTCTCTTGGCAAACAGACTAATTGAGCGGCTCGTGAAGCGATCCTTCACCTTATTCGGAGTAACAAGTTACCAGATGATATTGCAACAGGGGTTGACTCCCATCGATATTTTTATGTACTTTCCATAGTAAAAATCATTGGCAACAAGGTCAACAATGATACGGGTAGTGGTGCATGTGAGTGCTAGTCTGTGTCTATATTACTTTCATCTTGCCTCATGTAATACATGTTGAAGGTAGCTGAAGATAAGAGCTATTACTATATGCTTTGTTTATCAAAGGTAGCTGAAGATAAGAGCTACACAATGTCGTGAACTGTTGTTAATCCTGTCTTTCTTTTGCAAAATTTACCTTTTGTTGGATGTTGTAGGTGCAATCGCTTTGATACAACTGCAAGAGGACATGAAAAGACAGCTCAGTGCAGAAGGAAATTACACCGAGGAAGAACTGGAAGAGTACATGCAGTCTCACAAGAAATTGATGATTGATTCCCTTTGGAAGCTAAACGTAGCAGATATTGAAGCCACCCTTTCCCGTGTTTGTCAGATGGTTGTGCTGTAACTCTATTTGTATTTGTGATTGAACTGAGGTGTGCACTTGATCTTGTTTCATGGAAACATGCTAATGCCATGCTTCAGGTTCTTCAAGACAGCAACGTAAGGAAAGAGGATCTTCGTGCACGAGCAAAGGGATTAAAAACTCTGGGAAAATTTTTTCAGGTGCCTGTAATTTTGTTCTATTCCTATATGGTTTTGCTTTACGAAGTTCTGGTGTTCTGAAACAACAATATGAATTTAGAGGGTTAAGTCGGCCAATGGGAGTGAAAGTGAATCTGCGGTAAACAGTACAATTCATAAGCTGAATGGAAGTGAGTCCAGTGAACCCAGTCATGCTGCCTATTCTCTAAATACATCACCAAAATCTTCGAGTAGGGAAGATACATCTTATACTTCATTTCCATCACAGGTACCTTTGCTTTTCCTTCTCCTTATGCCAAAAAGAAGCTCACAGAAACTATTACTTGTTGAATGCTAATGAAATGGTATAAAGTCATTTGGAACTGTTCCTTGTTCTTATCCTTGTTCTTTCCTTTTTCTATCTTTTACTTCCTTTTTCATTTGTCTTGTTTTCCAGTTTTCTTCTTGTGCTTCAAGTTGAATATAAAACTGATTATTGTAGGCCAGATGGACTTCGGGTTTGTCTTCGGGCATTTCACACAAAAGTAGAGAATGATAAGCATTAGCCTTGTACATTCGTATCTATGCATGTACCTGTGGTGTAGGTAACGACTCTTTATGCTCGAAGGTCTTAGGTTGCAAAAGGTAGTCTTCACTCCACAAAATCAAATAAACAAGTTGAGTGTGCCAGTCAACATGTCTTTGGATTGACGGGGAGTATTCAACAATTTGTATGTCGAGGATTGGTGTCCTCCCTTTCTCATCCTCCTTTAGATGTTTGAGGAGAACTGAATTGCATGGCTTTAATAAACCTCGGGTTGCGATTGAAGGACTGAACTTGAAAAAAATACCAGGAGCAAGTTATTAGCCAATTACACTTGGGAAAGGAAAAAAAAAAAGTAGATAGTAACAAAGTTTCTTTCAAATAGGGTGAGAATAACTAAATTTCCTTGAATGAATAAGGTAAATAGTGCTCGGAGTCATGGTATAAGTATATATGTATTTCTTAATCAAAGGTAGGTGACAATTTCCGGTTTTGCTGTGTGAATACTTTCAAGAGTTGAATAGTCATGGTACTTTTTATGCAGCTCTCTCTATCATGCATGTATGTACACTCTTCCGGCAAGTAACTGAGATAGTTCCCTGATAAACCAGACCTCAGTGATGTAATTCGCCTCCCAAGAGGTGAAACGCTCTCAAATAGCGCTCCCATGACCAAAGCGTGAAATCCCGACAAATTCGTGGAATGACTGGGTCAAAGTCGCGCTCTGGTTAGAGAACTATAAGCCTTTGAGCAGCTGCCACGTACTTCACTCCCCGAATGTGGCGATGCACTGGATCACATTCACGTGGGCAGCTGCCACTTTTATAAAAAGCGGTTTTAATTTCAAAGAAGCAGGGGGAAGATTTGAGCCCCTCTTCTCTTGGTTAAGTAAGCCCAGACTTACCATTGAGCCAACTGAAGCTCTTGGCTTCTTTTGAAGCATATTTTGCAGGAAATTACTTTGAACATAATCAGTAAGAACCATTAAATATTGACCAAGTAAATGAAGATACTTAACTGACATTATCTTAGTTTTATAAGATTAGGCAAACCCTTTTGAACTAATTTTTCGTACAAGGGTAGACATACATCAACTTATGTAGAGACACCGTAGGCGCTCCGAAACTTTCAAATTGGCGCTCTCGCGCAGTTGCACCTTCACCCGCACTCGCATTCCGAATTTGTCACTCAGGACACAACACTGCAAGTAGCTTCCGTACATGTTATAGTTCAGTAGACTGCCTAATGAACTATTCCGGATGTAATAGTTGAGTTGATTCAGAAATTATTTTTATTTCTTGTGAATGGCAGTAAAGCTAACGTCCCTTTATATGCTTTTTTATCCTGTTTGTGGCTAAAATAATGTTAATGTCCCTTTTGTATCTCTCTCCCCCCCCCCCCCCACATTTGCTGATTCTAATTTATTTGGAAATGGACCTTGTAGAGTCCGTATGTAGAGGCTCCCCAATTTGCAGGCGCTCAATTTAACTACAACTTCCCAATGCCAACTGCACCCCCTGGTGCACAACGACATCCATAAAGAGGCAGGGATGAGAACATGTTGAAGCCTTTTGCTTGTAGAGCCTGTTGTGTGTATCCTTTGTGAGATTGAGCCACCTCCATTAAGTTAGGCATGGTGCAATGTATTATCAAAAGAAGGATAGTGATACCGGTACAGGGAGGAGATGTATTTGTTGAGCACCTCCCGCTTTAACTATGTGGCCAAGGTTGGCCCCCTTGTATCTAAATGTACCTGTGTTTTCACATTCTCGTTTTGCAGTTGTACATTTTAGGTTCAAGAGACCTGTTTTCTCTTAGTACTTTATGCAATCGTTTACTTTTACTTCATTCCAGGTCAAGAGCTTGTAAACTTTGTTACTTTTCCTTGAGACAGCAGCCAGTTCAGCAGGAGAAATGAAACGAGCCTGTTAATCAGTATGGCATTTATCTTGCTATTGGTTGTTTAGAATGCAAAAGAAGCCATCGATAATTGGGCACAGGCACTATCAATTGCCCTAACAGAAGGTAATTTGTTTGAAAGGCACGCTATGAAAATTTTCATCTTTGCAAGATTTTAAGAGAACGTGGTCAGATTCTGGAATAGATAGCAAACTAAGAAATAGTTTTTGAAGTAGAAAGTAAGCTTAAGGCCCTGTTTGTTTTACGAAAAATATTTTTCTAAAAATAACACTCTTGAAAACATGTTCATGAATTTTATTTTTCGTTATTTGGATGACGGATGGAAAAACAATAAAACTACCCATACCAAAAAATTGGGATAATTGTATAAAATACCCTTGTGGTTTGGATGAATTGCTAAAAGGCTCCTGTAATTATAAAAATTGCAAAGAGACTTCAAGTCGCTAAAGTGTTCCATTAGACGATTCCCGTCACATATATGATACAAATGTCTAAATTGTCCACATATATAATGATGACTCCTTTATAGAAATCCTATTGTAGATCTAGGGTTTTTTTTAATGGTCTTGGTGTTTGACAGAGGGCAGATGGAAGGTCTGGCGGCGGCGCAAGTGGCTAGGGCTGATGGCAGGGTTGGCGGCGGTGCAAGTGGTTCCGGTGATGACGAGAGGGCTTAGATCGGGGTGGGTGGACTAAGCTGCGGCGGCGGCACAAGTGGCTGGGGTTGATGGAAGGGCTGGCGGTGGCGCAGGTGGCTGGGACTAATAGTGGGGTTGGCGGCAGTGCAAGTGGTTCGGGTGATGACGGGATGACGTAGATTGGGGTGGGGTGGGCCAAGTTATGGCGGCGGCACAAGTTGCTGGGGATGATGAATAGGCTGGCGGCGGCACAGGTGGCTGGGGCTGATGGCGGGGTTGGCGGCAGTGCAAGTGGTTCAGTTGTTGACAGGTCTAGCGATTGCACAGTTCGCGGTGGGGTGGTGGTGGCGTACTTGTTCGCGGTGCATGGCGGCGGCGCAGTTGGCTTGGGTTGATGAAGGGCTAACGGCGGCGGCACAAGATCATGGTGGGTGTTCGGGGCTCAGTTGTGGCAGAAATTAGGGATGGTGGTGCTGGGTGGGCCTCTGCGAGACGCTAGGGTTGGATTATGAGGTTGGCAACTTGGGTTTTGGTTGACTGGTGGTGGCTAGGGTTTTGGTTGGTGAGTTAGCGGCTAGGGTTATGGATGGATTGGATTGGAGAAGAAATTGGGACTTGAGTGGGAAAGAAAAAAAGAAAATGAGGGTATTTTAGTCTTTTTAATATAAAAAATCTACCAAACACATTTCTTAAGAGATTGAAGATCACGCTCCGTCAACTTGAATGATATTTTTAATGATTGTAACTAAATTGGCACCTTAGGTATCTATTTGCAATTTTTGTAACTCTAGGGGTCTTTTTGCAACTCGTTCATTAACCCAAAAAATTCAAGGACCTCCCTCCCAACATCACAACATACAAAGGCACAATAAAAGTAAGAAAACTATTCAAGAGGTTAAACACTAAACCAATCATCAGCACCTCCTGTTCCTCATCCAAAACCTTTAACTCCGTCACCAAAACCAATACTTACCACACAACTGACTAGGACCACCGGTCGCCCACACATCCAAAATCAGCGAATTGACATCATAAGCCCACCATATGCTGGATGCCAAAACACCACCACTCACTATTGTTATTGATATAGCTAAAAATATTCATCCATTCTACGGGCGACACGTGGCGGTAATGACACGTAAGCCGTACTGGTTCATTACTGATATGGCACTTACCATGTCAATCTCCAAGCAGAATCCTAAAGAGGTTCTGACTCTGTCAACTAAGATTGATATGAGATCCTCTAGGATCTTAATTAGATTCTGATTGGAGTTGGTCAAAGCTCAATCCTACTAGGATTCCTCCTTCTACCACTATATAAAGGAGTCTAGCCCCTTCAGGTAAAGACAAGCTCACTCTGTGTTCTCTTTTGCAAGCCTGATTTCTGGTGTGGTTCTCGATCCAGTTTTTAGCTGCAACAGATTGGCGTCATCCGTGGGACCACGACAGGGAACATTCCAACCACTCTTCCTCCGATGACTCTTCACACAGTCATTCCAAGAACCGTCACGCACGAACTAGCGGCTCTCATCGACTTGGTCGTTCTCATGACCAACACTCGACCCCTTCGCGCTGCCGTGCGCCAGTTCTTCCAAAGATTTATACGTTAATGTAACGTCTGCTACTCCCGAATCAGATACTAGACCTCAAAGAAACCAATCTCCAACGTCTACTTTGAAAAACGGTGACCTATGCCATCGCCTGAACCGTCACTTATTCAAAACACCCCATGCCGAACTTACAAAAGAAATCCACGAACTGAAAGACGTCGTGAACACTCTTCAACAAAAGCTCGACATGGTGGTGGCTCCGCCATCCACTCACCATTCTCATCTTGACCCCGGCGATCTTCGCCTCCGTCTCACCTCGAGATCAAGCTACGGCCGCAAATACAGGTCAGCGGCCGATCCGACCTTCATTCCCAAAGAGAAGAATGGAGAGCACGTAACCATAAGTGGATAATGCTACCGTCGTGATCCGTCAGTTGAAGATAGTACCAATTCCTCTCCCGAACAGGTCGCCAGACCGAAAAACCCTATGTGATCGATTCATAAAAAGAGGACGCCCGAGTTCCGTTCCCAAGAACGAGACTCCTGGAAGATTGTCCCTAGATATCACTCTTCAGAACGATCTCCCCTGAGGGAAGAATCAGGATACCCGTTATCCGAGGCCATCAAGAAGGCAAAACTGCCTCCCAATTTTTGAATGCCTCAATGTGATCTCTACGACGGAACCGGAGATCCAGGATACCAGTTTGAAACAAACATGCTCCTCCCCCAGGTCTCAGATGTTGTCATGTGCAGAGCCTTCCCTACCACTATGAGGAAGGCTGCACATGCATGATTCAAATCTCTACAACCAAGATCCATCTACTCCTTTGGCCAATTATCGGATCTATTTTAGAAGCACTTTGTATGCAGTCGCTCCCGAAGGAAGAACTCGGCGAGTCTGCTGAACATTGTGCAAGAGAAAAACGAGTCTTTGGCATGCTTTCTCGGACGATTCAACGCAGCCACTTTGGAAATCGATAACTTGGATGAATCCGTGAAGTATACTGCATTTCTCCGAGGCCTTCGACCCACATCCAAGTTCACATTCTCTGTGAACAAAAGTCCTCCAGGTAATATGAAAGCCCTTCTGGAGAAGGCTAACAAATATATTCAAGCAGAAGAATACCTGGAGACACACAGAGGATGACGTGGAGAAGGGAAGGAAGAACAGAAGAAACGATCTCAAGAGATAACTCCTCCAGAAGGAAAGTCAGCAAAACATTCTAAGCGTGATGAACGGCGTCCAAAAGACCCGTTTGCTTCGGAAAAGCTGACACCCCTCAATGCAAAACCATCACAGATTCTTCACGAGATCAAAGACAATAAAGCTCTTCAGTGGCCAAACAAAATGAAATCTCGACCAAATAAAAGGAACAAAGATTTATGGTGTCACTTTCACAACGATCATGGCCACATAACTGACAATTGCGGGTCGCTTAACCGAGCAATTGAGGCCCTTATCAAGCGTGGCCAGTTGAGAAAGTTTGTAGCTCCTAGTAGAATTCTGCCCGAGCAGAGTGACCGCCAAGTAGAATTCTGCCCAAGCAAAATCCCATCCGAACACTCGCCCGAGCTGAGTGATCTTTGCAGAGATGAATTCCGTCCGAACAGAATCCCGTCCGAACACTCTGCCCAAGCTGAGTGACCACGGCAGAGCAGATTCTCGAACACTTTGCCCCAGCAGAGTGATCTTGGCCGAGCAGAATTCTGTCCGAATAGAATCTCGTCCGAACACTTTGCCCGAGCTGAGTGAGCACGGCCGAGCAGATTCTGTCCGAACAGAATCCCGTCCGAACACTTTGCCTGAGCAGAGTGATCTTGGCCAAGCAGAATCTTGTCCGAACACTTTGCCCGAGCAGAGTAATCTTGGTCGAACAGAACTCCGTCCGAACAGAATCCCATCCGAGCAGAACCATGTCCAAACAGAAGCTTGTCCGAGCAGAGCACTCTTTGGATATTTGAAATGTCAGACAAACAGATTCAATTCTGTTTTTGGCATATTTCACTACCACCAGTGAAAAAAGTGTGCTTCCATTCGCTTCATTAACGCTGGTAAAAACAAGGGGCATATGATATAACAAAAAATAGCCCTCCATTCTATGGGCGACACTTGGCGCTAATAACACATAAGCCGTACTAGTTCATTACTGATATGGCACTTACCATGTCAATATCCGAGCAGAATCCTAAAGAGGCTCTAACTCTATCAGCTAAGATTGATATGAGATCCTCTAGGATCTTAATTAGATTCTGATTGGAGTTGGTTAAAGCTCAGTCCTACTAGGATTCCTCCTTCTACCATTATATAAAGGGGTCTAGCTCCCTCAGGTAAAGACAAGCTCACACACATACACATTGTGGCTTTATTGTTTCTCAGAGTTCTACATTGTTAGTCATCTCTGACTTAAGCATCGGAGCGTTCCCTCGCCGAAACCCCACCCGGCGGTCACTCCGTGTTCTCTTTTACAGGCCTGATTTCTCGTGTGATTCCCGATCCAATTTTTAGCTGCAACAATATATAACTCGCATATGTGAACTCGTAGGCTTCATCCACATCTGCAACTGAGTTGGCGTAACCTCCAGTATCCATCGATTGTTCCATAAGGGAATTGTCTGATCATCCCCAATCTAATGGAGGAGGCCCGCCTTAAGAATACTCTTACCCTTCGAAATTCTCCGCCACACGCTAAAGAAGCGCCCCTGATGCGTCAAGGAATTGAAAGAAGATTGGTAACGTATTGGCCACACAATACCGTTGCTACCAAGGAAGTTAGCTTTTACCATATACGACATGTTTATTTAGGAACGCCTCGTAGAACGATCGAGTGTCCAGAAAGCCTAGTCCATCAAGCTTTTTGGGGAGGCGTAGGGTTGGCCAAATGAATTAAATGGCGAGTAAGTCCCTTGACGACTAGGACTAACATGTAAACATTTGGTCTAACGTGTTACAGAAGTATTTGGGTGAAACGTATTCACTAGCGTGTAATAAACTAGCAAGGAGGATAAGATAGATCGAATATGTGTAGCCTAGCCTACCTTATTTAGAAGCAACTCCATCCAATGGCAACATTGATCCTATACATACCGACTAAAACTCTGAAAAAATCATTATATGACTATCTAAAATATCAAGCTAGATTCCTGGATATTTCTTAAGACCTTGTTGAGCCAGGAAGCCAAAACAATGTTCAGCCCTTAGCTGAACAGCAAGTTCTGCATTCAGACTAAAAGACCACAACAGTATCATCGAAGTCGATCATCAATAGCCACCACAGACGTATCATTCTCCTTTTGCAAAGGAAAGAAATGGTAGGTATCATACCACATACATCAGATGAGAGAGAGGAGGCGAAAGGTCTCCCACTTATAATTCCTTGCAGCTAGGCCTGAGATAACAAAGCAAATAAAGCCTCCGCACAATATGAACAAGAAGAGAGAGGATCCCCTTGCGGCCTTGCCGATCGTGCACGAGAGTGTAAAGTGATGGGTGAGGGAACCATTCACAAGGATCGTATAGGAGACGATGGATACATGACTGCATGATTAGCCGGATCCATCTGTCCTGAAAACCAAAACCACATATCCATTTAAAAGCTGCAGGGACCAGACTACCTGTTTTTTGCTTGTGCACACACTCGGTAAGTTCTAGTGCTAGAATTACATAATCCAAAGGGACCCGACAAGCCACAAAGGCATTCAAGAGCAGGAAACACGCAAGTCCATCAAGGGTTTCATTCTATTTACCAGGATCTTAGAAATAATTTTGCAAATCACATTACAGAACTGATCAGTCTCAAGTCCATTAGGCTCTCAGGGTGGCTTCTTTTAAAAAATACGGTAATGGAAGTGCGATTAACCTTGCAGTGAATTTAAAACAATATTAAGAGTTCTAACTTGAGAATAATTACCAACTACAACTGGAACTACATATGAATTGTACAACTTCCATATCATTGTCTTTAGTCTCTTTGCACGTTCCCACAATCCAGAGAGAGAGGGAGCGAGAATAATTAATCAATGTGATTCGAAACGGATGTATGGACTTAGCTACCCCTTGGACCCACCGAGTTCAATATCCTTCAAAGGAGTGTTTTCCACTCCCTCCTTCAGTAGTCTAATTTCCTCCTCGGTCAAGCTGTTCTTTGAGTGTGGTGTAACCTTGTTATTCGACTGCTTTGCAACCTCGACTGCCCAACTATAAATAACCATGCCAATAATCGCAATAATCATCCCCATTATGTTCTTAAAAGTCAACTCCGAGTCAAATATCAGCCACCCCAAGGTGAGGACGCATACTGTTTTCATGTGACCTAAAACCTGGAATGAAACAGCTGAAAAGCGCCCAATGCAGAGGTATTGGCTCACGTTGCAAAAAACTGCCAAGGAGCATGAAAGGAGTATAAACAACTGCAAACACAGCCACCAGATGTTAGGTATAGGGAATGAAAACCATGTCTTGTATTAGGTAAAAACTGTTATCTAGCTTACGAAAACCATTTAGACTAGAATATTGAGGGCTTACAATTGCACCAGTTGATCTCTTGTAGTTCAATATAATGTTTCCACTAAGATAGTAGTCGACAAAAGGACCCAGGACAAGGAGAGAGATGGCTTGGATTGGAGCTGTCTTACTCAGCAACTCGAAGGACCCAATCGAGTACTTCTTCTGTAAGGAACCTATTGACTGCAAGCAGAAGAATAAATTGTCAGACTATAGATGTGGGACCATAGATCACATGGGTAACAAAGAATGCAGCAATGCGTGATAGAATATCCATTCCGGGCTTCAGGACTACAAATATTAGATCATAATCAAACTTTGACACTTATTATTGGAGAAAACACAGTGTATAAGTTGAATCCAGCTGAGGTAGAACATTGAAAGTAGGTTTTCTGATACCATCTTTTATACCTGTAATTTTCATAAACTAATAGCCGGGAAGTGAGAGAATCTCGACAGGAAAGTGCACCACTGCACTCAAGGAAGACCAGCTCCACAATACAAGCATGAGTCTGGTCCACGGCCCCACAGGGGCCGTGGACCAGACTCATGCTTGTATCCTTATACATGAAGATAATCAATTCGGTCGATCCCTTAAAAAAGCAAAATTAGATTATAAAATTGTGAAACAAAATTTTGGACCGTAGGGCCAGACCGAACAAAATTTTGGACCGTAGGGCCAGACCGACTACTCCCGCAGACCAAGAAAATCTGAGATACCATCTCAGTACCCAAAGATTCATAGTGAACTTCGATGGGGTTTCTCTTGCAGCCATATCCCCTTCCTTTTGTTTTGAGATTAGTATTTGATTGTGATGAATTCATTAGATACCGATTCCTATCTCGAAAACAAAAAGTGTTTTCTCCTCTCTGATTTCTTATCTATCTTCTTTCATCTTTTTTTTAGGAAATTTTATTCAATTAATGAGGTCAAAACCCAACATCCTCGCTGGCACACTCCTAGTACCTCCAGAGCCACGCTCCTAGTACCTCCAGAGCCACACTCTCACACTTCGATACCATTTGCAATGACCTGGCACACTCTCACACTTCGATACCATTTGCAATGACCTGGTCCACATTCGCACCACAGGGCAGTATCTTCCTGAAAGGGCTGCCAAAACAGGTGAAGAGTGTAGTGACTGAGTCTTATTATGCCAATTTTTTCCTCCCCGACTTGCTTCCACGTGAGACAACATCCAACTCAACCTTCTATCACACATAGCCTTGAACCTCCCCTAGTGCACAGCCGATGTGGGATCTACATCCACCCTAGTGCACAAGTGCGGTATCTCACACAATCAGTATTTGCTTCACCAACAACACTTCGAATCCTCACCCATCTCTCTTTATCTAGCACCAATAGCACATGGTACTATTATCGGCCTATAAGAAAAGACTGCCTCGTATTCAGAGGGCACATATGACTTAAACATGACAAGAAGCAAAAATTGAAACTTAAACACACTATCGAAAGCAATAAAGTAACAGTTCTGTCTAGATTGTTGCAAATATATCGCTTACATTTGCTGGATATACCAGGAAGCTCCATATTCTCTTTTGCATTCACTTCGACAAGCTAAGGATGAGATTTCCGACATCACCATTCCTACAATTTTCAGCGGTCAAGCAACCATGTTGCTACTAACGTTCTCCATTAGTCATTTGGATTTAACTGGGCCTTTCGGCACTCCTTTTTGGTTAACAGTAAAAAGTATGATTGGCTAATATTGTATTAGCTAAATTATATGTGCTGTGTAGGTTCACATCTCTAATTTTTTTGATAAGCAAACCAGAAGTTATCTTTGGTCAAGTAACATTTTTGGTTCTGAGAATATAACTAAGGTAGCTGAACTGAAATACCATGAAGCCGAAAATAACTGAAAAGGGAACCAAATAAAACTTAAAGCGTTCTTTATGCAGCAGACACGGTGTGTTGAACTCCCCTTGTGCATTCCATTGCCCTCCAAATTTCTCATGTCACATGATTGTTTAACCTGCTCATGCAGCAGGAAAGCACCTTATGATTCGCCAAAAAGGCAAGATAAAGAGAGTAACCCCTCTAGGAAACTTGTGGTGGGACGTGCTTCCTTTAGCTAATCACCAATTGACGAGTTAGCTATTAACATTTTCAGCATCCAGAACATTTGATGTAGATAACAAGAAAACAAAAGGCTAATTGACTTGACAGAGGAATGATTTCCTAAAAGGGTGCCAGAGGTGGCGCGGCCCATGCTACAACTATATGCTTCAGGCAGGATATCGAGCCTGACCTATATAGGCCCGGGCAGAACTATCTTTTGGGCTCAAATGAGAGCGCAAACATATACGCATTAATGAAGGAGATCGACGTCTCTGCAAAGCGAGTCAACTTCATTGGCAAACCCACCTGATTTTGCAACCATCTAGAAATTTGCACCACAATGCGGAATAAACATCGCTTTCATCCTCTCAGATTTTTGAGGTCTGGTGCACAAGTGTATACAGCTTAGACAGTGATTAGTACTTTCCCCTCTCTACTTCTAATTTAGCTATGCTAAGCACTTAAATTATTCACTAGTTGAGCTGTCTTTTCAACCTTCTTTCATGTCACGCAAAACCCTATCGACATAAAGCCCATTGGGGGGCAGAGCCTTGGCTTAACCATAAGTTAGATCCGTCATAACTTGGAGTTTTGAAATGCAGAAATAGCCTCTCTAAAATAACTTGGAGTTTCGTAAAGCTGCACACATTAAATCCTCCCCAAACACTGCTGTGGTGGGAGCCCTGTGCCCTGGCTATCCCGTTAAGAAATAAATTCCAATGCCATGATACTAAATATGTCATTATTATTTAGTACTCACATAAAGAGATGTTAATAGTGTACTCACAATTTGCTGCAACGAAGTTGACAACACTGCCACACAAGCACAAATAAAACCTTTGGCATTAACTTTCACGTCAGTCACGGTGCAAACACCTACTCCAACAACCACAACCACAACAGACATTTTGACTTCTCTTGTGTAGTGCTTATTATGAAGGATCCATTCCATTACACATACCACAGGAATCATGCTCAGTTTCGAGATCTGTCCGAAAAGATAGAGATGAACGTTAAAATTCTGAGTGTAAATACGGAAATATCATAATATTCAAAATTGGATGTTTCAAAATCAAGTTTCAACGCTAAAATAAATTGTTCTAGAGGACCAGAACCTGACAAGTAATCACTCTTCCAGCAGTACCTAAAAAGAAAAACAGAAAACAAGACAATTTGATACCTTGATGGTTCTTGCTTGGCGGAATTTGTAGACCATCATCGTCTCCCTTATTTTACTCTCTTTATTTTTTTGAAAGAAGTTTTGGGAGCAGATCAGCAGTTCATCTTGAATGACACTCCATAAACTTGCCATACATGACTAAATTACAGGAAATGAAAACCTAGTAGAATATAACTAACAAAACTGAACAGAACAGAACCTCAAAAAAGCAAACACAATAGTGCCAAGAATATTTAACAAACAGATGTAGTGTAGAACAGATCTGTCCGGGTACTTAAAAGAAAAAGTGTGGCCAAGTTCACCAGGGTCTTCCCTCTTAGGTGAAGTTTACTTTGTCAGTGTTCTGATTTCCAAAATATGTTGCTTCTGGCCTGATTTTTGGTAGCTGTACACATGGACTCGCCATTTACCCCCAATACTTCAGCACGAGAAGTAATATGTATGCCACCGGCACTTTTGACTGTAAGACTGCAACAGCGAGCCAAAAAACAGCAAGGATAAAGCTTCACCTGATTGGACCATGGTACCATTGACTTGCCAGGGCCCTTCAATAGCAGGGCCGCTGGATGCATTTGGGTTGTTCCTTACCAATGCACAGCAAAACTGAGATTTTGGAACCCCAGAGTGGCAGAAGACAATAAGGATCAAGGCATAACAACCTTCAAGTGCCTCATTCATTCTCACTTTGGGCTTGTGCCTAGTTTGCTGCTGATGCTCTGAAAATAGCAGATCTTAACCCTTTGCATAGAGAAGACAGTAGCTCATGCTATTATACAGGAGGAAGATGTTTCTCCCTATGTCTTTTTTTGTATTGGACACCTTGCAAAAGCTCCAAAATAGATAGACGTGTGATATAAACTAACTTCTCGAATTTGTATGTTACCCATGGTATCAAAATTTCCACGTGATATTTACCCATGGGTATATAAACTAAGCCCAATAGTCTAATTTTTTTACTCTCTCATGTCATTTAACTTGCGTAAAACGGCACCACTAAAATAGGTTCAATATACCCAGCCTAAAAACGTGCCATGTCTTGGAACCCGACATCTTGACACGTAACTTAACCAACAGCTATAAAAAGTCCATGGAGGTAACGGGTGCTTGCATAGATGTGCTACTCCCTTAACTCCTAGATTTGAGGGACACGGCCAAAACATGCCGGAAAATGGAACAACGCTGTGCTTATGATTACATTAAAAAACAGTAAAAATGCAGCAAGTCAATGTCTCAAATAAGTAAGGATGAAGGTGAAGCTTATTATACTGCACGTAGAATTAAACATTTCAAGATGGTAGTTCAAATAAAAAGTAAAGTTGTCTTCTAACATGGATAAGAGAGAGTAAGAGACAAGTAGCGACTGAGGAAAGTGTCTCATCGGTCTACGATAGTAGATGCTATTCGTACTCCTAGGCTATTGTCCATATGAACCTCCTATATGCAGGGACTCCCCCCTCCTAACGCTCTTCATGAAAAACCCACCATATAGCCTTGCCGGAGGAATGCTACTTCATAAAAAAATGTAGCATGTACATGGGAATGAGTAGATGACATCCAACCAAGAAAAAACATGTGAATTTCGAGAAAGTCTAACGAAAAAGCTTCATTGAGTATATTCTCCATGGATCTTGATTAGTCAAAGATGTGGCATTTGACATCAATATATAAAACGAAAAGAAATTTACCAGTAAACACCATTTGTCACATTTCATACTTGGTAAAAGCAAATTGAGTTTAGCACGTCTTGAGAACATCAAAAGAAAAAACTTGATGCATTCATTTCGCTTTGACATGCAAACACTGGCCAAACCAAGTAATGGATTCAAAAAGTCTATTACATAGGTTGATGGTAGAAATGTACGTAAACGGTGTTTATAGGAATTCATACTTGGTAAAATCCAACTGAGTTTAGCATGAGACTGAAGTTCATTCCTGTGATAGACATATTGGCCACAATTGAGAACCATAGAAGTTCCCACAAAGGAACGTGCTTTGATGTGGAGTAACCCGTAGCATTTGACACCAGCCCAACCAGAGCAGTTACACCAAAATGGAACCCAGTTAATGTTGTAGCTGAAGAAGGTAAATCATAAAATCGAAACAGAACAAAGATACATTTGCGTCAGAAACTTGTATATCACAATATAACTGGTGAAGAAAAGAAACTCATGCCAAAGTATGACACTAAATGAGAAGAGACAAGAAATTTTGAGGATTGCTAATTGTACAAACTTCAAAAAGCCTGAAGTTGACCTTAAGACTATTGGTCATAATGTACCTCTCATGCTGTTTATACATGACTAGCCTCATTTTATTTTCATACGAAGTTTCAGTAATAAGTATAACAGAAAGCCATCCAGAATGTAAATCTCCAATCCATGTGCATCATGAAGCTTTTTAAAAATGTCAAAATAGGCCTCAAAAGAGGTGCGTATAATCTCAAATGTCCTTCAGAAAAGAAAAGATGTGAAGGAGGACAGCCGAATTGTCTATAGACATTTTCTTCAAAAAGCATGGTTAGCATGCTGTTTTCTTGTCATTTTACTCCTATATAGATGTAAAGGAGACAAGTTAATCTTGTCTAAACAATTTTAAAAGGTCCTTATTGTTTACTCATTTATAAATTTGTCGTAACTTTTTAAAACATTGAATGATCCGGCTTACTTTTAATCATTTATAGCATAGTTATTTACATAAAATTATATGTGTACGGGTGGGCATCAAACCGTTTAAACTGATTCAAACCGTTCAAACCGATCAAAAAGCAATTTAATCCGAACCGTCCATAGATCTTGACGGTTCGGTTTCACATTTCTCAAACCCACCTCGATTCGGTTCGGGTTCACAATTCATTTTTTTTAAACCAAACCGACCTGTTATATACTTATTTATTGTTAGTGACATTCATTGATAATTTTCACATACAAGTTGCAGCTGATACCTCGTTGACTTTCTATCGTACTATCGTATATTAGATAGACTGAAATCTCAGACAAGACGTATGTGCAGTTGTTTGCTTTCATGTACCATATATAGTACAAAATTCATAGAAAAACTAGTTTTGATCCCGTGCGTTGCACACGGAAGCAATTATAGTCAATAAATTATGTAAATAAAATAATAAAAGCACGATACTAAAGTTTTTGACAAAGAATGGAACAAAAAGTGATAGAATCCATAGAATTGTCACCTAAAATAAACATCTAAGATTAAAACTTAACGGAAAAACTAATTGAAAGCGATAAAAGAATGGTGGAAAATCTCTCATTCTATTATATACAGTACAATTCAACAAAATCTAACAATGAGAAAATGACAATTCAATTGAAGAGTTATGAACATCGCAATAAATCTATTGACAAAAAATATCGGCGCAATAGAGGAATAAAAACGTGGAGAGGATCATTTGAGTCACAAAATGAGCGTTGATATCCCAAGAGAACAAAATATGACGGCTAGATGAAATAAAAAAAGAAAAAAAGCAACAAAAGAGATAAGTGATTTGTGTGTGTGTGCGTGTGTGTGTGAGAAAAAGAGACTCCATAGAGATAATTGTCAAATTTTAAGTTTCATAAAATGAGATTATCTCAAGGGAGGCTATGGTCCACTTATTATCATATTGTGAGAGATATTTTTGGAACCTAAATAGAATTAATAGGTTTAAAATTTTTGAAAATCTATTTTAGAATTTATAAAGTGTGATTTTCTCAAATTAAGGGAGGAAAAGGTCAACTTAGCATTTTATTCTCAGAGATAATTTTGGAATTTTAAATAGGATCATTGAGTTTAAAACTTTTGGAATCCATTTTGAACTTAGATTGCCATAAAAAATTCTAAAAAAGGAAAGGGATATATAAGTAAACATAAAAAGGCACATTAAAAAATAATATAAGAAGATAATTACTTAGGTTTAAATCTTTTCCTCAATAAGATTAGATATTTCAGGTATGAAGATAATAATAGCTAAAATTTGGGTTGCTAAACTGTAGATTGGTGAGAGAGAGAGAGAAGACATTCAAGGTTAAAATTAAAAAAGTTATAACAGAAAAGTCCATGTGACAAGCTCAGAGATTATCCACATAAGTAGTGATGTGGCAAATTTCTCTCAATTTCGACTTTCATGTATATATATAATTAGATGTATCATCGACGTATTTTTAATTGTGGATACATATATATCTTAAACATACTAAACAAACTCCCATTCTTGGTGCTTGAAAGTTAAACGAAAAGAAAATAGTGAAAGCAGTTGTAACACAAAAGTCTAGTTATGGATATGTCTTGTAGATTTATTTATTCTTTCTCGTACATCGACGAAAAAAGGCATAACTAAGTTTTTATTGTAATATGTCATGAACAATACGTATATCTTACGTTAATAAGAGTACTTAGATATTGAATGTAATTAAGCTTATGTGCATTTTAGAAAAAAAAACTATAACTTCAATTTCGAATAAAATTTTGATCCAATAGTGGGTGTGCAGAGGGACAACTTTTTTAAAGGGGCACAAACCAATTCAACTGACCAAACCGAACCGTTTAAGCCGACTAAACCGAACCGTCCAAACCGGTTGTGTTTGGTTGGGTTCGGTTCAAGATTTTTCAAACCGAGGGGTAGCAGATTGGTAAGCGGTTTGACCTCCAAACTAAACCGAACTGTACTCACCATGTAACATAGTCGTCTTTTGACATATTTGTCATTCCATGAACCATGAATTATGCTTTGCCGCCATTATTACTCAATGCTCCAGCGGCAACAAATGGGTGGAACTAGAAACATTTCAGAACCAGTACCAGTGAGTGTTTCTTCTTTCATCTGGTTGGGGTCGTCCGGATGGGGGTGGTGTGGGGGGTACAAGAGAAAGCAATGTCATCCACGTAAAACAAGGGCAATATCGGGCGTCGACCTCCTTATAAACATTGCATGATACAATTTATTTGAGAACTGGCTCGTTCCTTTATCCCTAAAGCACGTTAACAACCCTCGTATTTACATTCCAGAACCTCTAATCAAGCAGCCCAAATGCCAATACCTCGGGGTAAGGAACAAGCAAAGAGAGAGAGAGAGAGAGAGAAGTAATAAAAGTCTACTTCTCGCCCACATGTGTGTACACACAAAGCGTACAGGGAAAGGAAGTTAATGTGATGCATAAGATAATATACATCTGTTTGCGCTCGGAAGCAAAGTCACAATCAATTTGCAAGCAAGATGATACAATTGATGAAATGCGTGGATTCTATCTTGCTTCTCTACGTGGACTTCTTCAAAAGTGGAAACTAAATCTCAACTGTGACTTAAACATAAAGCAATTGAATGCAACCAAAGACAGAGTCTTTATTTGATTCATGACGATGATTGTTCTACAAAGTGGAACATCTCAGGTCTAAGAACGATTGACAGCGAAGCCAATACATTAGAAGAAAAGATCTAAGTCCTGTTTTGTTTGGAATGTTCAGTTGTGTTGTTCTTTTTAAGTCTTGCCACAAGTACTTAGTACAACAAAACATAAAAAAATAACTACCAAATAACTTCGCCTAGAAAAACAACTTCTCCTAAACTAACTACCCTCTAGAAAATGACCGCCTAAACAATATAACTCTTTTCACATAAACTACCTTCTCCACATGAGAGAATAAATTCCAAACTTGCATCATCGTCATCTCCATTTTTGCAAATAATAGTTAAAAATTTAATGTCATTTTTGGCATTTAGTTAAAGACAAGACAAGTCATTACATTTAGTGGCTACCAGCAGTATAATTTGCTGGTGTCAACGACATCTTACCAGCAAAATACCCAATTCCTTTTGCACCTTTTAAGACGGTCTTCATCGTTTACAAAAGTTTTACCAGCAGTGTATAATTTGCTGGTTTCAACCACATCTTACAAGCGAAATACCCCATTCTTTTTGCACCTTTTAAGACGGTCTTCATCGTTTACAAAAGAAAACTTGAATGCGTAGATATCGCCGACAGACGAGGTTGTCTGGAAATCCTTTAATCTCGTTAGATCTCATCCGTCCGTTACATGTCCTGTCTATCACCGGTACAAGATTTTCACCATCCTAATTGTCAAACGTTCAATTTCACAAGAATTCGTGGACGTGTCCATACTCGTAACTCGTACCAGAAAATGAGACAACTAACTGAAGCAACAGTCCATTGTCACGCATAATATGAATGAAAGAAACAGTTGCGATATGAATGTAAAAGCGCCAACAGCAACATTGTCACGAATAAGAGAGACAATTTTTTTTTTTAAGAAAAACACGAAGGACGGTAGAAGAGAAGAGAAAAATGGGAGATCCGGAAGGAGGGGACTAACCGAATGTAAAAGCATAACCGTGGAACGACATGAGCTGCTTGTTGGCCATGATGATTCCAACCGAACTCACCACATTCATCGCCCACGCTCCCACGTCCGACACGGCCGACGATTTCTTCTCGCTCTCCATGAAATTCACTTCCGGCAAGGATATCCGACTGCCGGCGAAAATGCGGACCAATTATTGAAGTTTAGATGAAATGAATGCGACGACGATGATGATGAATAATCGGTTGGCTGAGTGAGTTTACAACACAGGGGGACTGATTTCCCAAACTTCCACCCCCCCCCTCACCCCACCCAGGGAGGAATAAGTTTTCCTTTCCCCCCTTTGCCTCCTCTCCTTTTATCGGGGACTCTCACCCACGGCCACCCGGCCTCACTATCAGAGACAGAGAGTATGATTGGTGTTCATCTCCCACCGACGCTCTTCTCTCGTCACTCCCCAGTCAAAGATTTTACCCCTAATTAATTTTTACCAACCCTATCTTCCTCCAAAACGATTATGCAAAAGATAATTACCAAATTGGAAAACTTTATATTTGCAAAATTGGTTTCGGTTACGTTTTCCTTTTTTGCAGTTTCTATCGTAATAACGTGACTAAACTAGAGTTGTCAAACGGGCCGGGCGGCCCGTGGGCCCGGCCCCCGGCCCGGGCTGGCCCGGCCCCGTCCATGAACAGTAGCGGCCCAGCACAAGCGGGCTTGGGGCTTGGGCCTGGACCAGGCCTTCAGATTCTGCGAAAAAGCCCGGCCCGGCCCGGAAACGGCCCGAGTTTGGCCCGGCCCGAAGTCGGCCCGGTTTGGCCCGGTCTGCGGCCCGGTCTGGCCCGGTTTTGGCCCCACCACTTGTTTGAATTTTTTGCTTTCCCCCCCTTTCTTCCACCCCTTTTTCAAAATTCCACTTTTACCCCCCCCCAACAGCAATATAACGGCTAGTTTGGGGGTATTTTAGTCTAACCTATATTTTTCAACTCCTTTACACTCTTACCCTCCCCAACAACTATAAACGGATAGTTTGTAGGGGTATTTTGGTCTTTTGTGAAATTTCTAAAATCTATAAATTCACACCATTTCTCTCTAATTTTTCACACCGATCTTCTTACTCTCTCTTACCTAAACATTCTATATTTCTACAAGCTTTGCTACTATTTTCCTCTCCAATTACTACTCTTGCTAATTACTACTAGTATTTACTAATTAGTACTCTTGTTTATTAATTACTAGTCTTGCTAAATTCTTTTTAATTACTAACTCTCTAATATTTGTTACTCGTTCATTCTTTTAATTGTTATGTGTTAAGATTTTATTAATAAAGCTCACCAAGAAGAGTATGAAAATGTTTAACATATAATAAAAAATATAATGGCTAACAAATAAATATGTATATACATATATATATGTATATTACTTATAATGAAATAAAAGGATAAAGATTAGGTTCGTTAAATTGTGAATATTGCCTAGAGATGAAATTTAAAATTGAATAACAAGAAGAAAAGAAAAAAAAAAAGGGCCCGGGCCCGGCCCAAGCCCGGCCCTAGATATTGGGCCTAGGGCCAGGGCCTGGACTGGGCCTAGGTTTGCCTTCGGCCGGCCCGGCCCGGTTGGCAGCCCCGGCCCGGCCCCACAGCAGGGCCGATGGACTTGGGCTGGGCCGGCCCAAGCCCGGCCCTTTGACAACTCTAGACTAAACGCTATCTTTAGTTTCTTCCATTTGCGACTTTTTGTGAGGAGAGAAAAAAAAAAGTTTGAGTTTCTCTCTACCCAAAATAAAAAATAAAGATTTTTTTTTTACGGGTTTCAACTTCTAATTCCAAAATTTCATTTATTTTATGGAACACAGTCCTTGATTGTTATTTAATCACCAAACTCAAGGAGTTTAATGATATTATTCTTAATTTTAATTTGCTTACCATCTTTACGTTTCGTCTTTGGAAACATCTCTCTTCTTTTCCTTTTTCATAATAAAGTAATCAAAAAAAGTCTCCCACTTTAAATTACAATATTAAATTCGATAAAAAAAATAATCTTTTTACATATAGGCATATATGTGCAAGTGACCCTATTCTATGTTCACTCAAATAAGAAATTTATTATTGAAATACGTAGATATTGTTGTATTCACTTGCTCTGCATATAAGACAATGAAACTTTTCACTTTTGAGAACAATCATGATTTAGATTACGTCTATTTTTTGAAAAGATTTTGCTTTCTGATTTCTTATATTATCACTCACTCTAATAAAAAAAAGAAACTTGTCGCCTATAAGTTATAGAGTTTTTTTCCTGATTAATACACGTTTAAAACTTAATTACCAATATACTCTTTTTAAAAATTTATTTACCCGCATACCACAGTTTTGAAAATCGTTGTTTCAAACAGCAATTTCTATTTGATTTCTACTTTAAAGTAGAAATCGCTGTTTGAAACCACGATTTCAAGGTAGAAATCGCTATTCAAAAGTGTGGTATGCGGGTGAATAAGTTTCAAAAGGGAGTAAATTAATAATTAAATTTTAAACATGTATCAATCAGGAAAAAAAAACTCTAAGTTATAAGCACGATTATGATAAGTGGAGGTTTTTCTCTAAATAATACTGTTTTAAATTTAATTACCAATTTATTTTATTTTGAAACTTATTTACGCGCATACCACACTTTTGAAAATCGTTGTTTGAAACCACGACTTCTACCTTAAAATCGTTATTTCAAACAGCGATTTCTATGTTAAAGTAGAAAACGTTGTTTAAACAGCGATTTCTACTTTGAAGTCATGGTTTCAAACAGCAATTTTAAAAAATGTGGTATGCGAGTAAATAAGTTTTAAAATATAATAAATTAATAATTAAGTTTTAAAACAGTATTATTTAGGGAAAAAAAACTCATGATAAGTGCCCTTGATATCTTTAGAGTAGCATTTTGTTTCCGTTTTTATGCTTTTAATAACAATGATGTTGTTCCTTTTGTGTTTATTTGGTCCAATTAAAATGGATTGAAGCAACATTATGTAAGTAACTATTCATAAGTGTTAATGCCTACTTTTGGAGTGAAGCAACAAACTGCCATTTCTTACTAACTCGTCTTAGTTACGCACCTTTTAACGTTCTTAGGTCTCACCTTTTGAGATATCAACAAATATTTAAAGTTCAAAATTCAACAATATTAAACAGGCCAACCACAAGAGCATGCTCCAAGTCACATGTTGTAACTCCTTCATCGAAAATCGGTGCACCTCACCCTTTGAAAGAGACTCGATGGGGCGCCCCTTGGCTTTGAGTTCGGCGCTAAGCTATCCCTGGTGGATTTCAAAAAAAAGGGAGGCTGGGAGTGAGCCAAACTCCTTCCCCTTTCGAAGTTGCCTAAGTCATCCCCCTACGGGGGGTTAGCCAGAAACCCCCCCCCCCCCAATCCTCTACCTTCTTCGTCCTCTCTCGTGGTGCATTCTCCTCTCACCCTTACGAGGTAGAGCTAGGAGTCCGTTCACTCATTGACTACTGGAACAGATGACTTAATGATAACCCTAGCTTGGACTTTTTTCGAGGAAGTCCTTCGCCTCATATTCATAATTTAAAAAAATTTCCAGCCAGATTGCTACAATAACTCCATATGAAAACCTTTTAAGAATCTAATGTCAAACTAAAATCCAGTGAGATTGACAACAGAGAAACCTTTTTTAGGTAGGATTATTTTGAACAAAGAAGAAAACTCTCTCTTTATCATCTCGTGCCAGATGCAACAAAGGATGAGTCATTTTTCCTTATCTCGTTTTCTCTTCCTCAAGCTTCACTTTCCTTATGGACTTTGCCTCTCTCCTTAGGTACCTGTACCTTGACCTTCTACTCTATGGTCACCCAACTAACACCATGAAAAGGCCTTTGCCCTTAGCTCATTGGGGGCTCTGTGCTCAATGACCATTGTCTTTGCACCCCGAGTCGTGGTGGCCAGCCATGCTCGAGCGTTGTCTCCAGGCTATGTGCCTCATGACAGTATGTCTATTGTTTACGGAACATGCTTCGACCGGCTCTTCAGAGTGTGCAGTATCCCTTAAGATAGACGACTCCTACAGACACTACCTTGGCCTGTCAGATTATCTACTCCTCCAGGATACTACCTTTTTTGGGACAGTCCGAGTGCTTAAGCACAAGAACTCATTACCGATTAGGTGACTCTCCTCAAAGACTGCCTTGGCACGTCGGGAACCAGGCTTACCTCGGCTATTTGGGTAAACGACTCATCCTAAATAGTACTGCGGCGTGCTCTGAGCACCCCGATGTAAGGACTTATCATAGAATAAGCGACTCTCCTAGGACTCTATCTTCACCAGGAAACTCTGAGTACTCTAGCATGAAGGTTCATCTTTCGTTAGAAAGGCAACTCATCCATCACATTATGTTGTCGCATTTTGAGTGCTTGTGCACAAGTACTCACCGCTAGATAGGTGACTTTCCATGGCACAATCTCCACATGGTCACTACGTGTCTTGGCTGCGTGCTCTGACACAGGGGCTCTTCATCAGCATCCCTAAAGATTATGACTCCTTGTCACTCCGAGATGTGAGCAGGTCTTTAGAGGGCATTGCGCCTAGTTTGCCTAACAAAAGTGGCTTGGGCCTTCTCGAATAATAAAAGGTTTTCGGTGTCTTTTGGCAGCACCCCCTCCCCCCACCCCCGCAAAATCCCATCTCGAGACTAAATAAAGGATGTGGGCTGATTACTAGATCAAAGGCATTCTCTGATCACATCGACTTCGTGTGAGTCAGTCTTCGTAAACAGGTAAAGGGAAGTTATGTAGTGCAGAAGTTATGAACATACCATCTGATAGTCCGTGGAGCTCTGACACATGTGGGCCCCTCGACGATGCATCACGCTCAGGGAGCGCCACATGTTGCTTGATGACACGACATTTTTAACTCTTATAAATAAATATATAGTCTTGAGAATACAATTGCAAGAAACTTGAACTTATATGACATTTCACTTTCTCACTAAAACTTTAGACTTAAAGAAATTCAAAGAGAGAAGGAGAGATCCTAACTCTGGATCTTGACATTTGGACTTCAGCGTTCCACCCTTGTGGCGCTGCCACTCATCGAACTCTAGGTTGCCTTAGTCTCTACCCTTACTCAATTCTTACTTTATCTGACATGACCACACTTACCTTCTAACTTAAACTGAATTTATTGTGGTACTTTCAAGTGTACAACAAACTCACTTTTTTAGGGATGATTAGTGGTGAAAAACATTGAAAAGCATAATTTTTGAGTTTGGATTTTTGAGCCTTTAGTAAAGCCTTAGGTACAGAACAAAAGTCGGTCGAAAACTACAACTACACATTGGCTTTTCGGCCCAATATAGGCGTATTAGGTCCAATTAAAATGTAACTTTTGAAAGACTATCATCTGAATATATTTAAACATCAACTATGGACGAGAAACATTTTAATTCTCATAAATTGGACAGCGACCCAAAAATTGAAAAAAATATAATTTAATATGAAAACGAGATCCAGTTATTTTCATATCAAGAATTAAAAGGAAAAATAAATAGAATAAAATGCAAACACATAATAAATACTTAAATGTACGATAGTAGGATACAAAAGAGTAATCAACCGAGCTTGATGAGCAGAAGAGAGTAGCGGTTTTGGGATCATCATCGGAGGAATAATGGCATCATCATCGGATTGGGATAACGACGGAATGGAATCGCTGTTCGAGGGAATGGTTATCATCAACCCTTCACAAGCGGCAGCACCAACACCACCGGATGAAAATAACCACCCTGATAATTCTGCTGATCCTGCTGCCATTGCTTCGGCGTCACCATCGGTATCTGAGCCCCTTGATGAGAACCTCTTCTCCGGCATCACGCTCATCACTCCCCTCCATCAGACCCTTGTACCCAGCCAATCCCATCCCTCCTCCTCCTCCTCCTCTCTCACCACAACGTCAACGTCGACGTCGACCACCACTAGTAGAGAAGCTCTTCCCCAACCATCATCATCATCATCAATCATATCTCGACAATCTTCCACCCGAAAGAAGAAGAGAGCCGGTTTAAGGATTGGATACGGTAGAGACGCCCTTACCATCCCCGATAAAGAAGAAGAGAGACGGTCCATTTCCCTTGAATCTCAACTTCGTCAATCCTCATCTCCGGCGGCAGCGGATGATCTGTCACATGAAAACGTTGACTCTCAGTGTTACGCTAGTTACGACTTTTCGAAATCCGATGCGGCGCAATCAGAGGAGCATGTTGTTTCTAGAGAAGAAGAGGAGGAGGAGGAGGAGGATAAGCAAGTGAGCAGCAGCAGCAGCTCAATTGAGTTGAGATTTGCGCAGATCAAAACTCAGATCGGTGAGAAGCTGGAGCATGCGAAGGCTGTGGTCTCTTCAGTCTCTGCCATTACTAAAGATTGTGTGCGCAGAAGAAGAATAGCGGCCGAGAATCTAAGGCTGGCGTCTTTAAAGTACAGTCAACTGGAGAAGGAGCTGGAGGAAGCCTGTGAGGCCGAGGATTTTGAGACGGCTGACAGGGTCAGCGACAGCCTTGCGTCTGCAGACAAGGACAAAGAATTCCTGGCGGTGGCATTTAGAGACGCAGAAGCCGATTGTGGTGCCTCTGATTCTAAGTTGCAGGAGGTTCTTGAGGGCCAAATCGCAGTTGAGGAGGAATGTGCATCCTTCCTGCAAAGTTTCGCAGTCGTAAGTACTTAAATCCATCATCTAAAAGCTATGGTCTTTTAGAGACAGTTGATATTATTCTATCTGTGTGATTCTTACTACATTGTGATACTTGTTTTCCGCTGCTCATCTGCTAGACCGTCCTTCACTGGTACTAACCATCTAAAGACTGACAATAACGTATTCTTTTTGTCTAAACTATGATTCGCAATGAGGCATGATGATCGTGGGTTCTACTTTTGGACAGTTACGAAGGAGTCTAGGAAAAAATGGTAATAAAAATTTATTAACTCTACTAGAAAGATATTCTAGATAAGGATTATGTCAATAGCTATGATTGGAGTAAATGAGTCCTCCTGTTCAGCAAGATTCATTTTTTAAGTGAAATCATGTAAGCTGCTCAGTGGAACCCTCCTATGTTCTCTATCTGATAGGACTAGATTGCTTTGCTGAAGCTGTTATATTGCTGGAAACTCTAGTCGGGAGTACGAGTACCTATCAAAACAATGATGAGGTTGAGGTGTTAGAGAAATATTTAGTTGTGGGAGACTTACTCTTGAGTCTTTTCATTTATTTTGTAGCTTTATTTTCTGGTTTCTGCTACACTTAAGAAGAGATTGTAACCTACTGGGGTATATCTGTGACGGCAGTGTGATTCAAAGATCTCCTTTGAAAAGTTTGAGATTGGCGAAATGGCTCTTGAGATTTGAGAGTGGCATGGGCTTTTGGAGGTATGTTGGCAATATAAATTTGTGTCACATCCGAGTTTGCATCACACCACTCTATATGATGCTATGAATTTTCCCTCACTTGCACCACCTCCTCGCAAAAGAGACACAGCAAGGTGAATCCAGAGTGTGCAGATCACACAAACAACAAGAGAACAAAATGCAAGCTAATGTAGTGATGGTCTTTCTAACTCCTGGTTCTTAAAGCTTATATTATAGAAACACAGACGTATTTATTATAAGAAATGGACTATAGGAAATATGGCTAAGGGGAATTCTTGAAAAAAGTTGCTTGCTTCTCTTTGAGCCGTTCCCCAGGTGCATTCACTTGCGGGGAAGTGGTTGCTGTGGTAAGGAGATTTTATGGTTTCACTTGCTCTATTGCGTCGAAATAGAGGGTGTTTGGGAGGATCAGTCGAGCTCGACCCCAAGTCAGTTTGATCCACTATCATGCTATCTCTCGCAGTAGAATTGCCATGGAGATTCACAGGTTAGCTCAATGTGATCTTAGCCTTTGCCTTCTCTCGTGGTGAGCTTAATCTGAGAAAGGGAGCTAAAATTATTTTCTCTATGTGCCAATGATAGTGACCCTCATCACCAAGAATTGGCTCTTTCATTCACATGATGGTTGATTCAACTCATTCTCAGCCCATTAATGTAGAATTCAGGTGGTGACGAGTCGTTAGTCAAAGGGAGATAAAGTACGACCAAATCGGGTAAACAAGCTAATATGCAAAGAACAACAAGGTTCAGGGAGAAAAAGGTGAAAAAGCCGTCTAGTCTCTCTTATACAAATTGCACAACTAATTGTGTTGGCAGATCAGCGTTTCGCCGCGTCCATCAACTCCCTCATGTGCTCGATCATGTGCGCGTTGTCATGCCAGGAGTATAAGAAAATGGAGTTGCGCCCTTACTAACAGCAATTGCTTTTGGTGCAATGGTAAGCGCTTGATCCTAACAGTTGGTATTAGAGCAGGTCACGGGTTAGAGTCCTTAGGGTGTTTCTGGGGGAGGAATTGTTGGTGGATCAGACTTGGCTGCGTTCATCAACTCCCCCGTGTGCTTAACTGTATGCGCTGGCTGCTCTGCAAGGAGTATAAGGAAATAAAGTAGCGCCCTTACTGTCGACAATTGCTTTTGGTGCAGTGGTAGGAGCTTCATTGTAAGAAATTGTAATAAGGTGATTTGCAGTAAATGTGAAACTGCATTTCAAATTTATTTCAGAAGTATTGCTGTCATATTGCAATGGAGCTCCATGAGAGGTCACTTTCTGTTCCACTTTTGAAATAATGTGAAATATTCCAAAATTAGTATAGTAGAATAATCTTCTTAAGGCGTACTATAGACTGCGATATGTTCATGGATGTCAATTAACAAGTCCTTGAGGTTGCTTTTCTTTTACTCAAGGAGGACAATCCAAGGTTGATGGTCAGTGGTGTGGATTTTGTTGATAATTTTTTATAACGGGATGGATAGTGATGGTAACCTTTAATGTTTGTCGGCTCTTAGGCTATTTTTGTGTTCAAGTACCTCATGTTACAGGGTTTTCACCCCTCGCCCCACTTCTCCCATTTGGCCATAGGTCAAATACCTTTGTACTTGCGAGAGCATGACTTTTGATTAGAGTGAAGTGGATCTGTGGTACAGTTACTGTAGAAAACATGATTCTAAAGTTGAATGAGGAGCTATTGCATTATAACCATCTGCAGGGATTGATTGATTAGCTATTTGACGACATAAAATCATCATATGCAGGGTAGCAATATGCATGATTAATACGTAGGCATTACCTTTATGATGGAGCTAAGAAAGACTTCTCCATTTCGGTTCTCTGCACCATTAGTTTTCTAGGTTTGTTTTTTCTTTGATTTATGGCGTGCATATAGGTATTATATCTCCTTGAAGAATATGTTTGTTGTCTATTTTCTCTTTCATCCTACCATTGATCTAATAGTCTGTTCCTGAAATCCAACTCCAACATCTCTCATATAGCTTTCTGGTCTTTACTTCTGCTTTGTCAATTTCTTAGTCCCACTAGAATTTGATACATCTGAGCTAATGTCTTTTGTCTTAGGATGCAGCAAATAATGCAGATTTAGTCCTAAATGATGCAGAAGTATTGCATTCAAAAGATATGGATAAGTGGCTTTCATCAAGTGAAGCTTTAGAGGTCATGAAGATGGAACTGGAAATTGAATTGTTTTTGGCAACTGAAGCACGAGTGGTTTTGAATGATTCCATTCAGCAGTCAGTCAAGGATGATATGAGAGAAAAAGATATTCTCTATGGGAAGAAAAAATTGTTGACAGAGGAACTGGAGAAACTACGTGCTTTAATGAAACAAAAGGAAGCAGAAGTAGCAGAAAATGATTCGAATATTAGAAAAGTTGAAAAAAGGATTGCTGATGTGGCATCTAGCTTTCAGGAGGTGCAGTCAAGCATCAATACCAAGCATGAGAGTTTGCAGTCGGTCCTCTCTCAGATGGAGTTGGAAAATGATGCTCTGTGTAAGAAAAGGGAAGAAATCGATGAGTTCCTCACTCAGGAAAAAGGTAGGGGGGCAAGGATTGGGGAACTTGCCATAATCTCTGGCAATGAAGCAAATGCATATCAAGAAGTTGCAGGGCTTCGCAAAAGTTTGTTACAGTTCAATATGAAATCTAGGGAAGATAAACAGAGGCTTGCCACATCGGGGGAAAAACTTACAGAGGATGTCCAAATGCTCAAACAGGAGATTTCTTCAGCAAGATCTTCTCTTCAGGTTAGAATTGTTTCCCAACATTGTCGTGGGTTTTAATGTTCTCTTTCGAGTTTCAAAAGTGTGCGTCCTTCTATTAAAACCTGTTTTCTATTCTATACTGCTCAATTTTTTTCCTTTGCTTGTACTTTCTTTATTATTATTATTATTTTTTGTTTTTGGGTTTTTTTTTTTTTTTTTGGGGGGGGGGGGGGGGTTACCGTCTATATTAAGTTAACGCAGTCGAAAATTTTAGGAAGTTATGAGGATATGGTCTTTATTTTTCTGCGTTGAGCCCAAGGATGATATTTTATTACCCTTGTCGCTGGATGGTGTTCCCTGTCTGATATTCTTGACGATCGTGTTTACTGTCTAGGTCATCTAGTCCCTGAATTTGGGAAACTTTAATGCCTCCACTATATTTTGTAGATATCAACTTCGCAGGCCACAGAATCTGACTTTCTCGGACGTCATGTGGAGACGAGTTCAAGTGCACGTATGTTGCACGTAAAACCAACCTACAATGAAGTTTCTAAATGTGAAAATATAATAGTTAGAGGTTACAACCAACCTTTAAAGTTAGAAAAACATATAACTGAACTACTTAACAACAACAGCAACGATATCTATGATTATGTTCAGCTCTTATGCTCTTGAAAGCCTTTATGCTTTTACGTGGAACAAAGTTTGCCATCCTTTCAAATTCCAAGGCTCCCTGTTTAGGATTGTAAGCTGGATTCTGTCTACACTATCTTCCCTATAAGGAGGCATTTTTGTTCCCTTTACCACCCTAAGGAAATCTTGGTTTTAAACTCGAGGGTGCGGGTGCTAAACCAGACAGAATATTTCCACATACATAGCCTGTCAGCCATGCATCTACTACAAATTAAGAGTAGAAATTCTTGCTAAAAATACTTTTATGAATTTAACAAACATTAGGAATATATGTTGGTAGTCTATGTGTCAACCCCTTCGCTCCATTCAAGTAGTAAACAATTTTATTCTAGCACCTCATCATGTCTTGTATTATCAAGAGATATATATGAGCTTGAGTTTGTCTTATGGCAATTACTTAGGTCGTATTATCAGTTTATTTTTAATTAGTAGAACACTGCCTAGAAATCTTATTGAATGAGTTTCTTCCTTCACTCTGGACACAGCATCATGTTGGGACTACCGGTGCATTAGTGCAGTAGTATCAATATTTTACCAGAACACTTGTTCAAAATTGTGGAATTTCTTTTGGTGATTTCAGCCTTGAAAATTCTTTTTGGTGCACAATCCCCCAAATCAATGGTTATAATGAATGCATTAGTTTCTGTTTAAAGTAACTATAGTGGTTCAGTTTCACTTGAAGAAAGGTGGTCATGCCTTCAGACAAGCTAGAATCTGTTCATAATGGTCCTGCAGTGGTTATTCTTTTTCCCCATGAAATTTTACCTTGTAGAAATAATGCTTTTGGATAAGAAGATCTAGCATCTATTGTTAATGAACTAAAAACTACCAAATTAATTCCAATTTGTACTCCAGATTGCTTGTGAGTGAAGTGAAACATGACCAGTTGACTACCGTAGGCTGAGACCTTTCTGCCTATAATATTTTAAGTTAGTGAGAGCCGAGAGGGATATACAGAGAGGATGTGGTATGGGGCAGTGGGCTATTAGCTTCACTCAGTATAATGATTTAAGTAATTTCTGGTCATTGAAAGGAAACAATCTTACTTGTACATGCAATTCTTTTATGTCAAACTGCTGGAGCTTCAACTATCAGTAGCACAGTCAGTACGACGGTCATTGCAATGCAGTTACCGTAACTTCATGAGATCAGAATTTGGAATCAAAGTTCCCAAGGAAATAGCAGATAATCAACCTATCAATTTAAAAACAAAGATGATAATGAAGTACTAGAAACTAAAATTACTTCCAATCCGACGATGGCACAGGGAGACTGTGGAAGCTGCTTCAAGAAAGAAATTTTGTCTATATAAGTAATGACCTCACAATAGGATCCACTTAAAAAGCACTTCTTAATGCTTAATGCTTGCGCCCTTAAAATTTTCTCTGGATCATATTGAAAATGGTAAGTACACTGATAAATTGTTATGCAAACATTCTAGTCGAAAAAATTTAGTCACTATAATCAAGTTGTTATAGCAGTTGGGGAAATATTGCTTAGAAGGAAAACATTGATAGATATTTTAGCAACTGGGGAGAAACCAATAGATCAAAGGACTGGAATGGAGTCACAGGAATCAAAACTTTGTATAACAACTTTCTTAATGCAGGAATTGTACAAAATAATAAGACAAACCACTCAATAAAAATCATTTAACTCGAAAAGTAAAGCTTCCATGAGAATTAGTTAAAGCAGTCCAAATTAGCTCCAACACGAAGATGGTTCATGAAAATTATGAGTTCTGCAGCAGCGAATTCTTATGGGATACGTAAAGGAGAACCATCCTTTTGGAGTTGAAGCATCCTAAATATCTCGCAGTTAATGGCAATTCATGAACCGGAGATGATGGGTCAGCCGTTGGGCAATGGATACATGTGTCTATTTAAGAGATCAGGAGGGTATATGTGTCCACTAAATGTTTTACCCCCAACTCATTCTTATTTATAGGTAGTATAGATTTTTATTCCATCCCACTCGGCTTGATATTACATGTTATAAGCTAAACTTTAATATCTTATGTACCCGGCAATGTTGGGACTTGGATGATGTACTTGTTGACTAATGAGTACTGTATCAGGACTCGGGGCTTCATCATTTTATCCTCCTGAATCCATAGTATTGGATGTGTTTTCTTGTGTGCTCATGTGAGTTAAAGTTAGGAAGTATTGAGTTTTCGGTAGTGCATATACCAACTCAGGGCTCTGGAGTTGTTACGATGAAACCATCAGATGTTGATTTCCTGGCAATGCTTTGGATGGCAGTTAAATGTGACCTGTTTCTCTCTTTACTGCTTCTAGGAACTATCTTCAACAAAATCAAGGATCCAGCAGGAGATTGAATCTGTAAAGCAAAGGCTTTTGTTCATAGACAAAAGAGTCCCAGAGCTGGAAGCAGAAAAGAAAGTTGCTGCTACAGCGAGAAATTTCAAGGAAGCAGCACGGATAGCTACAGAGACAAAGGCACTGTGTGTTGAAAAGGAAGGTATGCAGAACAAGATGGAGGGGACGACGGTGATGCTTGGGAAGCTTGAGGTGGAGATTATTGATACTGTTGACAGTCTGCAGAGAATTGAAGTACAGCTATCATCCAAAGAGAGAGATTTGGCTATGACTAGAATCCAGCGCCTACATCTAATTGCTGGTGCCGTCACAGCCCAAAGATCCGCAGCTCTAGAGTTCAATGACCTTGAAGAAGCTAACATTCTACTTGGGGAGGCTGAAGCTGCAAATTATCAAGCAGGAAAACTTAAGGAGGCCTACAATTTTAAAGAGGAAGAGTTTGAAAATCTTCCAGAACATTTCATATCGATGGAGCTTGTATCCAATCTTGGTAGGAAGCAGCTGGCAGAGTTGGCAGCATCTGTTGTTATTTCTGCATTATGATTGCTACTTGTTACACCAAAGGAATGGATCATGGGAGAAGCTGCAGGCTAAACACAGCAACAAAATTCAAGCCTTACCAGGGAGGTCAGACAAGTACCCTTTTGTTATGTTCTTGGAGGGAGGAACGGATATGGGGTTTGCCTTATGTTTTTTCCTTTTTATGATGTCCACGATTTTGTTAAGTTGCATATAGAGTCAAGTTGGTTGCATGTCTGGGCTCTGGCAGTGTGTGTGTGTGTTTTTTTTATGAGGTTGATCCGTTTGTGAAGTATGTGTATTTCATCTAGTCTTTTAGTAGTCATCCATGTTTGAGCGATGCACCCCCCGAGGAGGAAAAATGGAAAGAAACGAATCATACAATATTTCATTCTACTATTAGCAAGGTGACAATTGTGCATTTGTTATCTAATGTCTTGGAGTTGCTGTCCAGGCAATAATACCTGATATCAAGATGTCTGTAATATAGTATCAAGGGAGAGGATATGGCAAGGCCTATTTTTTTTTTGGAACTTTAAAATTATGCACTTCGTGCGGTAGTAACTTTTTTAAGTAAAAAATAGGTAATGAGTCACTGTTGGGAGTATATTCATACTTCACTACCATTGATAATAATTCCCACATTAACTGAGTACCAAAATTTCCAACTAACGCTACAGGGGAAAAAGAAAAAAAAAACATGGAACATTTCCCTCCCGGTCACCGTGTTTTCGGTAAATTCATACTCCCATTTTATACACCTATAGTCGTTTGTATTTTCCTTTTGTATCGATTGCCGACCGATAGCTTTCTATTTCTGCTCAAGGGGCACCATCCCTGGGTAGGATTCAGTTCAGTGCCACAGGAAGGCTAAGCAAGCGCTAAGATGTAGTGTTACTTGCTACTAAACATGACATTATGCTGTGCACAGCTGCAGTTAGCACCAAGGTTGCCATTAGTTAAGAGAAATTGATGCGGGTAAAGATGGATTAAAAAATCATGTAGCAAACTAAGATCATTATTTGGAGAAAGTCAAAATACTTGATCGGAATCCGGCAGACTTAACTAACATACAAGTAAACCCACCTGAAGTACGCTTCTAAAGTGTACACGACAAGCCTGCCTCTTATCTTTCATGTATCAAACTAACAAAGATGGAGGAGTCTTGCTCATAACACTGAATTTGTGAACAGTGACCCCAATAATCAACTCGGAAAAGGAGCCACATCTAAAATCGCCTTGCTTCAGCCGATACCGCTACCTACAGTCCAATCCACACTCCTCAAGTGTTGGACCACTGGGCTTGGCCAAGAATGGATCGACCCTAACCCACAACAAAGAGAATATGGAAGCAAGCAAAATTGACCAGACAATGATCATGGTGGGAGTCCTATTCTGCCGACCAAGTAGACCTTTCAAGAAAGGATAGAGGTGGACTATCACCCAAAATGCAAAAAAGAGCTTACCAAAGAGAGGCCCCCATGACTCATATCCATTATTTATTGCATTGGAGACGCCAGCGACCACTCCTATCAGGTTTATTATCAAGAGTGTAGTCGGTGGGATGAGCAATGTAGTCCACTTAAATGTATACAGTTGAGAGAACTCATCATCGTCCCCTCCTTTTGATGTCACGGTGAAGTTTGTATCGACTCCGGCTAGCACCTTCAACAGTCCCTGAAACACCGCGAATAGATGCGCTGAAACTCCTCCAATTACCCAAAACTGCTCATTTCTCCACCACTCGTCAATACCCACTCCACTCCATCTCATTTCCAGGATACTTGTTGCAAAAATACAAATGAAAAGTGACATAAACCACAAGCTTGCAGCATTACTAAGCTGCAGGACAGAACAATTAATACGCGTATCAGATACAAAGTTCATTAAGGAGCAATGGCGAGAGAAAACACATTGGTTAGTAGACCCCATTAATTACCTCTGGAGTGATAAATTTCCCTGTAAGCAAGCAAACGGCAGGTAAAGTACAATATGCTACAAGTGGAATAGACGTCAACGGGTACACTGTAGCATTTATGTACGACAGACGCTCTAACCATTTCAGACCACCACCGTACCCATACCAGAGAGGACAGTGCCTGCTCAAGAAGATCTCAACGGAACCAAGAGCCCATCGGAGGGCCTGGTGAAGCCGATCAGAAAGATTGATGGGAGCGGATCCTTTAAATGCAGGCCTGTCAGGGATACAATATATAGATCGCCATCCGTGGCAATGCATTTTAAAACCCGTCAAAATATCTTCTGTAACCGAACCATAAATCCAACCGACCTGGACGTGGAAAAAAATTTAAACAAAAGAGAAAGGAAAACGAATAAACATATTCTGTCTAAAAGAACAAAAGAATCACTTTACACCTCTTCACCCCATTCTGTTTTATCTTCACAGCCACAGCTAATTATATGGATGGCTTCTTCAAGCAGAGATGCTGGACTATTAGTTTTCAGTTCCTCATCAATGTCTAACAATGTAGATGCAAGAAACAAAGGAGACCGACCAAACTTCTTTTCCAACTTATGCTCGGGCACCAGAGTTGTATTTTCACCTTCCTTGCCTGCATACAAGCACTTGCCAAGTTACATTGAAGGTCAAGAATCAAGATAGACGTATTTTTATGTCATGGACCTTTGTAGGTCCACCACTGCTTGAAAGAGCAATACAAGAAAGACGCGTAATCCCACACACGTAACCAGGGGCGGAGCTACGCTTGTAATTCTGAAAGAATTTTTTTTTCATTTCATCTGGTGTGTAACTCTCTCTCTCTTTCTCTCTGCGATTTGCGCAACGCGAACAGCCCCAACGACTCTCTCAGACTCTCATGCACAAATGCACTCCCAGACAGGCAAACCGCAACTGCCGACACCCACTCACCGGCGATGGGCGACGGCAACATGCTGACACGGGAGGGGCTCCTGGAGGCTACTCTCTTTGGAGAGCTCAGCTCAGATCTGGAACGACAGCCGACTAGCCGAGTGGAGCACCGACTGCCAAAGCGGCGTTCTTCAGATCTGGTATGTCTTTCCATTGCTCGAGATCTTGACGCCTTCACCACCAACACCCCTGGCCCTCACCCCCACATACCTATTCCTATGTTACAAGCCCACCGCAAAAAATCTACGCACCAGTTATCCACCACCGCCATACCAATGGAAACGCTGCCTATGATACCATTCGCCCCACCACTGAGATCCATCTCAAACAATCCTATCACCATTATCCTTGCATTGTCACAATTAGGAATCTCATAAGTAAATTGAGTTGAAGTTTATTTGAATTGGTCAACTAGTTTGATTGGGTTCAGTTTTGCCGATTTTACAGTAGAATGATGGCTTGGTGAGAGCTTTGGATGTAATAGGTTTTCTAGAAATTAAGGGCTAGAAGTATAAATTTAGTGGAGAGAGAATGTGTTTAGAGGGTTCTGTACAAGTATCTATAATGTACGAGGAGTTATTTGCTATTTTCATAATACAGTGAAAAGTGCACTCATTTTTTTGTGTATTATCTAAAAGTGCTCTTATTTTTTGTGTATTATTTTACTTATAAAAAAAATTTAGCGACTTCAATATATATTTTTTGCACCCCTGAAATGAAATCCTAGTTCCGCCACTGCACGTAACCTCTTTCTCGACACTATCGGCCAAACAATCTACTTCATCTTGTGCCGATTCCCAGAATCTCGACAACATCTGGGAAGTGTTCCATGATCAGCTACCTTCTACCCCAATCAAATGAAAAAAGCAACTCTAAAAACTGGCCAATGGAAATGCACACTTCAGATGACTTTAGAAGAGTTGAGACGCACAGGGAGAAACTCTGCGACTTTAAAGCAAAAGTGCACGATATCAAGGGAAGAGCCACGACAGACTTACTGAAATATACGACTTTTACCTTCAATCTCGTCTTTCATACTCTCCAACAAGAAGACAGGTTCTCTGACATTCGGCTTTGTCTCAGACTTGGACTTTTTGGTCGTCTTCTTCTTCCTCCTACTCAGAGAACAGCATCCGCAGCAGCACCACTTTGGCAAGCAGTTACAGGTCCTCGTTGGTGGCTTCTTCGTCTTTGGAGCATCGAAACCATAAAGTGCCTGACGTCTGAATACACATCCAGTCCCAACATAAATTGGTCCTTGAATACCGTCCAGACCTTTCATGTTTATCTAAAGCACAGGATTAAGAACATCACTGGAAATAGACAAAGGGTTTTTGAAAGTCCATATCACTGAATGCTTACATCAAAAAATACAGTGTTCCGATTGGCATATCGATCACTCTTGTCGATACCATCAAACCTCTGTGGGAACTGAACATAGCACACTCGCTTTCCGAGCAAGGGATCCATCATGAAACACATCGACTCCCTAATGGCCTTGCTGTTGTTGATGTAGTGATCGCAATCCAAATTCAACAAATAAGGCGCATTAGTGAGCACAGCGGAGACTCTGATCTGACAAACAGAGAAGCCCCACATGAGAAGTGTTAGATTTACACACAAGACACTATCTTCCCTTACACAAGAACCTAAATGGGATTTACGTAAAGCAATAATGGTCGTGACTAAGTACACTAGCTACTCGAAATCCAGAAAACTCCAATTTATATAATCTACACTTGCTACTGGGGATCCAGAATACTCCGGAGTATATCATTTATGCTTGCTACCCGAAGTGGATATTACTCCAACACATATCACCTATTAAGTAGAAAAAATAATGCCAATATGGACCTTAGACACATTCTGTGGTGAGTACTTACCAAAGCGTTCATTGCACCGGCCTTTTTGTGGTGATCGAATCCAGGTCTCTTTTCTCTGGACACGTATACCAAGCATGGTAATTTCTTCCCATCCGTGTCAAGTCCCCCACTTTGGCCAAGAAAAACCTGTGGAAGGTCATAACAAATGTTATAAGATGTGACTATAACCAGCAGGATACCAATGAGAAATGATGAAAATGAGAAGGGTACCTGAATCATCCCGGGATGATCTCGGACATTATTACCAGGCCATGGAGTTCCGTCCTGCATTGTCCACCCTTCCTCTGGGACCTTTTGTGCCTTTGCAACCAAAGCATTTACCCGAACTTTGAATTCCTCATATTCTCTCTGCAGAAGATAAAAAATAACAAACTGAATTAAAACTCCTGTCTGGAAAACCAACGAAGGAGCAACTAATAAACGAAGGCAGACAAAAAAGGCGTACTATTCAGTGACCTTCTTACCTTCATTTCTCTTCGCTCCTTTACGAAAGAAGGCAACACCTTATCTTTGAGATAATCTATCTTTTGAGCAAAGTACCACTCAGGTGCTCGTGGCTCAATGTTAAATTTCTTGCAGAAAGGCACCCACCTTTTAGCAAAGTCCGATGTTTCAGACAATGCCTCGAACGTCAGCATGGCAGCACCATCGTCGGATACGTAGCAAGACACTTTGTCAGTGGGATAATCCACTGCAAGAATGGACAAGACCGTATTTACAGTCACTAGGGGGGGTTCTTTCAGTGGGTCAACAGTACTGACGTATATATCAACTGGGCATAGTTGAGAGAGGTGGCCGTCTTTCTCATACCTGACAAAAAATGTAAATAGTGAGGCTAGGATATTAATCCAAGAGGTGAAATGCAACTATATAAGCACGCAAAGCCGGCTGATCACTAACCTCAAGGACAATCTGTCTAGGTAAGTTTCCCTTTCAATTGGAAGCCACTTCGGGAACTGATCAAGAATCCATGACAGAGCAAACCATATCTCGCATATGACTGATATGAGCCACAACGCATAAGCATCATGCACCGGATGCATGATCCGATAGTGGAAGAAAAACCCAAGAACAATAAGTCTGATTATGATAATAATCCGGTAAGGATTAATTTGGCTTGATTTAATAGGCTTCTTTCTCGATAATGGTTGCCTTGCTTCATCCATCCTGATCAGAGGACCAACTTAATTTAAAATCAACAACACCTATGCCTTTGGATATCAATAGCACAGTTCTTATAAAGCACACCTAGGCACAAAGCCTAGAGAAGCCCATCCCTTAGCGATTCGCTTGGGTTAGGCGAAGCTCCTTAAAAGGTCGAAGCCCTTATGAAGCAAGCCTTTTCTTCATTAGTCACAATTGGAACTTTTTGTTGTGGCATTTTTCTTAACACCATCTGACTTGACCACAAATTATTAATTATCCTTTGGAAAAGAAGTAAAAACAAATTTCTTACCCGAAGACCTGATCAACGCACATTGAAAAGAACAGGAAAAACCTAGTTGACGCTCTGCGTATGTTCTCACTGTAGTCTAAGCGAGGACGATGAAGAAGAATCAGAAGCAAGCTTCTCTACTATCTTCCTCTCATGCGCTCTTTTTAGTTGTTGCAAAACGATGATAGAAATTGCTGAATTTGGACAAATTACTATAGAAACTTCAGTTACGAAATGCTATTTTTTGGATGTATAGCCAAATTTCTTGCTTTTGATAAGCCCGCGCTTGAGCTTCGGGCATAGGTTCTAGGGACCCTCCTTTCAGCTGTTGCGCTGAAAGGGTTCTAGAATCCTTTCAGCGCATTCATTAAATATGATCGACTAGATAAAGTTGAGGCAATCTGCGACCAGATTTAGAAATCAGCCCACTCGGTTCATTTCACATAAATGTGACAAACATGTGAACGTTGATGTGTATGGCTTGTTTCAATGGGTCTATCAGTAAAAGGAATGTGCAGACAGAATAGAAATCAAAGAAGTAGGAAAGCTTACTGTGGTAGATGAAAACCATCCCCGTCATTCTCCGCATCTTCACTGCCATCATTCTTCATTGTATGAGTCTTGTCTTGTTTATATCTCCAACTCTTCATTCTCTCCTTCCAAGCTACGCTTCCGTAGCCATAGGCAGACAGATCCTTTGAAGGATCCATGGCTCTGAGTTGCACTGAAAAACAGGGTAGACAATCCAATATTGACTTGGAAACCTGAAACATGGCCATCCAACCAGGAGAGCAAAAGCAAGATACCTGTAGGGCTATGATCAGAGAAAGGAAGTGGATGAATCTTTTCACCTCCACCACCCAGGGACGAAGAGGTAATCATGACATGTTCAGGAGGTATATCATCAGCCTACCATGATGCGGACAAACAATAACTGAGAACAAGATGAAAAAACAGAGTAAAAGAGGAAGCATATCCTGATAATGTCGTGTCTATGTACGGTACTACATAGCGGCAATAGACATTAATCCTTAGTGAAAATTAAACAGTAGAGTTGAATAGCCACAGTGGCGAAACCATGCGACCGTAGCTGAGAAGAGCTGGAGTGGCCATGGAAGGGAAGGTATAAGAAGGCCCATTGCTTCCAGAGGAGCTCGAGCGGCCACCATCGGCAAGATTATGGGGCTGCAAGTCATGACTAGCACGGCCGCGGCCGCTGCCGCCCTTCCCTTGAAAGCCGAACTCGTTCTCCACATCGTCGATGCCATCCTCTTCTTCATCGCCTTGTACTCTAGCACACCCTGCACAGAATCGAATTAAGATGGTGCTAGTGCTATACGTGTGTGCGTGTCTGCGTGCATGTGTGTAGTACCCTTGAGACGCTTGAAGCGAGTCTTGCACTGGGGGCAGACTTGACTGCCTTCACGACGCTCGTAGTCGTAACAAATCTTGCAAATTGGGAAGGCACACTCGTTGCACGCCACGAACAGCTCACCCTCTGCCGTGCGACCGACATTGTCACCGCATATCTGGCAGATTTGTCCGCATAACTCCTGCAACGGCTTTGGCTGCACAAAAAACAGAAAAACCACCACCACAAAAAGGGAAAAAGAAAGAAAGTTAGTACAAAACATCGTTATTCGTGAAACCTCAACAAGTAGGACTAGTACCAGGAGGCGGGAAGGGAAACTTACGGCAGATTCACCCCCGAGACGGATCACGACCAACTCATTGCGATTGTGAGAACCTGCAACTAGACCTGCACTCGCCTCCATTCTCTCCTTTTTTCCTTTTTCTTTGGGGACTGCGTGACGCTCTCGCTCTAGACTTAACGCTGAAAATACCAAAGTGAATTGGGCTTCAGATCCGCCGCCTAACGGAGGCAAAGAAGCTCCTCCCCCTCCAGACTACTACTACTGGGCAGGTGGCAGGACACCAGACTGCCTGTGAGGTTTGTTTGAGGTGTCCAGTGCAATGAGCTAGTAGCTAATTACAGGATCTGATTTCTTCCTGCAGAATGCATATTGAAATTGAAATGACCTTGTCCTTGTTTCTCTGTTTTCCTTTTTATCTGCTTGTGGCCTCTCTCTTCTATCATCCCTACTTCCCACCACCTTAAATCGAACAAGTAAAACCCCCTCTCTACCCACTTCTAGTAAATAAAATATCTACAGTAACAATCTTCCTCTTCTCCTAGAAAATAATACTTCGCTTTAGGTGTGATATGGGTCCATCCTAATCAACAATCAGCTATCCTGATTGCGAGCTTAAAAATGGAAAGAATGTACGAAGACGCAAATTTGAAGGTATAACTACTTCCATGGAGAGAAATAGGTATATATATATTCTAAAATCATGAAAAGAGAAGAAGACGATGCAGTGCAGTGCAGTAGTTCCAGATCCCGATACAAGAAGGCAAGGACCCTTCCGTTCCAACAAGTAAACCGAGGTTACTTTTAACTGTTTTCTGTGCAGCAAACTTTGTTAGTACCACTCATTTTCTTGGTTCCTTCTCTCTTCCTCCTTTGTTATCATCGTCCCCGTCTCCGCCGACAGAGTTTATGTTGTCATTTAGTACTTTTCAATTCCGAATCTAAATCCAATACGTACACCACTGATATCTGATTAGGCAAACTCATACAAAACTATATATATATATAGTTTTGGCCTTTTAGGCGAGAACTTTTTTACAACTATAAACTTTGACTAAAATGAAAAAACAGCCACAAAGACACCAAAAAAGAAAAAAAAAGATTTTGGTTAATGGTGTGAGCTTTACACAAGACAAATGGGTCAACCTGAATTTCGCAATGGCAATCGAGAAGCAGCAAAAACTTCTACCATAAAAAGGAAAAAGAAGAAAACAATTAAAGTCAAGTCATGATTTTTTTTTATGTAGAGCCGTGTCTTTTTTTTAGCCTTATCACAAGCATTTATAGTTCAACAAAATATAGAAAATAACTACTATCAAGTAACTTTTCTTAAAGAATAGTTTCTCTTAAAGTGATTACCCTCTATAAAATAACCAACTATATTAATTCCTAGACATTAGCAAAACATTTCATACAAAAAAAATTCAAGAGAAAATAACTTTCCAAACCATCATCATCTCCTTTTTACAAATAACAAATAAAAATCTTAATGTCAGAGTTAAAAACAAGTCATTAGCTTTTAGTGGTTATACATTGATAATATTTGCCGGAACAAACAAAATCTTAACAATATTTCTTCTTTTCTTTCTTTGCTTTTGTGGAATAAACGGAAAATCACATGGCAAATCACTATTTAGCGTAACTACTAAAAGGATAAATTAGTCCTTTTAATAATCCTGTCATAAAGAAAAGATAATATTACTTACGACTTGCAAGTTGTTGGATCAAACGCTTACCACTAGGCCAAAAGTTATAGCTGTTAGCAAGGGTGCAACTTTATTTCCTTAAAGTTTCTCAGAACCGCATCTAGCATAAGGGGCTGCATCCATCCCATAATAGGTGTCATGGTCAGGGATGTTAAGCCCATCGAATCCTAAGAAAGACGCTGACCAATTTTAAGGCTAACAATCTCCCCCCCAGTGTCAGCCGGGGGATTCGAACCCATGACCTTGCTCTGATACCATTAAGAATACACTCAAAGCACACATTAGAACATAATCAATGTGTAGTTATCATCAAAACAAGATGTAAGCCTAAGTTATCCAACCATAGGGCTAACAATCTCCCCCTTTTTTATGATGACAAACATTGATTCTATATAAGGTAAGATGCATCATATGATAGTCAATTAAACACAACAACTTCGCTTAGAACATTCAATCATCTCTAATATACTCAAGACATGTCAATCTATCTTATATAACAATTAAGCTTGTAGCTAGCTTTCCTAACTAAAACAAGATATGCTCTTCCTTTAATGTTCTCTCAAAACACACAATCACATAGCATATAGAATCAAGATTATTTCTCCCCCTTTGTCATCAACAAAAAGACAAGGGTATGTGTGTGTAAAGAGATAGTTATAAGCAAGATAATGGCATGAGGTGCATATAACTCATGAACTTATACGGATGACATCAAGAGTTCTTTCATGATCCAAAGAAAGATATGCAATGTAGCACAATAATCTCATTTACTTCATGCATTTTTCAAGAGTAACAAGACAATATGTAATTCAAACATGTAAGCTTCTATCAAGTTATCATATGCATATTTCATCCTAATATATGCTTCTCCTCAATTAATGCCAACAATATCCAACGAACACAACTAAATGTTTAACCGAGTCATGCTCCCTTTTTTGGCATTACCAAACGGGGTGTGTAGGAATAGCATTGTGAAGCATTAAGATGACGTAATCTCAACATTGTGCTATGTGCTAAACTTATATGTTATCAAGTATGCTTAAATTGCCAAATTTATAGAATAACTTGCTTATTGAGAATTCATGCGAATATGGTCTAAATTGTGAGTCCTTATTATGGGATGGGTGCAGCCCCTTATGCTAGATGCGGTTATGAAAAACTTTAAGGAAATAAAGTTGCACCCTTTCTAACAGCTATAGCTTTTGGTCTAGTGGTAAGCGTTTGATCCAACAAGTGGTATCAGAGTAAGGTCATGGGTTCGAATCCCCCGGTTGACACTGGGGGGAGATTGTTAGCCTTAAAATTGGTCAGCATCTTCCTTAGGATTCGATGGGCTTAACATCCTTGCCCACGGCACCTATTATGGGATGGGTGCAGCCCCTTATGCTAGATGCGGTCCTGAGAAACTTTAAGGAAGACGCTGACCAATTTTAAGGCTAACACAAGTGATCATTTATAACTTAGTAAATTAATATACATACGTGTGTGTATGCGTGTGTCATTAGTTATATCACGTCGTCAAACAGTTATGTATAAAAAGATGAAAAGCTATTTTTTGCACCTCGGATCGTATGTACTAAAAAAAATTCTCTAAACCTCTTAAGGTTAGAGGATAATATTGCGTGTGTCCATCGACTACAGGAAATATCAAGTACATCAAACCCTATCTGGCTTGAAATGCTCAGGCACGTAGACCATCGTGCAAGGGCTGTGTGAATTTTCGAGGTGCGTGGGCGTGTCGAGTCTTGAGGAGACCATGTGTGAAACACAATTCCAAATATATTAAACGGCATGACGCTTGCAAAAAAAAAAGTGTCTAATCAGACTTCTTTTAAATGATCAATGAAGACTTGGAATATTCTAAAATTTGTTTTTGGCTAGAGGCAATTTACCTTGATAGCATTTATAATTGAATGACTTTATAGAAAATGAAAACATTTCGAACGTAGAAAGTACTTGATTCAAATATTGAGTATACTTTGGAGACTGTTTGGATCAGACAGATAGTTCGGTATGACCCTCACCTAAGGTAAACATGTTTATTATGATAAACAAAGGTGCGATAACACAAACTATTATATAGTTATGTTATCGTGGTGTTGAAAAATTGTGTTTGATGCTGAAAAGGATTAATTGAGACAATATTTATGGATTTTATAGTCAAGTTATTATTATTTGACCTTTGGTCGATCCAATCTAGAGCTGCCACGTGCTTTAGGCATGTCTACTTTGTTGCTCTATTATGTCAAACATGAAGAATGATCTAATCTAAAGTTACTATGTGTCAATGCATGCATTTATTTTTTTTTTGTTATCATTCTCCTCGATGTAAGCTTTCTTGAGTGATTGACATTGTCACGTGTCGGGGTAAAAGAGGACCTCGTTTTACATTCTCGATTAAGTTTATGATAAATTCATGCTATATTTTTTACAACTTCTCTCTTGATGACACGTAGCATACTAAAAACTTAAAGCCTTATGTAAAGGCGTAATGTGTTTTTTCGATGCTCATAATTTACCAAGCATTTTTTTAAATATTGTTGTCTTTGATTTAATGGTGTGATTTGACTGTCACTAACTTGCTTCGAGAAGCAGCCTAAAAAAAGGACTTGTTTTTTGACTGGTTTCTTATCAACTGATGACATTGCATGCCTGATACCTTTTGGATGTATCAGCTTGCCTAGGTCCATATGTTGAGTTTTTCTTGGTGCCAACAGTGTCTCCCAAAGTAGCGTTAATGTGTTATCTTGCTATTATAGCTGCTTTGCAAGAACCATGTTAGGCTCCGCGTGCCACGTCAACTTTTCCTTTGAATTTTGACAATTTTAAGACAACCATATTGGTGAAGCGTGCCGCCGTTTTTGGCGTCTTTTCCTTATTCCAATATCCTTGGTTGCAACTTTTAAAGTCGCTCAACGACCGGGGCGACAATTGGGTTCTATCTTCATAATGATAATTGTTGCTGCTAAAAACATGTTCCGCGTATATTGCAGAACCTGAACCTAGACAGATGACCTGCAAGACAGAAAACGAATGACCGTCGGGTGGGGTTCCCGGCAGAGAACTCTCAGATGCTTAAGTCAGAGCGCAGCTACAGGATAGTAACTCTGAAAAAGCATGAATTGTGTAGTCGTCCCATACCTGGAGGGGTAGACCCTTTTATATAGCTGTAGGAGAAGACTCTTAGTAGGACTGGGCCGTGAGCCAGATGTGTTAGGATCCTCGAGGATCACGTCACAATCCCTAATAAGATAATCATTGATTCCCAGTTTGACTAGGATTGCCGGGTATTCCCCTATTATTGGGAGTTATATTTGAGTTATATCATAAGCCCCCCCACTTTCTTAGCTAAGATGTTTGGCTGAGGAAGTTTATACCTGGTGTCTCGAGACATGCGTCAGATTTGTAAGTGATTCTCATCCACTTGTAGGGGTAACAATATTTTTCTCTTCCATGTGCTCCGACCTAAGCGGGAGCTTAAGCCTTAGAACTTTGCCCAAGTAGGGCGCTAGAACCCTAGCTCTCGAGAGCTAAGTCTTAGAATTTCGCCTGAGTAGGTTATTCAGAATCATCTTTAGAGAGACGAATCATGGGATCTCAAGATCCTTTAAGGGTTGTGCCCCATGGTAGCCTCTTGTAATATTCCGAACTTCGGGAGCTGTTTAAAAAGTCATTTGTGACCCGAAAAATAAACGGGCGCTAATTTTGAGTAATGCTCGGGGATTAGTAGTGCATTGAAGCTTAAAAATATTTTGGGATAAAAATGTAATTTTCAAAATTTTGGGGGGCATTTTCGTAATTCTGGAAAACTTTGGGGGCATATATGTAATTAATATTCTTGTTAATGAACAATTAATGAAATGAGTTGTAGTATATGTTTTAGGGTCATTTCATTAAATTAGTAGAGGTTGGAATAATTTTGGGGCCTTGGTGTAATTATACAAAAGTTTGGGGTTATTTTGTAAATTCAAAATTTTTTGAGGTCAAAATGCAAATTTTGGAAACTTGTACCTAGGTGTCAAATTTTGAAAAAAAAATGAGTCATAAGTTGATGACACCTCCTACTTAAAATTTTGATGACTAATGACATTATAACATAAACTAATGAATAATTTAATGTATAAGAAATTAAATGGAAGAAAAACAAGAGAAAAGAAAACATAAAAGAAAACAGAAAAGTTGACCAAGAACAGAAACAGAGAAAACAGAGGGAAAAGAAAGAAGAGAAATTTCGGCAGAGAGAAGGATTGAGAAATCTCTCCAAGGTGATCTCTCCATCAATTTCGTACATGTGATTCAACATGTGTTGTGTGTGCCTACTGTGTGCACAGCGTGTGTGCGTTCGAACTGTGTGTGTGTGTGTGTGTGTGTGTGTGTGTGTGTGTAAGTTGTATATATACATAGCATTTTGATACAAATTCATGGAGGTTGTATGAATTGGACTTGGTGTTATTATGTGGGTTTTGACAGAAGCAAGGTGATTTAGTGAGTTGGGTGTATGGCCGAAGGATGGGATGGGGTTGAAGGTGTGTGTTCTTGAACATATGTGGTTCAGGTGAGTGATGGGGGTGTGTAATGGTGTGGTTAATTGTATGTTAGTGTAAGTATTTAAGTGTAAATTGAATTGCCGAGGCCGATAGGTATTTTTTGCGAAACTGGCCTTTTAACGCTTGGTCCGGACACCGGTTCGAGATTTCGGGTGAAAATTTTCTAAAATACTTTTTAAGCCAGAAATAACATCAGGATGTTTAAAATAGCATTTTAAGATATTTTTGAGATTTTTTTGGTGCCGGAAACCCCCAGGGGTGTTTTGGTAATTTACCACCCCGAAGGGGTATTTTGGTAATTTTACCTATAAGAGGTATTTTGAAGTAAATTTACATACAGTAAGATTATTTTAGTGACTTTGCTTACGAAAAAGTCATATTGATGATTAAAGTGTAACGGGGGTGTTTTGGTAGTTTGCCACCTGAAAGGGTATTTTGGTAATTTGACCTAAGAAGGGTATTTTTGCATAAATTTACATATGGGAAGCTTATTTCGGGGATTCTACTTATGGGAAGACCATTTTGGTAATTTAAGACGAGAGGGGCATTTTGGTACTTTTATACCCTAGGGGCGTTTCAGTAATTTTACATACCCGGTGAGGGGAGGTTCATTTTGGGAGCATGTGTGAGTTTGTATTACGTTATACTTTTGTTTGTAGGCTGTGTTCTAATGATTTGATTATTCCGTTTAGGTTAAAGCTAAAGACTTCTGGTTAGGATAATTTAACTGCGGATCCAGGTAAGAGATTTTATCTGAACCTTGGGTAAGGACTTTTGTCCGAACCCTTATTTGATTACTTGTACTCATAAGTACTCCTTTGATATATTTACGGCTAATGCCGAACCCTTATCTGAACCTTGGGTAAGGATAATTTAGCTGTCGTTTTGTTGTTTATCTATGATTTTTCTTTTGAAATTCTGATTTCTTCTAAAAAATCCGATTTCTTCTGAAAATCCCGAATGCTGACTTATGTCAGTATGATTATTGTTATGAGAACCCAAATTGATTTCGGGGATATGAGCTTATGTTAGAGCTTATGTTAAAGCTCATTGATATTGTTAATTTATGTGTTGACTTGGGTATCTGTTTAGTGGGGAGGGCTATAAGGCTGGTTGAATCCTGCATGAAACGCAGGTTAGTACCCAAGTGAACTAGTAATTATTTAGTACATCATGCATGTGTACACTATATGAGCTTGCCATAATGACATTGCAATCTCTCAGGATCAACATTGATTTTTGATTTTCTTTAGCTAGAATGATTTGTGCTTGGGTTGAAAGCCCTTGACAAACATTCATTGTACTTAGTTAGAAGGATTTGTACTTTGGTTGAAATTTCCTGACAAGCCTTTATCGTATTATCTGATTTGATTTCTACTTGGGTTAAAATCCATCGGGAAATCTTGCTGTATTTTTGAAATGAATTTCTGCTCGGATTGAAATCCCTTGAGCAAGTGAAATTTTCGTGGTACTTGGAAATGCGGACTTGAAAATGATCTTTTATTGATCGTTTTGGATCTGTTCTGATTGTTAATATTTATTTTGGTATCTATTTCTGATGAACTTTGCTCAGTTTGGGTAATTATTGAATTTTGATCGTTCGAAGTGTCTTGAAAATCATCGTCTGTTGGATTTTTTGGAGTCGTGTTATAATCTCTTTTGTAGTCCTTGTACGACCTTACTGAGCTCTCAAAAGCTCACCCTTCGTTTATCTCCCTTCTGCAGGTAATGATAAGCTATAGCAGGTTCGGGAATGGGTTAGAGTCTGCGTGAGGTTCCGATGAGCCCATCACTACTAAGTAATGTGGCCCCTGCGCGGGTTGGTACGGTCGATTCATTCATAAGGACTCGAGTTGTAAAGAACTTAGATTTTAACAGTTTGAGTTCGAGTAGCCTTGTAAGCTTGCATTTGAAGAATGTTGAGATAGCATCGGATTAGATGTTGTAAAGTATGTGTTAGTGAACAGATATGACAGGTATGATGTGATCCGGTAGGTTAACGACCCGGGAGTTCGGGGCGGCGGAGCTCCGGATTTTCGGGGGCGTTACACCTCTCTCGGGAAAAGACACAAAGATATGCATGCAAGTTGTTGCATGTGCTGAGTGTTTGAATGTCCCCTCGAGGGGTCACCTCTCTTTTGGAGGGTGTTCATTTTGTGCAAGTGTGTGTTCTTGAGCTCGAACCGACCACATCATGCTTGCGTTTTACTTGTTGCAAACTCTTATCATCAGCTAAGAGATGGCAAAGAAGCCTCGCACTCACGCTTGGCTGGGTTTTGAATTGACAAAGAATGGTGGGGGGATGAAGTCCCATAGTCCTTTGCCGTTTCACGGGTTAGAACTGTAGCTAAACCGTTCGAATAGAGCTCAAGCTCTGTCCTATCACCCTCGGGGGTGTTCGTCCCTCGAGAGATTGATGGAGCGCGGAGCTCACGTAAATACCCTCGGGGGTTTGACAGAACTTAAGAGTTCTCATCTTATGGGCCCTCGGGGGCGGATGGAGCCGGAGCTCATGCAATTACCCTCGAGGGTTCGACGGAATTTAAGAGTTCTCGTCTTACACGCCCTCGGAGGTTTAACGGAACTTGGAGTTCTTGTCATACGCGCCCTCGGGGGTTTAATGGAACTTTTAGAGTCTTCGTTGTACGCGCCTTTGGGGGTTTGACGAAACTTTAGAGTTCTCGTTGTACGCTCCCTCGGGGGTTTGACGGAACTTAGAACTCTCGTCATTTGTGCCCTCAGGGGTTTCTCGTCCTTGTTGCCGTGATGCCAAATAAGAAGGTGCGGGTCATGGAGCCCATAATATAGTCGCTGTGGCAAACCTCCCTGTCTGATAAGACACAAGGCATTAAGCCTGTATAAGAATGATCTCATGAAATATAAAGCCCCTCAGCCTTTGAGAAGGCGTGGATATATAAAGATGGCTTTTAAGCCCATATGTAGAGTTCGGTCACAAGAAGACCTATGGGAGCAATATAGAAGACCATAATCCGTCTGATAGATTGGACGAGCATATAAAGCTTGAGGACGCGTAGTCCGTCAGGCATAGCTGGCGATTCATTAGATACGGTGGCAGCATGTGTGCTTCCATCATTGTTGAACTAGCTTCTCAACGAGCAACGATGTGAATACGCCATAAATAGAGGTCACTATATGACCATGAGACGATATATAATGCCGAGACAGCAGGATACTGCAGCAAAAAACCCTAAACGCCACTTCAAGTCGCAGGGTGCTATGAATTTGTTCCTTGCTTATGAAGTGATTTATACGCCACCGTTGATGTTCGCAGGCAAGGTTTAAACCCTTGCAAGAAATAAAAGTACGTGACTGAAAAAATAGCCTCTGCAGTAATAAAGTATATAAAAATACAACTGTGTTTTTAACACAGAATTTAAGAGCGGTGTTTAGACACCATGGCCCCATTAGGGTCATGTCGGTTAGCCGACAGGGGTGTGCTGCACTGCGTGTCGCGGGTGAGGTTTAAAAAGTCATAGCAGTCGGTAAGACCCGACATGTGACGTGCTTGCGTCAATTGACACAATTGCATAATGCTTGACCAAAAAAGAACGTAGGTCTAAGTGACAAAGAAGTGCACATAGAGTAGCGTTTGGAAGGCTTGTTAGTGCCTTCAATCGTAGTCGCTAGCGACAAATATGTTATGAAATATATGTAATGAAGTATGCTCAGCGTGCCAATGCTTAAAATTATAGCCATTGCGTATCGTGCCATGTAAAAATAAGTCTGATGTATGCATGTTTTAGCGACGAACATGTGATAAAAAATTTTGGCTACACAAGTGAATATGTTGCATACACCAAATACACAAAACTTTTTGGGTTCAAGTTTAAATATGCAACTTCATGGGGTGAAAGCACAAAATAGGATCTTATAGAGGAAAAAGATCACCTGATGTATGAGACTAGACTCCACTTTCTACTTTAGGAAGAAGGGAGCCCCTAGCGCCGCCGTGAAGGAAACCATCCATGAAAGGTAGTGACGGATCTTCAGATCCAATCACGTCCTCTCCGGCATTTTTTAAGGCCGCGCTTTTGGTGGCTGTGACCGCAGGGAAAACCAGCAGCGGTGCTGGGATTCCGTCAGGACGCTGGCGATGCAGCTGCCGTCGATTGTGGTGGTTGCATCACTGAGCTGTGGCGCTGCTCCTTGGTGGTGAGGCGTTGCCACTGCTAGTTATGGTGGACAGCACGGCAAATCCGCGACAGTGCGGCATCGGTGCACATCTGTTGCTAACAGCAGTTTCGTGGCACCGTCCGACACCGGAGCTAGAGGCGGCGGTGCAGATAGGCTTAAGCAGTTACGACGATGCTGCCTTTTTTTTTGGTTGCCCCATCAATTTTGCAGCGCCTTGTGATGTTGGTAAATCTGGTGGCGTTGCCTTTGTCGTGGTGGCGCCGCGGAGGTTGTGGTGATGGCGGTGGAGCTGCCTGATTGCCGTCGGTGGCTGATGGGGGTGACGCCGCAGCGGTGGCAGATGGAGTCGGCGCTACATCGACGGTTGACCAAGCAGATCTCGGGGGAACGCTGGTGCGTCGACGAATGAATCTCGGAGGAACGGCGGTGCATCGATGAACGGATCTCGGAGAAAGGGTAACAATCCTTTGGTATGCATGCCGATGGCCTCTCGTCGGCAGTGGGTGGCCTGGCTAAGGTCGGCCGGCACCTTGCTGGCGGAAATGCCACGGTGGCGGCGCTGGGGTCCTGACCCGTGGCCGGCGACACTGCCGTGGTCTTCTTCATCTTTATGCTTCTTTAGTTTTTTTTTTTTGGTCGACTGCTCCGGCAGTTGTAGGGCCGTACCCCGTAGCAGGTTGTCCTTGTTACCGGCGGTATCGTTGGATCAGGACGGTAGTGGTGACGATTATTAGTGACAACATGGTGTTGATTGGCTTCGATGAAGGAGCCTCTGGTCAACATTATTCGTTGAGTTTTTGGTGTTTGCTCATGAGGGTCGGCGCGGCGTTGGGGAAGGTCGCCTGGACGACGCCGAGGGTGCTAATTTTTTTCTTGTGTCGCTACTCCGGCAGCTTTGTGGCGGTTGAAGAAGCATGCACGGTGGCGCGCATGAGTTGCACCTTGTGGCGGCACTGCTACTGCTGCTTCTTTTCCATTTGCTGGACTTTTTTCTGCCCGTGCCGTCGATGACTCGTCAGCACTTTGTCGGTTCTCAATTTTTTTCTAACAATGTGTTTGTATTTTTGTGAGGATACTTCAATCTGAAACCCTGTGACGGACCGACACGTCGCCGGCAGTTTAATGCTCCGCGTATATTCACCTGCAAGATAGAAAACGAGTGACCGCCGGGTGGGATTCCCGGCGAAAACTCTCCGATGCTTAAGTCAGAGCGCAGCTACAGAATAGTAACTCTGAAAAAGCATGAATTGTGTAGTCATCTCATACCTGGGGTAGACCCCTTTATATAGCTGTAGGAGAAGACTCCTAGTAGAATTGGGTCGTGGGCCAGATGTGTTAAGATCGCGTTAGGATCCTCGAGGATCACGTCACAATCCTAATAAGATAATCATTGATCTCCCAGTTTAACTAGGATTGTCGGGTATTCCCCCATTATTGGGAGTTATATTTGAGTTATATCAATAATGATCCACCCGGGTTGTAGCCAAACGAAAAAAATGGTTCTCATCCCTGATAGAACCCGGGTGGATCATTATGTTTCAGGTTTGTCTTCAAAAAGATATGGTTCTCATCCCTTTTACACCCCAGATGTTCACCCAAATAGTGGAGACATTATCCTTCATAATCTTTTCTACCCAAGGGTTATCAGGTAACATGTTTTGCCTAACGAAGAAGTGGCCCTAGGGGTGGGGTTCTGGCCTTCCTTCTAGTGTCAGGAAGTTCACCCCCTGTTATAAGCTAGTTGGGCCAGGATTCCATTATTTAGACGCTTAGCCCCTCCTTAGTCAGTTCTTCGTACTCCTCTGTTGTAATTCCAGTATTTCCAAATGCATCTTTAGCAGAGACTTGAACTTCCATAGCTAGAGTACAGTCTCCCCAATTATCCTGTTATTTGTAACTTCTAGATTGTTCTGCCACGCACTTGGATAGTGAAGGTCTAAACTCATGAGCAGATGGATATTTTTGTGGCAGCTATTCTTGATACATCGGTCCCTACCAGCTTTTAGTAGCTACTTTCCTTTAACGCTGTATTTAAGCAACTAAGACTATAACTAGATTATTGCCACAGTAGTTTGGTCAATATATGTAGCATTTTCTTACAATTGGCCTTTGTAAATGAATCTTCAGTTTGAATGCGATTGCATCTTTTAGTTGCCTTATTATCTGCTCTTTAAACTGTAATCCCCAACGACTTCACCTTCGGCCTTATTTCTAACTGGTGCTTTGTATACTTCTCGCTAACTTAGCATTTCGGTTTTCCCATACTGATCGGCCCAACTTGACCGTATGAGCTTTATGACAAAAATTCTAGAAACAAAAAATGAGTTTACACCCAAAACGCGTCCTTTATTGATCTCGAAGACCGAATGAGCCGAACACTGAGCTTTAGCTTCCCACCAAATAATAGCCCACTGATAATGGCTATGGGGGTAGTAGGTCAATTAAGTTCGTCTTCGATCAGTCCCCAATGGTTTCTGGTAACCCCATTTTTGCACTGTGACCCCCTGTAGGTCGTCCTTATTTGTTCTTGCTGGTAAATCTAGCCAGCGCTACATTGTCATCATAAAAATAAGCTTTTGCTATGTTTATGTTGGCCAAAAAGGGTTTGTTATCCACCCAAACCACCTCTACTTCGTCGCTATTTCAGAAGATCAGGAACTAATGGAGGGATGAGGAAACATACCAGGCCGAATAAATCCAGTCTCAGCCTAACAACTTGGTATAAGAAGTAGAGGCAACAAAAAACGCAGTTGTTGAAGTTTTGAACCCCACCGTTAGGTCGACTGCTAGTATCCCTTTTCATGGAGAGACTCCTCATCTAAAGATAACCACCGGTAGCTCAGTTGGAGTAAGGTCTTCCATACTTTTCCCGATTTTCTTCAACCCTTTTAATGGTAGTATATTGACCGCTACTCCATTATCGATCAGAACTGTATTGAAAGGTCTTCCTTCATCGAAGGCTTTGGTGTATAGCAACTTGAGATGTTGACTATTGCACACTGTGGCAATTTAGATATCACCATTACAGGGTAGACTATTGACCACTGTTGCGTTCTTGATCTTAAGGTTTAAGCACGTTAACTTTGGCAATTTTCCCTATCTAAGCATCCTCTTCAAAAATGATCCTCGCTCGTCCTACCTCGTCAATATGAGTGTCTTCGTATAGGTTTTTTTTTTTACTCAGTCCCCCCCAAAGTGGGCCTGTAAGGTGAAAGTCATGTTTGTAGCCAGTTTTTGGGCAAAAGTCCCCCAGTTTTATGTCGTACGTCTCTTTTTTTCTTCTCTAACGTCTGAACGCCAATTTCTCCCTGCTGTCTTCTATATTAGCCTCTCTCTTGTTGTAGGAGAGTTGCAGGATTAAGACGTTCACAACTGGTTTGAGAACAGTCTTACCATTCTTTTTTACTTTGATCTGAGCTACTTATTGGGAAGACGTGTGTACTTTTTCCCCCTCTCTTTGTTAAAACCTCTGGAACCTTATCTTCTGTAATCTAGAAATAGTGGCGGCTTTTATTTATTCGTCTTGGCTAAGCCAGGCTTAACCATTAATTACTCGGTCTTTGAATGTGCCAAGCTGGATGACAATCTCAGTCTCCTCAACTTAGGGTTTGGTTGATCATCCGTAGCTAGTATATAGGTTGCCTCAGCATCAAGCAAATCTTGCTTTCGAGCTTCTTTTTTAAGGGCTACCCTCTTCTTCTTACCTTTAGGTTGTTAATGGAGATAGGAATTCTGACTGGAAAGCGGTGACTAAGCATCCCTTATCACATGCAAATGATCCTCTTGAGAACATCTTGCGGCTGCCTCATTCGCCGTTATTTGCCTCTATATATATATATATTGCTACCGCAGTAATGTTCACCTCCTTTTCGGGAAAAGCGTCATCATATGTTGGGGGCATAAAATCGATTCTTTTTCTTTTTAATTTCGACGCTAAGTTTTATTATCAAGCGACTGACCACCTCCATACTCATGTATCTCAGCTGATTACCTTTAATCCATAACTAAGTAAGGTTTCCAAGATTCGAACAATCTTTTCCCGGTTGCGACGCTCAACTCCTTCACCCATTTGCCAGTTCTTGAGAATGGTCTTCCCAGCTGTTGTGGCCTTTATCACCACTGCCATGAGCTTTAGGGTTTGTTCACGAGCCCAGGTGGGTCATGGTTCTTGGACATGGGTTCTTTACCGGATCGATGTTTTTATATATATATATATATATATATATATATATATATATATATATATATATATTGTTTGTACAGTTTGAGAATAGGCCTGAGGGATCTATTTGCATTTGTTGGCTTGTTGAGATTGTGGACACCAAAGGGTAAATGGAAAGTGAAAACTTCTAGACACGGTGAATTTCTTCTCGTGGACGGCTGCCCATAACCGTTTCCCTACTAATGCACTTCGTGCGAGTAGAGGGATGGCTACTACTCACAAGTCCCAACCGTGTTTTTTGTCAGGTACTAATAAGGATCACGTGCTTTGCACGTTATATTTGAAAGAAAAATATTATAATTAATACGACTATTATAATTAAATTGTAATAAGTAAATCAGTTGTTAACTGCTAATTAAAATATAGTCTTATTCTTATATTTGAATCAATAATGTCAACTATCATCACTATTTATCACTATTTATTATACTTATTTCTTTTATCACAACAAGTTACCTCTAAAAAGATTTTTGACTGTTTCATATTATATTATGTTGTTCACGGTACACTGATATTGTAATCAGTTTCAAACATATTCCATAAATAAGTAATTCTCACGAAACACTACAACTTTAACATTGTAGTAATAAAAGTAAAGAAAGTGTTATAGAGACAATTAATGCCAGGTGTGTATATTGGAGTTGTCCAATTTCTTATAATACATTCAAAAAGAAGTTATGATAAACATATAAAATTTTGAAAAACAAAGGAGTTAGGAGCTTAAATGTTACATCTTTAAAATCAAGGATCTTTTTAAAATTTTCTACTGTTAAACAAGCATCACCACTAAAGTTTAAAATATCATAACTTAGAACTTTCAGTATCATTCATGTGATTACCATTTCTCGTAGCGATGATTGGGGGGTAAAAGTAGCCTCTCATTTTATTTTCTTTTGGTAAGCATCTAGTCTAGTATAGTTTGTATGTATCATTTATTTGAAAATTAACATACAGAGAGGTCCTTTTCCAATTTTTTGTAGCTTTAGTTTCAAATTTTGAGTACAATTTGTCTAAAACTAAGGTTAATCTTAATGATACTTTTTTCTACTTTTTAATTAAAAAGTTTATAGTGTACTTTGAAACTCTCATTTATTTTTACCTAACATGATCTTGTTCATCTTTGTAGTACATTAATGCTATTAAGTTAGTTGTACGCGTAATTTAACATATATTTGCCATATTATTTTTAACAATGATTCATAAGATAATACCATACCTACTCATATATAAAATCAATATGTGTGTGTTTGTGTGTACGCAGGCGCGCATGTGTCATTTTGAAATGTATACTACTAAATAAATGTGTGAAGTTGATATGAGATAATAGTAATGAACAAAATAATTATAATAATGTTTAAAAACCTAAAGTTTTCACCTTCAAGTTCATCAAGAATAATTTCTAACCGAGATCATTTATCGGATAATAAGGCTTCTATCATCAAAATAAAAAGGGAAAAAAATTACCTATTACATAAGGTTTTTAGAGTTAAGAAAACCCTAACAACTCAATATTTTACCAAACACAAAATAACACATATATTTATTCATCATAAAAGTTGAAAAAAGAAGGCGTAGTTGAACTTGTAGATATTCTCACTTGTATCTATACCGATAAGCTTAAATTTGCAGTCATATACAAAAGTTAGTAGATGTAATAGCCGATCCACCTTAAAAAAATACTGTATATATATAAAGAGCATAATGTAATACCTAAACTTAGGAGCGATCCTCTAATAAGCAGTGAAAGTAAATGTGTTTATTTTATTGATTTTGATGTAGGTGTCAAGGTATGGTTTTGATAGGTTTTCTTCAAAACTTGGATGGAGACTTAGGTGTCAAGGTATATACAATTGGGTTAAATATAATCTCTCCCGCTTTGGTCAAATTCAATTCTTTTGTCACTAAAAGATACATTAGTGAATTTATTACCTCTTCAGCTACTAAATGCTAAAATTTACCCAAAATGTATAATTTCGTCTCACTTTTTTAAAAATAAAACTATAAACTTAAAAAGGCTGTTTTTAAGAAGAAAAAAAATGTTTAGCATTTAACCCCTTGGAATCCTTTTAATACGGTTTTAGTTATATTCATTCAATCTTTGTCAGTAAAAGATGCATTAGTGAGCTTTTAACCTCTTTTAGCAGTAGATTATTAAAATTTAGCCAAAAAATATTGTAATTGCCTCATCTTTTTAAAATTCAAAAATACCCTAAATCTTTATAAATTTAAAATGGGTATTTTTAACAAAAGATTATTTACCAGTTTTCTTTATATTCATAGTCAATTGTCACTAAAAGACACATTAGCAAACTTAGAGGAGTGTTTCAAGAAAAAAAATTAGTCATTTAATCCCTTATGGATTAAACTTGAGAGTTTTCAAACTAAAAAAAATGTTAATCATTTGAACTCGTATAAATTAGAATTTTTATAAATTCGGTTTCACGGTCCTATCACTTATAATAGTGAAATATACGAAGATAATAGTCATGTAAGGAACATGTTATCATGTAATATATAGTATTTCGGATTACAGTGGATCATAAAAAAATAATAATTGTATGAAGAATATGTTGTCATGTAAATAGGGTATTCTAATAACTCTAATACAAATATAGAATTATTTACTTGCCACGAACTCAAATTATATTTAGGAGCAGAATGTTACGATCTAGCGATTCTTGTGCATTTAAAATTTTCTAAAAGCTCTAGTTTAACAATAGTTTTCTTACACCAATATGTCCATATTTTAAAATCTGGAATTAAACTTTTGTTTTATATTAGTTTCAATGTACTAATATTTTTTGCATTTAAATCTATATACATGCATAATAATTCAAATGTGTAGCACACGCATCAACATACAAATATGAAATACAAACTTAAAAAAAGTTGAATTTCTGACAAAATATTTAATGTAGTTTAGCTATATTACATTTCTTCTATAAGGCTATAAAAAAACTCTATTATCCACAAATAGTTTTCTTTAATCGAATTTGATGGTGAAGATGTAGTAGCTCTAAGGTACTTTAGTTTTAACGTAAATGGTGGTGGATGGGTAGGAAATTATTATGTAGTCAGAAAGTATGCAGGAATTCAAGAGTGATTTTATAAGATTTTCTTTGGAACTTTTTTCTTTTAAAAGTAAAGGTCAAAACAATCTTTATCTCTAATAAAAACATATATTCTAATAAGGGTATTTTAGGAGAAGAGACTTGATGTCCTAAAAAAATTCAAATACATTTTAACAACACTCTAACTCAAAATATGTATTTAATTGACAAAAAATTATTTTAAATTAAAAACACCCATAATTACCACTATTGTTCATGACGACTTCAATTTAAAACGGCATCTAAAGGAAAAATGAAAAAAGATTAGCCATTTAGCCCCAATTAGGATTTCATATGCATTTAAAAAATCTTTGAAAAAACTCCAATTTTACGATATTTTTCTTACATCAATTCAAAATCTAGAATTAAACTTCAGGTTTACAGTAGTTTTAATGTATTAATATATTTGTATTGAAATTTGTATACATGCACAACAAATCAAATATGTAGTACACGCATCAACATACAAATATAAAATACAAAATTAAAAAAGATTGAGTTTCTTACAAAATATTCAATTTAGTTTAGGTATATTATATTTCTCCTAAAAGACTAAAGAAATCTTTGTTCTCTACAATTTATTTATTTTTATCGATTTGATTGAAAAATGTAATAGCTCTATGGTAGTTTAGTTTTAATGTGAATGGAGGCGATAGATTTTGATTGAATTTTTTTAATAATTAGAGAGCATGCCCGAGTTCAATGGTGATTTTGTAGGATTTTCATAAGAGCTCTTTTCCTCTTTTTCTTAATAAAAGTCAGAACAACCATTAAATTCATCTATTCTAATAAGGGTATTTTATAGAAAGAGACTTGATATCCTATGAGAAGTAAAAAAACACTCTCTAACACTATAATTCAAAATGAGTATTTAATGAAAAAAATACGTATTAAGTGAAAAACACTCCTAATCAGCACTAATCTTTTATGAAGATTTCAATTTAGAAAAAGCATCTTAAGAAAAAAATAATTATTATTTAACCCTAGTCAATATTACATATGCATATAAAAAATCTTAAAATCTCCAATTTTTCGATAGCTTCCCCTTACACAAATATGTACATATTCAACATCTAGAATTAAACTTCTTTATCCATTGGTTATGTTCATAGTCTTTTGTCACTAAAAGATGCATTAGTGAACTTCTTGAGCTTCTGAAATAAATTGGAGTCTTCGTCAATTGAGTTTCATCTAATCCTATCACTTAACATGTTATCATGTAAATATATAATATATCGGGATACGGTGGATCATAGAAAAATAATTACCATATGAAAGATATCTTGTCGTGCAAATAAAGGTATTCCAATAACTCAAGTTATGATATTAGGAGCAGAGTTGTGTGATCTAGAGATTCTTATGCATTTAAAATTTCTAAATGTCTTGTTTTGCGAAAGCTTTCATGCCAATATGTATGTAATAGTTTCAACGTAGAAATATATTTGCATTGAAATATATATACGTGTAGATTATTGAGATTTGTAGCATATACATCAACATACAAATATGTAATGCAAAATTAAAAAAAGATTATATTTCTGATAAAATATTCAATATAGTTTAGGTAGATTATGTTTAATCTTAAAGGCTATAGAAAACACTGTTCTCTACAATTTGTTTTCATTAATCGAAATTGATGCAGAAGATGTAGTAGTTTTGAGGTATTTAGTTTTAACATAAATGGAAGCGATAGGTTTTGATAGAAATTTTTTAGTAATCAAAGAACGTGCAGTCAATGGTGATTTTATTTTCATAGGAATTTATCTTTTCTTTTTTTTTTACAAAAAAATAAAGAACTCTTAGCTTTAACTAAAGCATAGATTCCTATAGGATATTCTAAGGAAAGATGTTTGATATCTTAAGAGAAGTCAGATACACTCTTATTTTCTTTAACAACACTCTAATTCAAAATGCGTATTTGAAGGGGGAAAAAATGTTTCAAGTAAAAAACACCCCTAATGAACATTAATTTTGTATGAAAATTTCATTCTAAAAAGTGCATCTTATGAAGGGGAAAAAAAGAAGAAGAATAGTCATTTAATTCCAGTCAGGATTACATATGCATATAGAAAATCCTAAAGAACTCCAGTTTTACGATCTTGAAACCAATATGTCCATATTCAAAATCTAGAATTGAACTTCATGTTTACGATATTTTCAATATACTAATACGTTTGTATTGAAATCTATATACATGCAGAATAATTCAAATATATAGTATAGGCATCAGCATACAAATATGAAATACTACAAAATTAAAAAGGATTGAGTTTCTGACAAAATATTCAATTTAGTTTAGGTACATTATATTTCTCGAAAAAGGCTATGAAAAATCTATTCTTTGCAAGTATTTTCTTTAATCAAATATGATGGAAAAGATCTAATAACTCTAAGATAGTTTAGTTTTAAAGTGAACGGAAGCGGTAAGATTTGATAGAAATTTTTTCAATAATTAAAGAGCATGCAAGATTTCAAAAGTGATTTAATGGGATTTTCATAAAGTTTTTTCTCCTTTTTTTTCAATAAAAGTCAAAATAACTATTTACTGTAACAAAAGCATATTTTCTAATAAAGATTTTTAAATGAAAGAGACTTGATATTATATGGGAAGTCAAAGATACCTTTATTTTTTAATCACACTCTTATTAAAAATAGGTATTTAATGAAAAAAAAGTTTTAAATCAAAAGTTAAAACAATCCTTAACTCTAACCAAAACATATACTCCAATAAGAGTATTTTAAGAAAAGAGTATTGATATCATATGAAAAGTAAAAAAAACACCCTTATTTTTAAAAAACACTCTAATTTAAAAAGGGTATTTAATGGGACAAAAATGTTATAAGTCAAAAATACCCTTACTCACTCTTAACCTTTTATGAAAAAAATCAATTAGATAAGGGTAATTTAAGAAAAGAAAATATTAGCCATCTAGCCCCATCCATGCTTATATATATATATATGATAAAGACACTAGCCATGTCTTGAGAACTTGCAGCGCTGCCCAAGCTATTTGGATGTGCTTCATTCCCCATGTTACACTGGTGGAAGACAATACTTTGAGTATGCATAACTGGATTTTGAAGTATTGCTCTACGAAGGAGAAGGAAAAACTTAATAATTTCATCTCTTCACAACTTTTTGCTTTAGTTACCTGGAATATTTGGAAAGGCAGGAATGACAGAATATTCAACAATACAAATCTGCAGGGGCGGAATCAGGAATTTTTTTCAGGGGGTGCAAAAATTTATATCGAATTCACCAAAAGTTTTTATTAGAATAATATATTAAAAATAAAGTACACTTAAAAAGCATACTAAAATTAACATATTAAAATAAAATTAAACTAAAACTAAAGTATTACCTCAGAGAGTCACAACAGTTAATGATGAGTGATGATAAGCAGTTGGAGCTACCAATGCAGGTGTTGGTCTAAACATTTTTGTGCCTGCACTAATTTGATAAAAAGAGAGAAAAAAAATAAGAACTTAGAGTATTAATTGTCAAATAACAAAAAAACTGAGTATTATTTATCATTGATACGTTGGGCGCATGTAAGTATATGTGATTTTGAGAAGTAAACTTTTCATAAAATTATAATTAGTTTTAAAAAATTAAATTTTACTTTATTCTAAAAAAATTAGTCAAAAGTTATGAAAGATCATGTACAGATAAAACTTTTTCAGAGTAGAACTAGTATCACAAATTATCCAAATAATGTATGATTAATAGGATGTCTATAATAATGATTTATACTAAGATACTTCGATAATTTTTTCAATCAATCTTAATTATTCAAAGTTAATTAAAACTGTGCGACCCTTATGACCTTATCCAGTTATCCATTTATATTTTTGTCAAACAATTCAATATATCACATACATTGCACAATATTTCTGGTAGATTGATAAATTACATTTTACAAGGCGCAATATATCATGCATTGCACAATATTTCTAATTGAGTGATAAATTACAATTTACAAGGCACAATATATTATATATCACATTGGCACATTACACAATTAATATGTTATCATTGATAACATAGACTCACATAGTCACATTCACTCTACTCAAGGAAAAAAAACACTCATATTCTCAAATCACAAGGGCCAAGGCACAATGTGCATTGCGACAGTGAGACACCGTCACACCGAGAGTCTGAGACAGACTCACAGACCACAACTCCACCTCCACGGCTCCACCGTCTCCACGTCTCCACAAGCCACAAGGCACAAGCAGTTGAAGCAGCAGCAGGTCAAGCACTCAAGCAGCCAGCAGGCAACAGGTCAAGCAGCCTCGTCGGCGTCGGTGCGGCGTCGCTTGAGCTGCTTCAGTCGCAGTCACCGACAGGGGTGACTGTGAAGGGCCAGATCTGCTGATTCTAGTTGGACTTCGGAGTAGCAGTCGAAAAGACGAAGGGTGGAGCTCGTTGCAGCGTGAACGGCTTCAGTCGCGGACTCGATGTCACCTGCAGGGGCCAGATCTAGTCGGAGTAGCCTCGTCATGGCCTGAGCTCAGTCCCCGGCGGTCACTCACAGAGTTACGGTCACGGTCACGGAGAGAGAGAGAGACTGCCGACTGTGGATCTCGAGGAACAGAGTATTGGCATGTCAGGGAATGGGATCTCGGGAATGGGGTCAGTGCGATTCCCGAAAACAAAAAAAAATTTCAAAAGTCCGGGGGTGCTTCAGTCCCCCCCCCCTTGTCACCACGTAGGTCCGCTACTGTACTAGGCCTGGGGATGCATAAGTTTAGAGAGAGTTGATGTCGACAGCATTTTCCCACTTTTTTGGAGGGGTTGCTTTCATATGTGGATCATAACCTCCAAGTCCTAATCTTATCATTGTCATTATCCATCAAAGCAGCATATATATATATATATAAACGAGGATGAGGATGTCATCCTAAGCAAGAAAGACACGTTAATAGTTGTCCAGCAAGTGTAAAGGTTATTGTTGTAACTAAACTCCAGTCTTTAAACATCTTTCTAATTGATCTCTAATGTCGCAATTACGACTGTAAGACATGCCTAGTGACTTCCTTTATGACCAAGGCTTCGCAAGGGGTTGTAGCCGGTTGGGTTGGCACCGACCCATATCTTGCCTATGTATGCTATTGTAATAGTTAGTGTCAAGTTTGAGTGTGGGTGTGTTGTCCCACATTGAAAAAGGAAGAAGGATACAAAGCTTTTATAAGGCTCCACCCACCCAATTAATTAACTTTGGATGGTGGGAAGAGTTGGAGGGAAATTTGAAATTTTCCTTGGTTTGACCTTGACCTGGGTTTGAAATATAACAATATTTAATGGTCAAAAGATGGGCACTTGGGCACTCGGGTCTTGGTTGAAATTAATTAATATATTTTAATTAATTTCGTTTTACTTAGCAGTTAATTGCAGTTGACCCCAAACAGTTGTGTCCCTTTGATTTCATGGATTGTGTCCATTCAAATATTATTTAATATCTGTATATCCTTTGATTTTCAGATAAGAAACTCATTATTAAAAAAAAAACGTGTTCTTGGGAAAATTCTGAATTGCTGATCAGAATTTCATTTTGGCTTTGTAATCCTTGAGGAATCTGTCATTAACCCAGCAGCAAACATAGTGGGGGCATATTTCCTTAAGGACAGTGATTAGTCACACTCAAAGCCTTATTTTCGTATTAGTTTCAACAATCTTAAGGAAATATCAACGATGGAGGCTAATGGTACTGATTCTGTCTTCAACAAAAATGTTCAATCCTGATGTGTTTAAACTGGAGCGTTTTGATGGCACAAATTTTACTCGCTGGAAGGACAAGTTGATGTTCTTACTTACTGAATTAGGCATTGCATATCTATTGAGCGGCCATCTGCCCAATATTCCTGAACCATCTGATGAGGAGCCCGAAGCAGTGACTGCATCTCGCAAGAAGCGTGAAGAAGATAAAGTCCGCTGTAGAGGGTTTATACTGAATTCGCTGTCAGATCGGTTGTATGATCTATTTCGACCGATGAAGTCCCCGCAAGAAATCTGGAAGGCCTTGGAAAATAAGTACACATATGAGAAACAAGGTACAGACAGATTTCTTAGTATGAAGTTTTTTGAATTTCAAATGTCCGATAAAAAGTCTGTTATGAATCAAGTGGATGAATTACTGGTCCTAGTGTCTAGACTCAAGGATTTTAATATAAAAGTGTCTGAGCAACTTCAAGTGGCTACTGTGATTGCAAAATTACTAGCCACTTGGAATAATTACCGAAAAAAGTTGTTGCATACTTCTGAAGAATTCACCATAGATCAACTCATAAAGCATGTTCGAATTGAGGAAGAGACTCGTGTTCGCGAGTATAAATTTGCTTTTGAGTCTGCGACTAAGGTGAATTATATTGAGTCAAACACTCAGAAATCCAAAAAGGCTGATTCTAAGTCTGGAAACAAGAGAAATTTGCTGAAGCCTCAAGTTCAAATTCTGCCAACAATAAGAAGAACAAGTCTTGTTTTTCTGTAACAAAAATGGCACTTTAAGAAGGAATGCAGGTTCTACAAGAAACTTAAATTGGAGGGAAGTGCAAGGCAAAAGAAGGCAAATGTTGTCGAGGATCAATCTGCTTCTGCAGAAATTATTGCTATGGTTGCAGGTCTTAAAATTAGTATGATAACAAAATACAATATGGCAACAATTGAAAAATCTGCAGATTGGTGGTATGATTCTGGTGCCTCGGTGCATTGTTGCAACAACAAAAATCTGTTCAAAGATTACGAAGTTGCAACAAAGGATGAGAAGGTCTTGATGGGAAATCATGACATAGCCAAGGTTCTTGGAAAAGGGACTGTTGAACTGCAATTTATCTCCGGAAAGAAGCTGATTCTGATGAACGTATTTCATGTCCCGGATGTGAGGAAGAATCTGATTTCTGCAAATCTGTTGTGCAAAAAAGGCTTAAAGGCTGTTATAGAGGCAGGAAAAGTTATTTTCTCTAAGAATGGTATATTTGTTGGACAAGGATTTTCTTGTGATGGCATGTTTAAACTAAGTATTAATAAAGTGGATGTTTATGTTTACATGGTTGAGTCCTCTTTTGATTTATGGCATGCTCGTTTATCACATGTTAATTTTCAGTCAATCAAGTTTATGTCTAAACATAATTTGATTCCTCGTGTTAATGAAAATTCTGGAAAGTGTCAAATATGTATACAAGCGAAAATGACTAAGAAACCCTTTCCCAAGAATGAAAGAATGTCTGAATTGCTTGATCTTGTACATTCTGATATATGTAAATTCAATGGTCTATTAACTAGAGGTGAAAATAGATATTTCATTACTTTTATAGATGATCATTCTAGATTTACTAAGGTTTATTTGATGAAAAGAAAAGATCAAGCTTTTGACTTATTTAAATGTTATAAAGCCTTAGTTGAAAATCAATTGGAAAGGAAGATAAAAGTTCTCCGTAGTGATCGAGGTGGTGAATACTTTCCAAATGAATTTTCAGTTTTTTGTGAAGAAAATGGTATAATAAATCAAACGAGTGCACCTCATACCCCACAGCAAAACGGCCTAGCCGAAAGGAAGAATAGGACGTTGGTAGATACGGTCAATGCTATGCTTCTGCATGCTAAACTTCCAACTAATCTATGGGGAGAGGCATTATTAACAGTGTGTCATGTACACAACAGAATACCTTCAAAGAAGTTTAAAGCTTCTCCATATGAATTATGGAAAGGAAGAAAGCCTAACTTAAACTATTTGAGGGTATGGGGTTGTGTAGCCTATTATAGAGTTCCAGATCCTAAACGAATCAAACTAAGACCAAGAGCTCTTAAAAGTGTCTTTGTGGGTTATGCAGAAAACTCAAAAGCATACAGGTTGTTGGATTTAGATTCTAATGTTATTGTAGAATCTAGGGACGTTGAATTCTTAGAAACAAGTTTTCTTGGTGATTCTAACGTAAATCCACAATCAAATAATGAACCGTTGAATCCTACATTGGTACATGACACAAATATGAACTCTAATTCTTCTTCAAGTAAGAAACGAAAAGGAATTGATCTTCCTATTGAAACTAGGAAGAGTCAAAGAGTTCGAAAGGAGAAGAATCAAGGTTCAGATTTTATTTCTTCACAAGCAATAGTCTTTTTGGTTGAAGGGAGTAGAGATGAGGTTGTAAACAAAATACCTATTGTTTTACATTTGGAAGAGGATCCTAAAACTTATAGTGAAGCAATGGCTTCAAGAGATAGTGCTTTCTGGAAGGAAGCAATAAACGATGAAATGAATTCTCTTTTATCAAATGATACTTGGGTATTGGTTGATTTACCTCCTAGTGCTAAATCCATTGGGTGCAAATGGTTGTTTAGATGAAAATTCAATACTGATGGATCTCTACAAACTTTCAAAGCTAGACTAGTTGCAAAAGGTTTTAGGCAAAAGGCAGGAGTCGATTATTTTGATACATTTGCTCCTGTTGCTAGGATTACCTCTATAAGAGTGTTGTTTGCATTAGCATCAATCTATAATTTATATGTTCATCAAATGGATGTGAAAACAGCATTTTTGAATGGTGAACTTGATGAAGAAGTGTACATGGAGCAACCTGAAGGGTTTGTGCTTCCTGGAAATGAAAAGAAAGTTTGTAAATTAGTTAAATCATTATACGGATTAAAACAAGCTCCAAAACAATGACATGAGAAATTTGATAGTATGATTTTATCACACGATTTTAATCACAATGGAGCTGATAAATGCATATATTCCAAATTCACAAAGGATTATGGTGTGATAGTATGTCTATATGTTGATGATATGCTCATCATAGGAACCAATATGAACGGGGTGAATGATACTAAGAAGTATCTAGCTTCTCAATTTATAATGAAGGACATGGGAGAAGTAGACACTATCTTAGGAATTAAAGTTAAGAAACATAGTGGGGGTTTTGCTTTAAGTCAATCACATTCTGTTGATAAGATTCTTTCCAAATTTAGTCATTTGGGGATTAAAGAATTTCATACTCCGTTCGATGTCTCCAACAAGTTGGTGGAGAATTTGGGAAGATCGGTAAGTCAATTAGACTACGCTAGTGCAATTGGTAGTTTGATGTATGCTATGCATTGCACTAGGCCTGATATTGCTTTTGCAGTTTGCAAGCTTTCGAGATATACGCATAATCCTAGCACCGACCATTGGAAAGCTATTGGAAGAGTTCTCGGTTATCTTAAAAGAACTAAGTTATTTACTTTGTTTTATAACAAGTTTTCTGTGGTACTAGAAGGTTACAGTGATGCTAGTTGGATAACTAGTGTAAATGATAATAAGTCAACATCTGGTTGGATTTTCACTTTAGGTGGAGGAGCTATCTCATGGGCTTCTAAGAAACAGACGTGTATCACTCATTCCACAATGGAATCCGAGTTTGTAACTTTGGCAGCAACAGGCAAAGAGGCGGAATGGTTAAGAAACTTATTGCTAGATATAGAGTTGTGGCCACAACCGATGCCAGCAATCTCTTTGCACTGTGATAGTGAAACTACTATGTCTAGAGCATTTAACGAGATATATAATGGCAAGTCTAGACATATTGCTTTGAGACATGAACATGTTAGACAACTAATTACTGATTGTATAATCACAGTTGTCTACATACGATCAAAAAATAATCTTGCTGACCCACTAACTAAAGGTCTCTCGAGGGATATGATAAAAGGCACTGCGAGTGCAATAGGTTTAAAATAGTTCAAGTTTGTCACCAGTAACGGGAACCTTACCTTTATTATTACAATGAAATTTTAAAGGTTTAAAAGGTAATAACAAGTTATAGTTTGTGACAGTCAACAAGTACTAGGGTCGAGATAGTGCTTAAGGAAAAGAGACTGAATATTTAATACTCTTAATGAAGTATTGGGTTCAGAATAAGAACAAGAAAGTCCAGTTTGAGACTTTATTTAGACTTCACCTATGTAAACACAAGGAGTGGTGCAGTTCCTATCAAAGTTTGGAACATAAAACTTTGTAAGTGTTTATGAAATCAGGAGGTAACATAAGGCCATAACATGGTGCCAAAGCTCACAGTGAACATGTTAAAAAAGTAGTAAGATTTGTGTGTATAATATTTCCGGTCTTGTCAGTACAGGAATTATGGTTTAAAAGATTATAGTTAACCATTAATTTCAACAGGATTTTGAAATATTTACACTAATAGGAGGTTTAAGTCGAAAGATACCTTCTATATGTATAAATCTGTTCATGTTTCTGATTCTCTTGTCACTAACTAAGTTAGGAATTATTGTAATAGTTAGTGTCAAGCTTGAGTGTAGGTATGTTGTCTCACATTAAAAAAGGAAGAAGGATACAAAGCCTTTATAAAGCTTCACCCACCAAATTAATTAACTTTGGATGGTGGAAAGAGTTAGAAGAAAATTTAAAAATTTCTTTGATTTGACCTTAACCTGAGTTTGAAATATAACAATATTTAATGCTCAAAAGATGGACACTTTGGCACTTGCGTTTTGGTTGAAATTAATTAATATATTTTAATTAATTTCATTTTACTTAATAGTTAATTGCAGTTGACCCCAAACAGTTGTGTCCCTTGATTTCATGGGTTGTGTCCATTCAGATATTATTTAATATCTGTATATCCTTCGATTTTCAGATAAGAAACTCATTATTAAAAAAAAACGTGTTCTTGAAAAAATTCTAAATTGCTGATCAGAATTTATTTTTGGCTTTGTAATCCTGGAGGAATCTGTCATTAACCCAGCAACAAACACAGTGGGAGCATATTTCCTTAAGGACAGTGATTAGTCACGCTCAAAGCCTTATTTTCGTATTAGTTTCAACATATGCTACTCGAGCAGGCCCTTTTGTACGCCAGTAGTGGCTGGATCGACTTTGTTACTACCTTCAGTCGTGATCCGGTGGGGTTGTTTTTGACACTAGATAGGTTAGGTCTTGGCTAGGAGACCCTACCGAGTGTGGGTATCTCCCGTGCTATTTTCTCATCTCTCTCTTTTTGTTGCATGCAACTCTCCTTCGGCTTGTTTTTACATCATGATTACAGAAGATGTAAATGAAGTCAGGAACGAATCCAGAAAGTCTAATCGCGGGAAGTCAAATAGACATTAAAAAATTGATGGCTAACATACAATAACTAAGAAGGTTCAAGTTCACATAAAATATAAAAAATCAAAAACATTAAAATTAAAAGTAGTTCATCAAGGTTTTACAAAGCAAGAAATATACGTAACACTATACATCGATGGTCAAAACGGAACTCGGTATTTTTTATAGTCACAAAGGTCATCAATAATCGAGTCTATAATAAACATCTCCACAATATCTTTCTCAAACAGTAAATATGTTACGATATAAAGAGTAAAAAAATACAACAAAATGAATCCCTAATTAATATTAATATTACGATATAATGGCATTCTGTAAATATGTTGAACTAAAAAAATTTCTAAAAAGTTGGGGGCTGCCATGCACCCCACACCCACCCCCCTCCCCCCCTTGCGGGCGGGTCACGAGGGAGTTCCGCCCATGAATGAAGTATATATAACTTTTTAGGTTAATAACTGAGTGACATTAATAAAAATTTAAGCGTATCGTTTACATAATTTGATCATGTACCCACACTTACTGGTCATGACATCTCCATAACTGACACATATACAAAGCAGAAAGCGCATCATTCTTGTATGCTTTGCCCATACGAAAGACAGGATATGCACAGGTTCACAACAATATACTTATGCACAATTATTTTTCTTGCCTTTTACCACGAGAAAGTGTTTACTTCTAATGGAAAGCAAAAGAGTATACTTACCGTGAGAAGCCTTACAACAATGGATCACCTCGGTCTCTGTTTTTCGAGTACAATTTCTTGGTTCGAGCAAAGAATAGCAATAATAGGAACGCATAGCTTTCCTAGGAACAGTACTTGCCAGGCAACATTACACGTATCAAAAGTCAACCCTACTTCATTCATGGCCGCTCTGTCGAAGTGATAAAAAGTTGCTCAGGGGAAGCACATTGACTCAACACTCCCATATTTTGGATAACAAGCCACTCAGTTTTACCTTCATTCAATTAAAAACAGAATTGACTCTCAATCATGCCCGATCACTCAGCTTGAACAATCTTTAATTTTGGGGATAGGAACCACGCCCCCCCCCCCCCCCCCCCCCTCTTGGCTCAATTACCCAAAAGATATTCAGCTTGGCTGAATTGTTTACGCCTTTAGCTCAATGCAATTAGACTGTAATCTAAAGAAAAATTCTCATCAAGGTTGCAAAATTTTTCACGGTAGAAGGACATACTAGCATAAATGTAGAAGGATGTACTAGCATGCATATATGTAGATAGTAGATAAGCATATTGGGGACTTAGATAACACGCTGAAGAATGCATATAGCTACTCTGTTATAACTACTAAGAATATCGTCATTCAGATCGATTGTCTTGGGAGTATGACAAAAAACACTAACGAAGTTATTCAAGAACGCATCCAACACTTAGGTATTGAGACTAACTTGTGCCACTTTATGGCAGATACAACATGTAACCAAGTCTTCAATTCTTAAAGTAGCTCTATCGTAAAAACCAATGCTATGTATCGCAAAAGCACATTTCCACATTTAATTGCATTTCCTTTTGGTTGCTTGCGTGTAAGTTGACACTAGAAATCCAATTTTAGCAACTAAACATTGCCTTAATATTGGTTATATTTGTAAACTGACTGTATACTTCATCCGAATCCACTTCGGCAAGGGCCGGAGTGCTGTAAGAAAAAAAAAAGGCAGCCAATGCATTTTCTTCTCACAAAGACGCAAAAGAAATATAAAGATGTCAAGAAAGGCAAACAAATAACAACCAGCTGGACCCTGGGCTTCATCGCTTAACATTCTTGTAAGAGGGTGAAATTTTTTGGTGTGACAGAATTGTTGGAGCTCAAGTCATTCCAAATTACAGCTAACACAAAACCGCTCTTGAGGTCCTCGCATGGTCGGGGTTCAGTATACACCATGCATTTCGAGGAATAACAATTATATGATTGCGATACCTTGATACCAAGTCGCAAAAGAAGAGCGATAGCAAACCTTGTAAAGATGACAGACCTTATCTGCAGTAATATTAGCAAAAATTACAACAGAAACAAAAGAATAGGACAACACCGACCTGCCGGATTCGAACCGGCAGCCAAGGATTAAGCAATTTCAGGATTAAGTCCTGTCTTTGTCCAACCCTTTAACTTTTCCTTTTGAGTTAAGGTCGGTTCAGATGGGAATGTAGCAGGAGAGCATGCGGTGACATGGTAGAAACATACATGTTTTTGGCTCCAGTTTAAATATCTCATTTTGCTGAATCTCATGGCTGCTACAATGAAATCCTCTGCCCTACTAGGTTCACCTCAATGCAAGCCTCCAATACTGCAGTTACACCTCGATTATCACAACATTTGCCAAGTAATAGTCTTTGGTGTAATTATATTTCTAGCCACTTCTGGTGATATGAAAGTTATGAAGTCCATGGTTGCCAAGTCCTTTTTTTTTTTTTTTTGGGGGGGGGGGGGGGGGGAGGGCTAAACGTCAACTCTTTTCATTGTTAAGACAAAAAATTTGATAGAAAGCAAAGGTTGGAATGAACTAAAAAACAATTTTCCCAAGCGAATGAATGTATAGTTTTCTAAAATTGCAGTTTCAAGTCCTCACCACCTCCCGCAAACGCAACGAGTGAGTCCGCCAGATTCAACTTCCATAGCGCTGTTGCATACATGAAAAGGCTTCAAATGCTATGCTTTTCACTTACCATGTCCCTTAATTACATGCTTATCTTAATTCCGTCTTTAACTCTCAACCTTCTCTCCGCGTAATAGTGCATAAACTTTAAAAGATCTTTAGGACTAGTTGCAAATTGTTAGCAACCCAGCTTTCTCACTTCTCACTGATGCAACCCTGAGGTACGGTAGAGAGAGGGGTAAGGATACACATACCAGAGGGCCCCAAAAGACCTCCGCCACAGCAGTCAGAATATATATTCATTTATCTGCGCCAAAAGGAAGTAAAAGGAAAAGGAAATGGAAAATAATCAACAAATTGAGGCTTATGTCTCCATCTATCTTATGCAAAGCATTTGGGCAAAAGACAAACATTCACATGAACATATACACCGAGGAGGCCTGGTGCTTCATGTCAATCTGTAACACATTGTTCTAAAACTTTATTTTTGTGGTTTATATATCTATATTGATTCAGCACGTTGAAAATATTTAACCAGTTTGCTCATTTGACAACCCATTAATTTCTGCATATATGCTTAATTAACTCAAAATAAAGACCATGCAAAATACCCAATTCCTGATAGTATCAGGCTGATACTAATTTTTGGCCGCCACTTTATTGCACCATTGTCTGCAAATATAAACATGTATTGTACAGGTACCCCTTTACAAGCCAGCAGTTAGCCAATCCTTGTATATAAACCTATGTACAGTACTGCCTCACGTTCCATTTTTAGAATAATATATGAAGTTGGTGTTTTGGTGCCAGACCTTTGGTTATGTTATCATTCTTATTTTGCTCGCTAGTAATTGAACTCCTATCTCACTGTGGGTTGGTTGCTTAGTGTGAGGAATAAAGGAAACAGCAGTGATACGTCTGATATTATAACCGCGATTATTGGTAATGGAGTAGGCAAGCTCCTTACAAGTCCTGGATGATTAAACCTTTCAGATTTATATGTACCACTGTTCTTTGGTAGCAATTATTGTTACTGCCAAGTCTTTAGATACATTGAAAGCCTGGAGAAGCCAATCAGGCGTGTTGATAAGTAATAGCAAAGTGCACATGAATCTGGTTCAAAGGCATCGGTTTTAGTGTGGATCAAGGTGTAGCTTTCAAAATTCTATGAAACCATAAGGCAAATTTGATAATTGATTTACAGTTTTTAAGAGGAGAAACTCATCTGCAACTGAGAAATATCTACAAGAATATGCACATGACTGAGTCATTCATCATCTTTGACAAGGCAAAAGTCCCAAAGCGTAAACATCACCACAAGCCACCGCCTTGCCGATTGAATGCGACAAAACCTGAAAGCCAATAGATTGGCATGAATAACTGCAACTCATGCAGAAAATTGATCATCATTTAGCAATGCATAGTGTTCAACCACATTGTTCCAGGCCCAGTAATATAATTTGATCTCATTTACAAAAACCAAAAGCGGCATCATAATATACAAAACGATTTTTTTTGAAGTTCTAAATTTTCACGCATTCAGCGAGGTTGTGGTATCAATCCCACACAGCCAAAACCTTGAACATTTGGCAAAAACTATGTTCATGGAATTCAAACACGACCAAGGAAACAATCAAAAACTCATTAGGCACATATAAAGAGCTAGAAATGAAACCTCCCATAAAATTTTGCGTAAGAGCCAATACTTACAAAACCATCTATGGCTCCTTTTACAAATCATAACATTTTCATCCCAGATATTTGCATCCCAACTATGAAGTGCACAATCGATGAAGGTGCATCATGAAAACATTACTTTAAAAATACAGTAAATGTCAGAGATTCTCGACCATACCGATGAATATACCAAGCAAAATGATTTAGTTTGCACAAACTACAACTATATAGACACGTTCTTTGGTAAATTTAACTCCGCACTAATTTGACAAATTAAATCTATATCTAACATCCTTCACTGTCGTCCCACAAATTTGTTCGCTCATCCTCCCTCTATTCCCCTTTACTTGAAACTAATTTGAAGATGGATGGCTCCCATAGAACTTACCAACTACAAATTGTGACAACTCACAGAAGCAACTGTGGCTTTGAAGTACAAAGAACTAAAAGCTTATGAATCGACAACTAATGATAACATTTTAGAATCATATTTTAACAGAGGAGTGTTCTGGAAAAACATACAAATGATATCCACAGAAATCAGTGGCAGCTCTTTCATGATTTAACTCTCGTGATAACCGAATACAACTTTTCAAGCAATAAGCTACTGAAGGTGCACTTCAAAGCTCCCTAGACCAATAGCTTCACCTGTACTTCAAAGCTATATAGACATAAAAACCCCAGTTAGAATACCTGAAGCACAAAAATACTTCAGAACGAGTTAACACCCTACAACCCAAAAGATACATATGGGGAAATAAAAAGGCGCACCAAAGCAGAGCGCGTAGCGACAAACCTACGAGTGTTGCCAGCTGTGCAGCCAAAAACTCAACATGTATCACCTGTGGCATAGAGACATTGATTGTGAATATGAAGACCAAGAACCAGTAAAATAATGGCTTAAATATTCATTAATGAAACTCCTCAAAATCTCACTTTAGTGCATGAGTGATTAATTTTTACCATTAAGGTCGGAGTCCTCACTTAGTCAATAATTTAGCGTCACCTTCCACTTTTTGTCCAATTATTAATGGAATTCAGTCACTTCCTACCCATTACGGGGCAAAGACTTACTGACAAGAAGGATAACAAAACTTGCCAATATCTGAAAAGTACAACTACGAGAATCTTGTAACTATTAAACAAATCTCCCTCTTTCTGTTTCCCATCCCCATCTTTGGTGAGAAAAATATATCCACCTGAGCTAACAGCTGAACTCGCCAAAATCAGTGTTACCTAATTCGCCCAAGACCCTGGCGTATGGTGTATTAGTACGTGGGTACCCAAAAGCGGTGCGTTTACATACCGATTTTCCAAAATTGGCGTACCTATAACGTGATAGAGAAGGGGAGACAAAGATAGTAGAAGAATCATTCAATTCAAACAAAGGATGGATTTTAAGGAGATCGAAGGTACCTGATTGTTCAAAGAAGAAAAGGTGATGTCGCTGTGTTGCAATCTGGGACGAAAAGCTCGATAATTAGGGTACTATAAAGAGTTGCAGAGTCTGCTGATCCTTTATTTTGGAGAATACAAGGAGTTTGGACTTTGGATGAGCAAAATTTATTACGGAAAGAATGGATGATTACGTAACTGGGGGTAGTAATCAGGCTTCTAAATTTATCTTTTTTTCAAAACTTTCCTTTTCACAACAAAAACGAGGTGGGAGAGTAAATTTTCACAATTTTGGCACTAATTGAGATGAGTCAAAAGGATTTTTCCCCCGGAGAATGGGATTAAGGACTAAGGGGCGCGAAAGCTTTCTTTTTGTGGTTTCCAATACAAAAAAGAGATGTTGCAGAGGGTTCAGGCAGATGAAGAGCTTTAGTCAAATAAAAACATGATATCCTATTTATGGTAAATATTATCTACCCAAGAAACCTTCACAATTGACCAATCACAATACTATAGAGCCTGTTTGGGATTATTTCTCGAAAGCAAGTTTCAAATTAAATCTTAATCAACTTTCAAAATCAGCTTTAAGCGATTTTTTACAATGTTAGCTTTTAGCTATGGATGATGTTTGGATAAAAGTACCAAAAGTAGTTTCAACTTGGCAAAGTGACCAAAAGTTTACTGTTTGGATAAAATAAGGCATATTCTGGTACTTGGTCAAAACTAGTTATGGAAAAGTAATTAATCCATAATCCACGTTTTTTTTTTTTGAATTATTATTTGATCAGCTTTTTAACTTCTGAAAGCTAATTTAATGATTTGATCCAGATTACACCAAGTTTGACCATCTCAAAATCAATCCAAACAGGCTCTGCATTTATGTTCTTCTCAACCAGACAAAAGTGTACCAGTAAAGGCGAACACCAGCACATTTCAAACCCAAATAGCGTACCGCCTAAGCTAACCCCCCACTCCCCAATGTACCTATTAAGTAACACTCCGTCAAATTACCATCCATCATCACCATCAGGGTCGATGCCCATGCCCACACTCACCAGATTAAACTTGCATAAACACGAATGTGCGTATGCAAATACGCACAAACACATGTCCACACATAAGGATACATCAGTAATACTGTGAGGGGAGATTTATAGCAGGGACGTGCATGGAAAGGAATTACCCACCTTTAATTTCTTCAAACACCGAAAATGGGGCAAGGTTGAGAACTCTAGGGGTTCCCAAATCCTATTTGCAGAGACAAAAATAGAATCATTTCATAATTATTCCATAATTATTCCAATTTAGATTTTACCGTGGAAAAGGGTATTAAATGCCAGCAGATTAAGTACAACAATTTCCTGGATTTCAAATGCTAGTTAGGGTGGTGGTCGAGATGACAGAGGTGGTGGTGGTGGCAGCGGCGGTGGCAGTTGGGGTATTGATGGTGGCTTCAGCTAGCCGGATAAAGAAGCTAAAACTTTGCGTCTAATGAAGATGATGAGGAGGAAAGAAGTTTGGATGGAGGATTGATCGTTTGGTGATTGGGTGTGGGGTGGAGGCAATAGAGAATTACGGATGCATGATGGTGCTGTAGAAGAATGAAGAAGAAAAGGAAGAAGAGAGAAAAAATGAAATGAAGAGTTGACTTCTTTATTTTATTTTATTTTTTAATGTGAGAAAATATTGCTAATGAATTAACTTTTCCATTTACTGCCAGTAGTTTAGTCATTTTATCAACCCTGTTAATTATTTGGATGGAAAGTGTTAACAGGTAAATGTACTGTTAAGTAAATAGAGAGAAGACCTCAACACGTCAAAGCTGAATACTTGGGTACTGAACTTAGACTATTAAGAGGCTTTTAGGATGTGCAGTATATTTCAACCTAAAATCGTCTAATGAAAACAGACAAATTTGGAAGCAAAATGCACATACCAGGATAGATTACTCCTAAAACTTTAATTCAATGATCCGCGACACCTGAAAGAAAAATGAGAAGTTAAGATGACAATAAGTATCCAAAAATAGCCACATTCTCGCCAAGAGGCAAACAAAGAGCAAGAGCAGTGAAGTCTAAATTCACTAGAAATTGATGCATGACAAGCAACAAGTTTTTAGCTCACTACCTCCAAGCACCACAGTTGCAGGGGATCTTTATCTCCTCCCGTGGAAACTTGTAGTTGTATGTAATTTCTTCACCAGCAGCAATATGTCGTTTTGCGTAGATAAAAATTTTCTTTTCACCCTCAACACTAATAACTTTGGTGTAGCAATTAGGCTGCCAAATACCTTTTTCATATTAGGATACACTCTTAACATACAGAAGACTCAATTGAGGACCTAAAGCAGCTACCTCACACGAATGGTTTATAAATCTAGCTATGCCACCCCGCTTTGTAGCATCAACCTGCAAACAAGTCAAATGAACATCAAAAAGACAATCACACGTGATCTCCTAAAAGACAAAATGATCAAAAGTGAAGATTTTATATACCTAAACAAATAAACATATAAAGATCATATATATATATATATATATATATATATATATATATATATATATATATATATATATATCATATACATACATAAGCACGAGAGAGGGAAGGGGGGGGGGGGGGGGGGGCTTGCTTTAACTTAATCTATTCAGACTAAGCGGTTATAGTAGGAATTTAAGGCACTTTTCGATTCCTGCTCTTTCTTCACCTTCGTTCTGTCCAATAACCTATTTGCTGTTTCAAGTAATCTACTTCATCTCTCGTTTTCCAAGTTTTGCTACGTAATACAAGTAATGCTATCCCCTCAGTATAATAGCTTAGTGGTAAAAGTGCAATGTTCTACTAGTAAACTAAAGTTAATCTTCTTTACGAGTTAAAAAACAACAAATGATTTAGTGAGGATTAGAAATCGAATTTTAGATCTTCAAACAAGAATCTTTTACTCATACACCAAAATTTTGTTCCGTAATTATTTAATCCAATTTTCCACTTTTAATTGACCTTAAAACAAACTACGGCAAGAAAAAGTTTTCCTCAAATCTGCTGTCGAGAGGTAAAAGATTAAGTTTGTTTAGGAAATAAAGTTTTTGATCAGAGTATCAATCATACGGACAGGCCTTTCAACTATCAAGGGGAAACAAAATCCTTTTCCTTAGGATCCTTTGACATGGAAATGGAGATCGAAGAAACTAGAAAGATTTATTATCTACAAAGCAAGTCATTTTAAACAGATTTGGTGAAAAAAGCTCAAATAGAAGTTAAGGGCAGAACTTTTCATGTCATTGGTTCACATCTTAGATCTAGGAGTTTATCCTTCTTCCAATTGGCAGCAGAATGAAACCAAAGTTTCACACTCGTTGTTTGAGTAGAGACCGCCTTTAGCTTGAACTTTCAGATCTCTGACAAGCCAAATCTTGCAAACATTTTTCTTAAATTTGAGTTAACAAAGTGTAGAATAAGTTGCATCACCAACGCAACAAAATGAAGAAAAGAAAAAAAAAATTTAACACACTTCAAGGAAACGCAATATGTCCTAGCACTTCAAGGCAAGAAAACACAAACGTATATCATAAGGTTTGAGGTCAGGATTCCAGAATTGCCTCAAGATAACCTCACAAGAAAAAACAACCTCAAATAAGCACACAATTATAACCTAGGCTATATACAGACACTTACCACATAACCATCATCCAGTCTAAAAAGATAACTGCTGCCAATTCCCATCTTTTCATAATGGCGTTCACGTATATCGGATATCTAAGAACAAAAAAGGGGTGAAGTTACATGATCACACCAGAAAGAATCCTACTGAACGATACTAAAAAGTAATACTAATGAGGCAGAACATAGAGGGCTTAAACCAAATGATAAATACAAAACCAACAAAGAGGACAACAAGAGAATGATGTACTAAATATGATGTCTGGAAAAAGTAAGCTTACACGAGGACGAATGAGTTCGCCAACATATTCGATGACAAAATCTTCCGCCTCAATAGGCTCCAGTGCAATAAGACCCCAGTCATGTATCTTGCTACGTTGAAAACGCAAACGTTTTTTTCTTGCCTAACAGAAAAACATTATGTCAGATCAAGGCTCTTCGGAAAGATAAACCAAAAGAAAATGCCATCCGTTTATCACCTTCAGTTGAGTAGCTTTCAAAAGATCCGCACCCTCTGCAGCAGCAAGAAGGTTCCGCAACTTAACTCTGTTCGTTCTTGCAGAAAGACCCTTAACATTTGAGAACTGAGAACCATTTACCTCTAAACACCTGGATTGAGCATGAACGCCACGAGTACCCCTAACGCGAGCTCTTTCAACCGGACTTGCATGTAGTGACCATTTATGCCATTCCCAACCATTTATTGAAGATCGAGCGCAACCATCAGATCTAGGACAGCGTTTCGGCGTTCTAGACTTGCTGATCTTGACCTTTTGTGCAACAGCTTCTTTGTATGATGCTTGCTTCAAAGCACCATTTGCAAGTTTTGGTAGTTTTATAGAGCGTGATTGTGGTAAATCATCCACTGAATGCTTCCTTTTCAGTTGGGGTCCCTTAGTTGCTGTGTACAAGAACCAGTAAGTGCAAGGCACATATCTGAACACGTATTATCAAAGTACTAGGCAAACATACAAAGTCGAAAAGAAGTAAAAGGCAGTAGGGAAAAATCACAAATTAGCATATTTACATCTTATTAACGTTTTTGAGGGATCATCAGCACACAAATTCAAAGTACCAGCATCCCTGCCCTTGCTACTAGCAACCTTCTCGATGTTTTCAGTATCCTCGGTGAAAAGTGAAACAATCTCTTTGCGGCATCTAAGGTAATCCTTGCTAACCTCTTTATCTAGGCAAGACATTCATAAATATCATTTTTGAGATGTCTGTGATGATATTTGCCATTGAAACTCCAAGATAATTGAAACAAATGAAATACCTCTAACTACCCTAGAAAACTTGACTGATTTCTGCCTGTTTCTATTATAGGATGATGACAAGCAATCACCGCTCACACGTCCATTACTAGCAGATTCAGGCTCATAATGATCAAGGCTAGTGTTTCTTGAATTAGCAGTCACGGTGTCAACTTCTGCAATTTCAACTAAATTTCCAGATATATATTGTGTACTTGACCCCTCAACAGATTGCTTCTTGATGTCTCCTGAAGTTGCATGCTCAGACAAAGACCCTAGCTTCCTCCTTGTCGACTTTTTTTTGCGATAATACGTATACTTCCCCATTACCAGAGGCACCCCTCGAGATTCTGAGCCATGCCCAATCCTTGATCTTTCCCCAAGTTTTTTAGATGCATCAGTACTATCATCAAATCTCTCCAAATGTACCTTGGTTGCTTTCCCCTGCGAGAATCAAACAATGCCATTGTACGAAATCTTCAACCTCCCGGCACAGATAATAAAAGGGTCACAATAACAGAAGTCTGGGACTCTAGGTAAAGAAAAGATGACAAATTAAAATTACCTCACCCAGATCAAATCTAAAACGCTTCTTTGAAGAGCACCGCCCCATCAAGAATTCTTTAAGAGCATAATCCACAAACAACGGCTTCAATTCTCTAAGCACATCAACGTGTAACTTCTGCCGACACATCGCTGAGGCAACATGTATACTGATCTTTGGAGTACGCTCATCAAAAACAGATACATGAAATTTACAATATTGTGGCAGAACAAGGGTTCTAGCATTGTCCTCAAGTCCAGGTGGCTCTAGCTCAGAAACGTTTTGATCAATAACCACATCATCCAGCTCTAGGCACAATTTCTTAAGTGCACCAGGCAAAATCTTGGCCACAGAACTTTCATGTATAAGATTGTTAGTCTGGTCAAATGGCTCTGCAGATTGTAACGAAGTCTGAATAACGTAAGGCAGAATCGTGCCTGAAACAGAACCACTTGCAAGGCTGTGTTGGGCAGCTGACTCAACAGGAACCTGCAAAGACAGGAATGTCGATACTTATACCGAAACTAAACCATGGATTGAAGAACACTAGAACCAACATACACATCTTCTTTAAGTTCATATTTTACAATAACTTCTTAAGTTACCTCATCCTGGTCATGTTCTAGAGAACTCACAAGTCTCTGCACCTCCTCATTGACAAGGGCGTCAAAGTACTTGTTGAAGGACAACTTTGCAGATAAATGAAGATCATATTCTACACTTTCTATTACGAGTTCCAAGTCTCCATGAATTAGATCATCGTTTAACAGGCCCATTTCAGACGAGTTTGCTTTATCATATGAAGATGAAGGACTTAAATTTGGTGCCACTCTCACTACTTCAAAACCGGGGGGGCAATCAATCTCACAAGCCAAAGATTCTGGTTCCAATTGCAACTGTAAAACCATAGAGACAAACTTTAGACATCAAACACACAACAAGAAACAGTACAGTGAAACATCAACAATACAACTTACAGCTCCTAAGGGTAGCATTTCAATCCCCCCAACAGATTCCTCCAACATAAACCGCTGTTTAACAGGAATGTTACAGCCAGACCAAAGTTTGCTAGTTCTCCAGGAAGTTGAATACTCCACTATAGGATCATAAAAGACAGCATTCCACAAGACTTGCATGCAAGAATCAAAAAACATTCTGCAAACCACCAAGTATGCAACCCAAAAGTTCTCAAAGCTTCCAACAGATTTAATGATCGCTGGAGATTTGATAGGACTAAATTCAATAGGAAATTTCTGTTCAAGTAGACTACTTAGAGCTGCTGCTTCATTCCCAGAAGCATCGCAGTCCATCCTCCCTAGATAACCTTCACACTATCCACAAAAAACACCAAATAGAGTTATCAGGCAATAAAGCAAAGATCAAAGCATCATTTTTTTTCCTTTCCTTTTGCGCTAGTATATTACCGTTCTTCCAACCGAGGAAGAGATTTTTGCAGCCTGATTGACCATCGATTTAAGATGCCTCTGAGCATTTCTCGCAGCAACACACTCTGTTATTATGTGGCCAATAATCTCATCTAGCACGTATCTACGAGCAGTTTTCATGATTCCAGCATGTAGCTGAGAGCAAATATCTTCAGAAATTTCAGATATAAAGTTTGATACGGAGCCAGCTTCGTGGTCTTTGGCATCAAGTATAGGGAAAGTTCCAGGTTCAGACGTTCTCTCAGTCTTTAGCATAGATTGCAAATTGAAGGGCTTAAACAAATTGTCAGCATGATGTATCTGCACATGAGAGCATCAGACAGAGTAAGAAACAGGATGACCACTAAGAATAGGGATCGTCATCATCCAAGCCTTTGTCCACATTAGTTGGGTACGCTACATAATTTTTTTCTTCCATTCCCCTATCAAAGCATGCATCCTCTGATAAAGTCCTAGTAATCAAATCTTCTCACTACTTCAAGTTCTTATTTGATCGGTAGAGGTGATGTCACATGAATACCAAGAACTTACATCACTAGTGGAAACTTCCAATGACATAATAAAACTGCTAACTTATACTTGGGCTTAATAAATCGGGTGTCCACTGGTTAAGCTGGTATAGCCTCTTGACTCCATACCATAAGACCTTGGATCGATTCGTGCCTACACCACAAATCAGGAGGGATGAGGGGGAGGATGACCCCTCAATTGTGTGATGCAAGCTGCAGAGGCCTCTAATACACCAAAACAAAAGAAGCCAGGGGAACATAACTCCACATATCGATAACTAGTTGTCATCTGGCGACAACTAAAATCGTGGAGTACTAACAAGTGTGAACTTTACATTTTTCATTTCTACATACCATGTCACAGTCCCTAGTTAAGATATAACGGAACTCTAGTCTATGTATGGACATGTTTATGAACTTTGCATTTTTTGAAAAGAAAAGGTGTGCTGGTACTTCTAAATTTACAAAGACAGTGTATGGTAGATTTTTATGGGTTCTGCAGGTGATATATAAGACGTTGATATTGGTTTAGAAATATGAGACAAAAAGGCGAAAACAAACCAGACAATCAAAAAAATGTAAAAGAATGTGGCGTAACAGCTCACAGAGTTATAGCCCCAGCATACGTGTACTATGTAATATGAAGAATGTAGCATTCTCACTATGTTTTTCCGTTGCCATAGTCCCTCACTCTCCTATCTGCTGGTTGCTGCTGCCCTGCAGCTTCGCCACTTGCCAATCCCTTTTACTCATCATCTTCTTCTGAACATCTTCAACTAATAAAGTTTTCAGAAAGAGTAGGAAGAACCTATAGATCTGATACCTTTCCAATGGTTCAGCAGATTTACAATTCAAGCGAAGACCTATGGGTTTACCAGTGGAACCTTCCTAGAAGAATTGATGAAAGTGGTGGTCGTAAAGGAGAGATGGCGCAAAGGCGTGGACCATTAGTTGATGTTGCATGGGGTACAGATGGCATTAGGGCAGAGTTGGAATTTCACAGGAGGCCCTTGGAGAGAAAACCTGTGATTTCATTAGGTTGTGTAGTTGCATGGGTACAGATAACATTGATATTAAGATGAAAAGCAGAATTAGAATTTACCAAGAGACATGCATTCTTCACAAGTAGTTGCAACAAAATTATATGTGGAACAAAAAATTTTCACAGCTGCACACAAAATATTACTCTAAGCAAAATGTACTTAATGAATATTAAGCTCAGATATGTTACACAAATAATTAGCATCAAGTCTTCTCATTCATTTCCTTTTTCTTGTTCTCAATTCCAGCTCCTGTCAATGTTAAACCCAGCTCAACCAACCTTGACCACAACTCAGCAATCCAGAACTAAATCATATAGCAGAGTGTTCCTTAAAGACTAATTCAATATGAGCAAACTGCCTGAACCTGATTTTTAAAAACATATGGCTCTCATCTTTTTTTTTACAAGTCAGCAAAAATTACAGCCATTTTTACACCCAGAAAAAAGCCAAAGATGCTGATTTTCATTATGTATCGCCATTGATAGGAAAATATCTAAGTTTGGCTTACCATCAATGAATCACGAAGATATCCATAGTGATGCCAAGAATAAAGTTCTACGAGAGAGTGTGGCCCGTGCTTCTTCCCCAATTCATCCTCAAACAGCCAACACGATTCTTCACCTGACTGTACTTTTAAAGTTGGGGTTTGTGGGCACAGGGAGCAAAAACAGGATCATCACTTTGACAAGTAAAGTTATAAAACTCTAAGCGTTATATAAAGTAACATAAAAAAGTAGTAATACCAGCGGCAGATATGACACAGTCGATCCAGCTGCCTCAGAAGTTGGCATTTGCTGGTTGGAACTCCGACCATTGTTGTTGGGACTTGATTGTAATGCTGCCGGGGAGTTAGTATGAACTGCGTTTGTAGCAAATTCTAGTTTGCTTGTGGCCAATTCAGAGACAAACCCGGTTAGATACACAAATCCCGTGGCGACATGGTCAGGAAACTGCTTGAAGTACTTCAGAGGCACAGGGTTGATTAAACCCCCATTTATGATGGGATACACAGGAAGCTCATCAGGCAAGAAACCGGTAGATAACCCCTCGTACAATTGTCCCTGAATGTAAGGACCGCACATTTGCCCCTGTTCATTGACGTACATCCATCCACTTGCAAACGCATTGGAAACATACCCAGTATAGCCCCCTTGCTGCTGGAATGAAGTCCCTCCATTAACAGAAGGCTCTGTCACAATGTCATTACTGCCACTTGACTGGCAGGATGAAACGTTCCCAGTATAGCCCCCTTGCTGCCGGAATGAAGTCCCTCCAGTATCAGAAGGCTCTGTAACAATGCCATTGCTGCCATTTGACTGGCAGGATGATATATTCATCTCGTTCACACAACTGCAAAGGTGTAAAGCAAAAAAGAGGAATTATAAGCATAGCTGAAAACATAAGCCAGAAAAGATAGGAGAACAGAGCAGAAGCAGGTATGGGACATACTCATGGCTCAGCTCCATGGAAGATGCGACAACACTATGAGTGCCTGCGCAGATATGCGCGTGTGAATGATAATATACTGAATTTGACACCTTGAGCCTCTTTCTGGACAAGAAGGAATTGTCATATTCATGGAACAGAGTTTCGGAATCTGTTGGGCTGCTGCAATGAGTTGAAGAGACCATGACTTGAAGAAGCAGCCTTGTCCCGCAAGGAAAGTACGCAGCAGTATTACACAATGCAAGTTACACAAATTCGTACGACGAATCGTCAATTAGATTAGTTGCAACATCATGTACAGTACAGTTACTCTCAATCAAGACGCTGCAAAAAAGATGATTGCAAATAGACAAGAAGACCTACAGCCAAATAAAATAGAAAACACTATAATGAGCGCAGGAATCAAAGATAAGCATAAAATTCACATGATGCCCTAAGTAGCACGGACACAGACACCGTGTCCGACATCAACACCGACCGGGACACCAGACACCGGAATTTCCAAAAAACCATATATTGGACACCGCAGGACACCCCTGAATTTTTTTATATATTTTTATTATGTATATATATAGTCATTAAATATCAATTACATTCCACATCTAAAATAGAAAACAATAATCAATAACCACAAAAGAGGCAACTCAAATAAAAGTAATACTTAGAATTTAAATGCAATATAGTACCAAAAAAAATGGTACATAACATAACAAAGTACTTCACTACTCAAGTCTTACTAAGTCATGCAAACAGGTAACAGAAACAGGGAAAGCGCGCTCTTATTCACGGCCCAAACAGAAACAGGAAACTCTTGCAAAGTCATAAGAAATTACTTTAACTCTTACAAAGTCACACAACTACTATCTCTTTCCTTCGACCAAGGGCTCAATCTACATCAATAGTGTCATCTTCGAAGGTACCGAAACGAGAGAGATGAGAGAGAAAGAAGGAGACCTCAGTAAAGAAGGAAAAAAGAAATAGATGAGAGAGAAAGACGAAGGTACCTGTTGCTGGAATCCGGCGACGGCGGCGAGTTACGAAGGCGAGATCCTCCGTTGACCAGTTTAGGTGGGTCGTCTGCTTCGTTCTCTTCCACGCCGTAAGAAGAAGACTCAGACGACAATGGTAATGGCCTAATGAGTCGATCTAATTAGGGTTCCTTAAAGTTTATTTCTAAAAGAGCTCCAAAATTATCAATTATTACACACAAACCTTCAAAATAAGTTTGAAAATTTGTACTTTGACCTCATACGTTTCGACACTTCGGTACGATGAAGTGTCAAAGATGAACGTGATCAACGATGATCTCAGCTGTGAATCTACTGGTCGATCTATTTATCTGATGATGCCGAGTGGAGGGTCGTCGCTCAACAGATAACCATTTCATTTTACTAAGTTCAATGTTAGCCAGATTAGTCAACATTTATTAATCATTTTTTCAAGGGACGTCCCTTTTGATGAATAAATGGAAGAAAAAATTGGGTTTTAAAAAAACGTTCCGTTACTTAAAAAAATGAGCCACTGGTTCATGTATTTATAAAAACTTTAATTTTCGTGCTTTTCTTAATTGTTGGTTTGGTTTATGTATGTCATAAAGGGACAAGTTTTTTATGCCTTAATTCGAAATGAAATAGTCCTTAGATATGTTTGCAAGTGAGATAATTGTCAAGGTTTCTATAATATTTACTAACTCTCTACTCATGCATCTTGTACATAAGAGATAATTTTATAAACTTAAATAAAAATGGTAGAAAGGTAGGGAGGCTTGTAAATATCTAGACAATATTGTATATAGTTTTAGAGACGGAATGTAGACCATATATAATCAAATGTAATGGCTAAGGCCTCACTTAGTCAAGGCAAAGAGTGATCCAAGTATGGTAGCATTCTCCAAGCAATGTAGTGAATATCATTCTCTAAAACTTTGGTTTTTTTTTTCATTTGCTCTTTAACATCGCACATCTCGAGGGATAGGTTGACTTAGCATGCAAGCGGAGGTTTGATTTAGCTGAATGTCACACGGTCGACTTAGATAAGTCTTCAATGCCGCGACAGATGGTATTCTGAAATTAAAAAACTTAAAAAAGTCGGACTGTACACACAAATTTCGTGTCTTAATCTGCAAGACAAGAAATAATTGCACAAAATTCAATTTATCAAATTTAAAATTATGGGTTACATCACTCTGTGATTTTTACATAAAACAAATGTAAAATCCTCTGATTCGATCTCTGATTTGGTCACGATCCAAGGGCTGAAATAGCTTGATCTTAGAACGTGGATTTTGACTTCTTCAATCTTCACGCTTAAAAGATCGTCGAAACAGTGCTTGCTCGAGGGCTTTAAAGCTTTATCCCGAACAAGTATATTGATCCTTGACTTGTAGAATCACTGATGTTGAAGGCGAATTCCTCTTCAATTTGAGGCGAAATAGAAATCAATCTTCGTAACTTGGAAGTGCTCGATTGAAGAACTGTACTACGTTAGTGCGTATTGTTCTTCAAATGAAGTACAACCTGGGAGACGACAGCGTTTCGGCGGAGCTTAAGCTTTGATCGCGGAGACCTTGTGTGTCCTCCTTCTTCTCTACCTCAAGCCCTTTATTTATAGGCGAGGTGGTAGGCTTATTTTTGGAAATCCCATAACTTGAGCTTTGATTTTGTAATTAAGGAGATTTTTGTCCCCTTAATTATCTGATCTCTTCAATTAAATAGATATATGTTTCCACTTAATTTAGGAATGATTTTAGTCAAATTTGACTTTTCTGGTAGCAAGACCATGGGCTGGACCATGTATTGATATTAGATTAGTCTTTCCAATTTGTCTTTGACTTTGAGCCCGTTGTCTTGTTTGACTCCATGTCGGCATCCGATCCATACTTTTCGGCGACGTTGAATATTTGACCAGTCAACAAAAATATTGTATTATTGATTGGTACAAATTTTTGGTGTCTACAAATTGCCCCCACTTCAAGACTTGTGCAGTGCTACTTTTTGTTGGTTACCGTGCAAGGCTTGAAGTATCTCTTTTTTCTTGGAAAATAATTCATTGCACTCCACCAATGAAATTGGCATCGACTCACTTGCTCAGTGCTTGCCGCCAATGGATCTCTAGGGTTTTATGCCTTTATGAAGTAATTTCAACTCACCAACTACATGGTTTCGACGGCCACAACTTTGGTGATTAACAAGCTCGTTGATCATGTGAGCGTCTCGATCACATGTCATTGTGTGAGCGCACAACGTCGTCTTGCCCGAATATGACTTTTTTTTTTTAAATTCCGTTGCATGGGCTTTATCCATGAAGTTGGCACCGACCCAAGGCTTCTTGCCCTGTCTGCTTAGGGTCTCGTGCCTTTATATAATGAGCCCCAAACTAGGGATGGCAATGGGGCGGGTCGGATGCGATCTTATGAAATTCGTACCCACCCCGGTGACCCTAAAACCTTGTCCCGCCCCGCCCCGCCCCGCCACCAGGTCATCTATGTACAATACCATAATTGATCCTAAGTTTGTTTAGAAAACCCGTCCCCGCCCCAATCCACCCCGCCCTTCCTTGTAACACTCAAAACCCGTAATTACCCACCCCCGACCCGCTTGATTTTCCAGATTTTTTTTTCACTTTAAACATGTAATACAAAACTGCATCACAAAAAATAAAATACACAAACATCAAATTAATGTCCAAAAATCATAAAAGACATATTAATAGATTACATCATGTTCAAATACATTACACCATAGTTCAAATCAAATGTTCAAATAGATTACACCACATTTACAAAATAGTTTAACGACAATACAAATGCAGCAAAGCAATCCCTGGGTACCCAATTAAGCTCCCCTTCACCAAGTCCTTGCAAGTGTCGCTAGATGTAGTGGTGACAATGTTTTGATGCCTGTGTAAAACCATAATTGCAAAAGGAGAGTAAGGCAGCCTGAGGATGAACAAAAAAGACATTAGCTAACACAAAATTGCAATAATTGGTTGCATCAAAAAGCACTTGCGACTACATAAAGTATGCTTCTAATTCAATCGATTGCAACTCCAAATTATGGTAAGTATCTCATGAAATCACGACTTTGTGATTATATTTGTAGTATTGGCATTGAACTTGCAAAAATCATGCATGTCCTAATATTGAACTCTGAGAGCAAGTATAAAAATCCCAAGGGTAAAGACTAGACCATCAACCACAACTTAAAATAAGCGTCAAACTCCACAATCATGAGATTAAGTAGCAGCAGAAGTAAAAACCTAAAATTAAAGACATGTCTTAACCTAACTTTTCCCTGTGAGGATGGTTTCCCTTGCAAAAGTTTAGCAAATATATAAACTAACAAACCTCATGTCAAGCTAACAAAGATTATCTGAACCTGAAAGTTTACTGTAAAAAGAAAATCTTTGAAGTCTGATAAGCTAATTTATTCATGATAGTTTTGTGCATTAAAAACAGCTAATTTACAATTCAATCACAAAACCAAAAAAAAAGAGGAAGAAGAAGATATGAAACAGTGACTCAAAAGCTAATTGCTAATTCATGATTGAATTAAAACTGTGAAACACGAACCAAATAGAGCAATCATAATCATCATGTCCCTCTCTTGATCTACCGATTTACAACAACAAACAAGAAAAAATAGCAAGATTTGGAATCATCATAGACTTGAATACCATAAATCATGGAAATTGGAATGAATCCAGTCAAGTTGTTACAGTAATTTCTCATCACAAGAATTCAGTTTACAAAGAGAACATACTAAAAAGGATGGCAGTAGATGAGTAGATGAGCTAATTAACCTGGATGCAGGGGAGGTGGTGGTGACAATTGATGGTGCACGGTGGATGCCGATCAACTCTGGACCCCAGTCCGTGGTATGGTGATGACGGTGGAGGTGGATTGACCGTGCGATGATGGTTACGGTCTTCGGCCAAGGTGGAGATGGATGGGTTTGGTTGTGTTGGGTGGTGGTGGGTGGTCGTCGGTTAGGTGGCCGTGATGTTTTCGGGGGAGAGGGAAAGAAGATCAGAAGAAGGGAGGCAGTCTTTGGTAGGTTGGCTAGAGTGAGTAAAGACATAACATTTTAGGGTTTTAGATGAATGCTATATATATGCTTAAATGAACGGCTGGGATTTATTAATGCTTAGGGTTAACATATCGGGGCGGGTGCAGGTCGGATACCGGGGCGGTCTGGGAAGAATACCATACCCGATTCTAACCCGCTGCGGATTTTTTAAAAAATTATCATATCCGCCCCGTAACCCGGTCAAAGTCAAAATAACCCGGTTTATGCTATGGCTGCCGACGTGGCATGGCCGCTGCTGGTACTACGCTGGCCGTTGGACTGCATAATCGGGTTAGCCATGCGGCTGCCCTCCTTCATCGCCGAGGCTGCCGCCCGTGCCTCTTCTCGCGTGAACTTGCGCCCCGAATCTTCTCTGATGCCACCGCTTCTGCTTTTGTTTCTTATTCTGATTCTCTTCGCTCTTTTTTTTTCTTCTCTCTCTGGGCTGAAGGCCCACTTCTCTTTCTACTTCACTTTCGTCTCTTCCTCCTCTTGTTTCTTTTTGGCCCCCACTTTCTCTTTTTTTTTTTCTTTGGACCTCACGCCCCGACTTTTCTTCTCCATTTGCTTTCCCACTTTTTGTTTTCTTTTCCTTTGGGCTCTACGCCCACTTCTTCTCTTTCTAATCATCTTGTCCTTTTCTCCTTTGCTTAAATTTTTTTTTCTTTCTGTTTTCTTTTTTTTTTCTTGAACATTCTGAACCTTCACCACTCTCTCTTTTTTTTTTTTGTTGATGCCGAGACAAATTTCTTCTTTTCCGTCTCTTGCGTGCCCGAATTTAATAAGTTAATTTTTTTTCCTTTTTATTGAGCAGGTAATTTGTCGAAACGGATATACAACGCCGCTGAAACAGATATACGAGACTAGTGACTTATCAAACTGTTTGGAAGATCTGTTTGACATAACTTGCATTTTGACTTTTCATGTGTGTAGGTCATTTGTAGACCTAATGGATGTGACCGCAGCGAAGCTCCTCTGACTGGCCATAGAAATGCGTTCGACACGTCTCGCACGTTGACTTTTCCTCATGTGCGAGTCCTCTGTCGACCAGCTTTATGACCGCGACAGCAGCATCGCTCCATCAGCTAGTTCCAGAAATGCGCTCGACACGTCTCGCACGTTAACTTTTCTTCATGTGCGAGTCCTCTGTCGACTAGCATTATGACCGCGACAGCAGGATCGCTCCATCAGCTAGTTCCAGAAATACGCTCGACACGTCTCGCACGTTGACTTTTTCTCATGTGCAAGTCCTCTGTCGACCAGCATTGTGACCGCGACAGCAGCATCGCTCCATCAGCTAGTTCCAGAAATACGCTCGACACGTCTCGCACGTTGACTTTTTCTCATGTGCAAGTCCTCTGTCGACCAGCATTGTGACCGAGTCCTCTGTCGACTAGCATTATGACCGCGACAGCAGCATCGCTCCATCAGCTAGTTCCAGAAATGAGCTCGACACGTCTCGCACGTTGACTTTTCCTCATGTGCGAGTCCTCTGTCGACTAGCATTATGACCGCGACAACAACATCGCTCCCTTAGCTAGTTCCAGAAATGCGCTCGACACGTCACGCACGTTGACTTTTCCTCATGTGCGAGTCCTCTGTCGACTAGCATTATGACCGCGACAGCAGTATCGCTCCCTCAGCTAGTTCCAAAAATGCGCTCGACACGTCTCCCACGTTGACTTTTCCTCATGTGCGAGTCATCTGTCGACTAGCATTATGACCGCGACAGCAGCATCAATCCATCAGCTAGCTCCAGAAGTGCATTTGATGCGTCCCGCTCATAAATCTTACTTGCATTATCTGCTTTTCCTTGTGCTCTTATCATTGTCATTTTTAGTCACACAACATGCTCCTTTAAACCATAGCATAATATATATATATATATATATATATATATATATATATATTTTTTTTTCTCTCTTTTTTTGAGCCGTTCACAGTTTTAACTCCTGCGGGCCAGGAACATTGATATTGCAGTTTAGGCTCGTGCTGAGGAGCGATGTTCGTGCAGTTTAAGCTCGTGCTGAGGAGCGTTAAGTGTGCAGCTTTGATCTTGCAGTTTAGGCTCGTGTCGAGGAGCTTTGATATTTGATTCTGATCTTCAATTCAAGCTTCGAGCTTGATCGAATAAAGATGACTTGTAGCTAGTTGAAGAGCTTCAGAGCTTGATCTTCAACCAGACGATGCGACGTTGACCTTCGAATCCGTGATTGAAGCTTGATCGGATGAAGAAGACTTGCAGCTAGTTGAAGGGCTTTAGCGCTTGATCTTCAACCAGATGATGCAACGTTAACCTTCAAATTCGGGCTTGAAGCTTGGTCGGATGAAGACGACTTGCAGCTAGTTGAAGGGCTTCGGTGCTTGATCTCCAACAAGATGATACGACTCTAACCTTCGAATCCGGGCTTGAAGTTTGATCGGATGAAAACGACTTGCAGCTAGTTGAAGGGCTTCAGTGCTTGATCTTCAACAAGACGATACGACTTTGACCTTCGAATCTGGGCTTGCAGCTTGGTCGAATGAAGATGACCTGCAGCTAGTTGAAGGGCTTTAGAGCTTGATCTTCAACCAGACGATGCGACGTTGACCTTCGAATCCGGGCTTGAAGCTTGATCAGATGAAGACAACTTGTAGCTAGTTGAAGGGCTTCAGCACTTGATCTTCAACCAGACGATGCGACATTAACCTTCAAATTCGGGCTTGAAGCTTGGTCGGATGAAGAAGACTTGCAGCTAGTTGAAGGGCTTCAGCACTTGATCTTCAACCAGATGATGCGGCGTTGACCTTCGAATCCGGGCTTGAAGCTTGATCTGATGAAGAAGACTTGTAACTAGTTGAAGGGCTTCAAAGCTTAATCTCCAACAAGATGATACGATGTTGACCTTTGAATCCGGTCTTGAAGCTTGATCGGATGAAGACGACTTGCAGTTAATTGAAGGGCTTCAAAGCTTGATCTCCAACCAGACAATGCGACCTTCACCTTCGAATCCGGGCTTGAAGCTTGATCGGATGAAGATGACTTGACTTAAATTTTTTTTTTATACCCAAGGACTGTAGAGCTTGATCTTGGATATGATTTCAGTGCATCCCATGTGAAGGGCTTGGCCTCTTTACATTTCGAGGGGCTTCAAAGGAATGCTGAGTCTTTTGGGGATCTTTCAAGCTTTAGATGCCCCCAGCACGGAAGCCTTGGGCTATCTGTTCTCTTGCAGCTAAAGAGACTATAGATCCAAAGATGATGGAAGCGTTGTTTGATTCTTCAACTTGCTCGTCATCTAGATGGATTTTGCCTTTTTTAGACAAGTCCATTATCACTTCCTTGAGTGTGAAGCACTTTTCAGTCGGATGACTAATGAGCCGGTGGTACTTGCAGTATCTTGGCTCGTTAACCTGCCCCGCCTCTTCCGTGTGTTTCATCTTAGGGAGATCAATAAGCTTATGTTCGAGTAAGAAGTCTAGTATCCCCGGGACTTCCGAGTCTGAGAAGGGATAGACTTTTTGTTCTAACTCTTTGAACTTTGGCTGTTGTCTTTCTCTCCCTTGAGACTGATTTTTCTTCTTGTCTTGTTTCTCTTTTTTATGTTTATTGGAGGTCTTTAATGGAGTTGCCGTGATAACCATTGAATCTTCTGTGGTTGCTTTTGAACCCCACCGCCATCTCGCGACTCTAGTGTCTTCACAGGGGTCACCTATTGGTGGATTACTTCCACCGTGACTTGCTATGGTGATCTCCATATTGTGGCCTTGTGTTGCCAGCTCCTCAAAGGTACGAGGTTTGTTACCTTGTAAAATGTATATGAGCCCCCAGTGCATGCCTTGCATACACATTTCTACGGCAGAGGCTTCAGACGGTCTTTCTTTACAGTCCAAGCTCAAAGCTCGCCACTTATTAATGTAATCCACTACAAGCTCCTCTTTTCCTTGCTTGGTGTTTGTAAGTTCTATCATGCTCACTGAACCGCGGGTGTTGTAGAAACGATTTTGGAACTCGCGCTCCATTTCTTCCCAACAGTCTATCGACTCGGGCTCTAAGTCAGTATACCAATCAAAGGTGTTCCCTTTGAGAGATCTAACGAACTGCTTCATGAGGAGATCCCCTTCCGTTCCAGCATCGTTGCAAGTCTCAATGAAATGGGCGACGTGCTGCCTTGGATTGCCCTTCCCATCAAACTGTTGGAATTTAGGCGGTTGATACCCTACTGGCATCCTCATGTTGTCGATCCTCTTTGTATAAGGCTTCGAGTACATGAGAGTGTCACGAGAAGGTCCTCCGTATTGGGCCCTGATTGTGCTTGCTATCATGTCTTGCAGCTGCTGGACAGATAGAGAAGCGGCAGAGATGGACTTACTCTCTTTGTTTTTATATCCACCGAAGGTGGATGTATCTAGATGCTCGTTGGTATCAACTTGCTTGAGAGCCTCGTCTGCGTCATCCATATCACCTGACTTTGATTCTTCACTTTTCTTTGATTCCAACTTGTTCATCAAGTTTGCAATCTGAAGATCTTTTTCCTCTACTGTCTTTGTCAGTTTTTCAATTGCACGAGACATAGCGGCTAGTTGCTCTTCAAGTGAAATGGCACTAGTCATCATAACCGGCAAATTGAAATGATGCTCGGAAGTATTTGACGCCATTATCGTGTAGTGTAGTCTTCAATTAACTTCTTATGGAGAAGGAGATGAGAGGCAGAGTGGTCCCACAGGGCTTGCCAAATTTGTACACACAAATTTTGTGTCTTAATCTGCAAGACAATAAATAATTGCACAAAATTCAATTTATCAAATTTAAAATTATAGGTTACACCACTCTGTGATTTTTACATAAAACAAATGTAAAATCCTCTGATTCGATCTCCGATTTGGTCACGATCCAAGGGCTGAAATAGCTTGATCTTAGAACGTGGATTTTGACTTCTTCAATCTTCACGCTTGAAAGATCGTCGAAGCAGTGCTTGCTCGAGGGCTTTAAAGCTTTATCCTGAACAAGTATGTTGATCCTTGACTTGTAGAATCACTGATGTTGAAGGCGAATTCCTCTTCAATTTGAGGCGAAATATAAATCAATCTTCGTAACTTGGAAGTGCTCGATTGAAGAACTGTACTACGTTAGTGCGTATTGTTCTTCAAATGAAGTACAACCTGGAAGACGACAGCGTTTCGGTGGAGCTTAAGCTTTGATCGCGGAGACCCTGTGTGTCCTCCTTCTTCTCTACCTCAAGCCCTTTATTTATAGGCAGGGTGGTAGGCTTATTTTTGGAAATCCCATAACTTGAGCTTTGATTTTGTAATTAAGGAGATTTTTGTCCCCTTAATTATCTGATCTCCTCAATTAAATAGATATCTGTCTCCACTTAATTTAGGAATGATTTTAGTCAAATTTGACTTTTCTGGTAGCAAGACCATGGGCTGGACCATGTATTGATATTGGATTAGTCTTTCCAATTTGTCTTTGACTTTGAGCCCGTTGTCTTGTTTGACTCCATGTCGGCATCCGATCCATACTTTTCGGCGACGTTGAATATTTGACCAGTCAACAAAAATCTTGTATTATTGATTGGTACAGATTTTTGGTGTCTACACGGACACCGCTGTCCAATACGTGTCCGGAGGTGTCAATAGGTATCAGACACTATACCTCGCCCCGTATGAGTTGTCGGTGCTCCCTAGATGATGTCAATTCATTAATTAGTTAACCCGAGCAGCACAGTTATAACCAGATTCTGGACCCTACAATGCAATTGGTTCTTTTAACTGAAACATATTGAAACATTCAATTGATGGCGAAGCGTAAATAAAACAAAACAGATTCATCCAGCGACGAGAGGCGCTAAAATTAAGATGAATGAGTGAGGAAGTTGACCTTGAAAGATGAGAGCGATTAGACGGTGCTGACATGCAATCATTACGACCTTCACGTTCGTACAGTTAACCCTAACTGCGTATTTGACTGTGCCTTACCCATTTTATTTTTATTTTTTGATTTCTTCATTTTATTCATTGGCAACTGGCCATGATAAATACGTAGGATGTGAACCGGTGGTGAGACAGGTTGATCCATTGCATCGACTAAGAAAAGAAAAAAGCTAAACAATATGGTGATAGATCTCGCAGATTCGTTTTGGTTTGATTTATATACGTATATATATATATATATATATATATATATATATATATATATATATATATGTGTGTGTGTGTGTGTGTGTGTATATATATATATATATAATAGTTCGAACAATTCAGTGATAATCGGTTTGGAAAAAAGGAAAAAAACTGGATCGATCGAACACCACTTCTGATTCATAGTAAAATCATATTGATTATTTCTTATGATTGATTCGTCATCAGTCTTGTAGGTCGATTTACTTTCAACTGCTCAAATGCTTGGTGATATATATGTTTAGGAATTCATCTTGAAGGAATAACAACTTGTGTTGCCTAATTATTGCAATAGATTTATAATACACTTGAAATGACTTGCGCGTGTCTTAGGCTGTTAGTTCAAATGTACGTGGCTCATAAACAAATGGTTGTATATGGCTTAAACTTTCTTATATAACATATACCGAGTTTTTACCCTTAATAATCCATTTTTAATACTTAATTATCTCTTTACCCCATTTTGAACCTTATTTACCTATCTAACCCACTTTTAAAAAACGTGGTTTCAAACCACGTTTTAAGGGAAGAAAATGGGATTTGAAACAGATATTTCTTCAAACAGAGATTTCATATGTTTTCAAAAGAAATCTCTGTTTCAAACCACGTTTTCTTCTATTGAAAATGTGGTTTCAAACCACATTTTTTAAAAGTGAGTTAGATAGGTAAATAAGATTCAAAATGAAGTAAAGAGGTAATAAAGTATTAAAAATAAATTATTAAGGGCAAAAATGCAACATATACCAGGCAGACATGGTTGCCACATAATAGTTTATCGTACTTTGTTTGGGGTTTTTAAGGAAATTGAGGTTTGGTTAGCTAGGAGGGAGTCATCTAGCACTTGCAATGAGTGGGCCTTAATGGACCGAGTCTGAGACATCCGAGCGAGTCCTACGCACCAAGGGCACCCTTTCTACAGGCACATATTTCAATCCCCAAAGCAACATTTTTTAAGATGCTTGTTCAAAGATAATATGATATAAAGTAGTTGACACGTTATTTTTAGGTGGCTTGACCGGACACGTAACTAGGCCTCACACAGCACCACGCCTATAAGTACCCTACGTACATCAGCATTTGAGAGAAATGACTCCCAGTAGAGCCTGGTACGATTCAGTTTAACATTTTGTTTGTTCGGATTTGATTGTGTCGTAACTCGATAATTCAAATTGGTTTATCGTTGGATGAACTGCATTACTAATTTAGTAAGCGAACTCCTTTAAAAGGGTAAAAAATAAAATTTTAATTATTTTATTATTACTACCAATTTTATAATTGTTATTAAGCGTATAAATACGATATCTCTCGACAAGTATTTTGATAGTTGTATTCCCGTGTGCAACGCACGAGATCAAAACTAATGTTATATGTATTACAACACTAATACAGCTTTAAGTAATGGAAAAGTGGCTACAAGCGACAATCTAAGTATCATAAGTTTATATAAACTAATCTGAATGCCCAAAAATAAAGAAGTGAAAATTTATAATGGTTGTACTTTACACAAACCGGCACAAATCTTTGGGATCATAAAGAAGATTTTCACACAATACGTTGGTCCACTATATGCAGCTGCCCCTCTAATTGTTAAGCGTTTCATTAACACAATTCATTTAAAGACTCTTAAAATGCGCCTCTCCAAATCAAATGCATACCTAATTAAGCACACAATGCCAGACACTTAATTATCATTATCATCAATATCAATGTTCTAAGCAAATGTAGGATTTTCGAGAGTTACTCCCAAAAAAAAAATTCAGGTGTCATTTTGTGGTTTTTCTGGAAAAAGTATAATACTGCGTGTTAATTCGTGAGATTTTTTTTTCACTGTTCTTCTAATATATCTTACAATTTATATCTGGTTTCATGGTTGTCTCTTATACCAAATATGCTTTTTTTCGTTCCAAAAATAATGAATTTAATGTCATTTTATCAGCTTCTTACAATTTTATCTGAAAATAAATTTCAGTTTCACCACTGAATGATTTATACGTGAACCAACAAAGGGTTTTGAGAAAATTAATTTCAACTTCACTCCCATACTTTTTCTCAACTACTTTTACTAGACCAATCAAGAACTTAAATCGATATTGCATTTGAAAATCTTCATAGCTACTCAAACCTTCCAACATTTCTCTCTTGTATTTCTTCTTTTGTCAATTTGAATTTCAACGTTATATTGAAATCAAACTTTTTCTCCTCTAATTATTTAATATGCTCTTATCTCTCACTTATTGTATTCATAATTGCACCCTCAGATTTATTCTAAGGATAACGCACCCAAAATGTTTTATCTCGCATTTTTGTTTATCACTAGCAAGGCTCCTTTCTATCTTAGCATCTGGGGGTGCGAATCTGGTATTGTGATTTTGTACCCGTGTGATATGGTATTTTGATTGGTTAAATTATGCTCACTTAAATGTCAGGCTTCCATTCTTTCTTAAGGTATAGTCTTCCTTTCATCTTGCGTTTGAAACATTCTCATTTTCTCTGTCATTTTGTTTGTCGTTTGTTTGTTTGTTTTTTTTTTTTTTTTATGTCAAATCACTCTATTCACAACAAAGTCTAAAGAGTTGAACCAACGACAATCCCAACTGGCATCTCCTTGAGCAATTTAGTCTTGCTTTAACTATAAAGATATTCTAACAATATGAATTTAAATTTGAGCCACAGGAATACGCTACTAGACCTAAATCGGGGCATTATCTACCAAATGCACATGCAACAAAAAATAGTGCACTAAAGGTTTGTTTGCTATGGCATGCGTAAGAAAGATGATTCATTACTGTAAAAAAAAATTAAAGAGGATGCAGTTTGTTGTTAAAAACAAGTAACCAGAGTTTTGTTAACGTCACTCTGTTGATAGCTGCCCAAGATTTATATAACTGCAAGGGATCCGCACACGTGAATTTTATAGTAGTAAATTATGTGCTTCAACTGAGAGGTTGTGTCTTCTTCTTTTGGGTCCTGTTCGAACACGATGCTTTAATTCTTTCTAACATTTTTAACGCAGTTGAAGCAATAAACTGTCACGCATTATTTGAGTTACAAGTAAAACCATTACTTAAACAATAAAAACTTTTCAACAACAAAAGTTTGCTACAAGTCACGGAGAACAAATCGAGCACTATATCTTTGATTGCGAGCAAGTGGAATTATATTAATGGAGCACTTATGTCTCAACTAATAGAGAATACAAAAACGGCTTATTTGAAAAAGTTTGCCACTAACGAAGGTGGGTTATTGTGTAGTTCCGCAACTCCTCTGCACATTTGATGATGTGTTTCTCTCCATAGTGACTTAGTTACGAAAGTACGTTGTGTTTCTTGACATAATTCTTCCTAGTCTTCCCATATCCATCTCTTTGTAGCATGCCTCTTTGACATAATTCTCCCACCCTTAACCGAATTTCAGCAATGCCTCTAGAATCTAGAAAGTAGTTTCTCTCTATGATCCGTTAGGGATGGTAATTTGATTTGCACCTTGGGATACCCAATTCCTTTGACCGGGTTTTTGGTATTTAGTTTCAACCCGCAGCGGGAACGGGTCGGGTTTTGTATATACTTTACTCTGCCACCGGTATTCGACCAGTCCTGTTTTAATTTAACCATAACCCTAAACTAATGTGTAATCCGACCCTTCCATCTTGACCATATAAGTAGTCAAAAAGAAACTCTATCACGTTGTTCTCTCTTTGCCACGGCGCTAAACCACGCTTTTCTCTCTGCCGCGGCACTGGACCACGCTTCTCTCTCTATCGGATGGTCAACGCTTCTTCTTTCCCCTGCACCATTATCCTCCCATGGACCACCTCCACCTCACAGTCCACCGAACACCGCACGATCTGTGGATATGACTTTTTGAAGGTCCACTATAAGGAAAACGATGTTGCCACTTGAGGGTTTGATTCGATCTATCATTTACTTAATGATCCTCTTAGTGTTAATATGTTAATCATCTTGATAATTAATCTGATTCAATGTGATTTTTGCTCTTTCACGTGATGTATTGCCATTACATAGTATGATATGGACTTCTTCGCGAGGCCCATTCTTAATATAAGATGGAAGATGATATAAGAGGGAAGAAGATTTGGGAGCTTATCTGTTTCAGTGACCGTGTGCTTCTTGTGTTGCACAAGTCAAACCTTTGTTAAATATCAAGTGATTTGTATGCAAGTAAAATATGGCCAATAATTGCAACAATTTCAATGTTTTTCACTGATTCCATTGATTTGTCTGCAAGTGAAATCTGTAAGTTATTTTAGCAATTTCAGTGATTTTAGTAACTATATATTAGTGATTTTGGACATTAATTTTATTTTTGTTTTACTTTCCCTTTTGTAATACAGTTTTGTAGATTGCTTGGGGTGGATAGGGCGGGATTGGAATTTTCAAAAGCCCATCAGATCGGAGTGGTATTCCTATCCCTTGATCACGATGTATAAGGACTACCTGGGCAGCTTAATTTCGTAAGATCCGCATCTGACCCGCTTCATTGCCATTCCTACGACCTGTAGTTTGTATTCTTACATTCAAAATCCGAGTATATATATTCTTACATTCAAATCTGGGTGTATATTGATTGTTCGGTGAGGGTTAAGCTTTTAAGGCACAACTCACATGTTGCCATCAAAATTTGCCTTTTAGTCTTGCAATCCGTATAACAAGTAAGAAGACCTAACCAAACAACTTTCTTCTCCTTTTTTTTGCTAGAATTTCTTTTCTCCTTTTTTTGCTAGAATTTCCATGCACCTTACCCCACAGCCATGAGTCCCGGGGAGGGGGGGGGGTTGTTATTTTTGGTCAAGCACTAGTTTTAGTCTCACAACAAATCTAACGAGTAAGAAGACCTAACCGAAAAGCTTTATTTTCTCCTCTTTTGGCTAGAATTTCGTGTAGAGCACTAGTTCAAGACAAGTACACAAGAATTAGATATAGCTTCTGCTTGTATAATCTCATAAGCAGTTTAAGTGAGTAGGGTGCAAAGACCCTCACTGTATACTTATCTTTTGCTTGAAAACGTTCCTTTGCATGCATCGAGAGGTAGGGGTGGTAATGGGCGGGTTGGGTCGAGAAAACATTTTTATGGAACACTTAATAATAAGGATAATGGTATCAATAGCGTTCAAAACCTATTCTGGTCGTACCCAAAAGGCTCACTGGGGTCCCATTTTGCACGACACGTCCGCACAAGCAACATTCAGTATTCAACGCTTCCAACCAGTCAAAACATGCGCGCTTAAGTCACGTGCACTTCTCACTTTTTCTACGTGACTTCGTCACCAAGAAGCTCATCCTTGCGCGACTGCTCATCACGCTCTGACCATCGCACATCGTCTGTCGCCCGTCGGTGCACCTTGGCTCTTATCGAAGAATGCTGGCCTTGGCCTTCCCTTGGGGTCAGCCTCGGCTTTCCTCTGAGGTTGGCCTTGGCCTCCCCCAAGGGTTAGCCTTGGCCTTCCCCCAAAGGGTTGGCCTTTGGCTTCCATACTCAGCATCTTCACTACTCTTCAAGGGTCCGGACGTCACTCCGCAACCCCCGTCGCCCGGACGTCACTCCACGACCCCCTTCGCCCGGACATCACTCCGCTATGCCGGTGTGCCGCTCCACTGATACAGCAGTGCCCCCGGGCTCTCTGTCACTCTACAGTGCTCTCAGCACCATACTCACCCCATCGTGTCCGTGCGCCCCGTCGCTGATACAGCCTTGCCCCCAGGCTCTCTTTCATAATGTCATGCCCCCGGCACCATACACACTTCACCGCGCCTATGCGCCATCTTCATGACATGTGCCCCAAGCACCAGGTATGGTCTCACAACGGTCGTCGCCGCACCCGTGCGCCACTTCCATGACATGTGCCTCCGGCATAAAGTATGGTCTCACGACAGTCGTCGCCGCGCCCATGCGCCACTTCCATGGCATGTGCCCCCGGCATCAGGTATGGTCGCGCGACGGTCGTCGTCGTGCCCATGCGCCAATTCCGTGACATGTGCTCATGGCACCAGGTATGGTCTCGAGACGGTCGTCGCCGCGCCCATGCACCATAATCAATGTCTCTTACCGTTGGCATCGTGCCCATGCACCACAATCATGTTACAGGTCTCCGGGCATCACACTCATTCACCACACCATGAGCCCACGCCATGGACGCTGAACATGCTTCGACCCACTCTCCGGAGTGTACAGCATTCTGAGGGCTCTGCTCGTAGTGCTCCGCCCGTGAGGACCCTTCGCAGCGGGATAAGCTCGTTACCATAAAGCTATCACCTCTTCATTCCGGAAGGCTCCGTTCGTAATGCTCTGGCATGAGAACCCTTCGCAGCTGGATAGGCTTGTTACCATAAAGCTATCACCGTCTTCATTCTAGGGGGCTCCGTTCGTAATGCTCCGGCACGAGAACCCTTCGTAGCGGGATAGGCTTGTTACCATAAAGCTATCGCCGTCTTCATTTCAGGGGGCTCCATTTGTAGTGCTCTGGCACATGGACCCTTCGCAGCGGGATAGGCTCGTTACCATAAAGCTATTGCCATCTTCATTTTGGGGGGCTCCGTTCGTAGTGCTCCTGCACGAGGACCCTTCACAGCGGGATAGACTCGTTACCATAAAGTTATCTCCATCTTCATTTCGGGGGGCTCCGTTTATAGTGCTCTGGCACGAGGACCCTTCGCAGCAGGATATGCTCGTTACCATAAAGCTATCGCCGTCTTCATTCCGAGGGGCTCTGTTCGCAGTGCTCCAGCACGAGGACCCTTTGTAGTGGGATAAGCTCGTTACCATAAAGCTATCGCCTTCTTCATTCTGAGGGGGTTCCGTTTGTAGTGCTCTTGCACGAGGACCCTTCGCAGCGGGATATGCTCGTTACCACAAAGCTATCCTCGCTTGGGGTGACTTGCATGACACTAGGCACTGAGCCGTGACCATGTCCACTCACGTTACCGGTGATCATTGGCACCGCCAGGACAATAACCCCCAGGTCACTCCGAGACAGGAATAGGTCTTTGGAGGGCATCGCGCCTAGTCCGCCTGGCAGTTGGTCACAGGAGAAACCCTCACTACTGTCATATTCTCTACACTTCTTTTAACGCACTTGTAGGATTCAATAAAGGCTTGGATCGGTGGCTGGGGCAACAAGCTTAATCTGATCATGCTACCGCGGTGTGGTCAATCTTTTCAGACAGGTAGAGCGATGATGGGTGGGGCAGGTAGCGTGAATTTGGGAACCGACATTCTGACAGAGAACCGACATTTTTGGACCCCCTGGTGACATGTCATTCCCAGGGGATGACATGCGGCATATTATGACATTGGACCTCGACTTCGACCCCGACTCGGACCTTGACTTGGACTGTCGACTGCTGGCCCTGTTCTTCTCAGTCTTGTCTCCATAGCACTGCCACTCCTCAAGGCCTGTATGGAAAGCCTTGCTTTCTGCCCTAACTCCGCCCTCACTGTCTCTCACTTTGCATACTTTAAAGCTGACTCGGACTGCAGCCTTTGTGGCACCGGTACAAACCCACTTTCCTTGGCATCAAATAGTAGGGTACTGAGACCCTCATTGTATACTTATCTTTAATTGATGCTTGAAAACGTTCCTTTGTCCTCTCGTAGCCTCTTGACGAGAGGACAAAGGTGCTCAGTACTTACCAACTAATTAACTCTTAAGCCGAAACAGTAACATGTAATTCAATAAGGATTCATGGTATCAATAAAAATTTAGGGTCTGTTTGACAAAGTTGTAGTTTTTAGTTTTGGTTTTCTAAAAAATAAAAACTAGTTGTGAATTTTCTTATGGACAAAACTTATAGGTGTTTGATGGATTATTTTCAGTTTTCACTTTTTTTCCTCTTCTTTTCCTTTTTTTTACTTTGTTTGATATATCCTTACACCCCATCCCAACACATAGATCACCACCAACCACCACCAATTGCCACCAACCCTTTGCCACACTCGCCAGTCGCCACCAACTACCATCCACTGCCACCACCCGCCAACATTGACTGTGACATCTAGTAGATCCGCTCGTGGGCATCTTCATCGGCAGCTTCCGCCGACTCCACTCGCTCTACCTGCTGGTTGCTCTTCAAGCAGCTGCAGTCATCTTTGTCTTCCTTCTTTGCTGCTATGCTGATCGGATCCGCATCGGCCTGGTCGTGCATGCGCCATCGGTGGCTCCGTCGAAGTCCACCATGGTGACAGTGGAGTTGGGTGGAGCAGATATGCGTTGAGTGGTGATGGTGGTGGGGTGGCGACGCTGGTCTCGATCTCAGTGTTGTCAACGGCAGTTAGTAGCGTCGGTGTGGTAGCAACAGCTTTGTCGTGAGGTGGTGGTTGGGGATGGGGGGTAGCTAGTGGGAGTGATGAAACGGAAAGCAAAAAAATGGGTTCTCAATTATTTCTAGTGAAACTTAAAGGTGGAATCTGAAATAAAAAATCAAAACTGAAAATCAAAAACTCCAAAATGGAGTTTTAAAAAATAGCCCCAAATAGAAAACTGGTTTATAAAACTAAAGGAAAAAAAGACAAAAACTTTGAACCAAACATTAATATTTTTATCAGTTTCCCAATCTGGACAAAAAACTAAAAACTTAAATGTTACCAAGCGCTACCTTAGTGCGGCAGGAAACCTGAACTTTGTAGCAGTGACACTGTGTATTTCCTTTATGGATGGTTGTTAAGAAAGACAAAGCACTCTTCATCTTGGATTGAGATTATTCAACAAAAAGGATGGCAACAAATGTAATGGACTGGAAATCTAGCAACTACAGTAATTGACAGTTAAGGAATTAAGATATTAAGAAAACATAAGAAGCTAAATGAATAAAATTTAAGAAAAAAAAACAAATTAAGAATAAAACAAAAATGGTGTTAGTGGAGCAAAGGACCATATAATGGCTTGAAATTGAAGTTGATTCACTTGAAATTGATTATTGAATTATAAGGTTTGATATAAGCGAGAGATGGTGGCAACGACCGTAGTTGAAATTATTGACGATGGTGTTAGCATTGCTGGAACCAAAATAAGAAACCTGAGTTATGCTAGATCGATTTGGAGCAGAGCTTGGGTTTAAAACGCTTCGCCACCAACGAAGTTGATGGTGGTGATGGAGGTGGCAAATGAAGGTGGGCAACAATATTACTTGTTGTCAGCAGCGGCCATCTAGCTATTCATGTGTTGGAGAAGCGAGTTCTGGTCTTGGAAAGAAAATGCCTGATTTTGAAATACGGTAACATTTTTATGTTAGTCTAAATGCGCATAACAACTTATACTTTGGACCTATTTGCACGAAACACCCAAACTTTTTTTTTTGGGGTGGGGGGAGGGGGGGGGGAGCAGTTAGCGCTTCCAGTTATGTACTCCACGTATTATTTGACGTGAAGACATTCATTTTGTTAGGCTTTTGTTAGACTTTTGAGGGCAAAAAGGTCAATTCATGCCTAAACTCGGGTGACAGCTACGTCAGTCCTGTTGAACTTGCCCCCTCCCCGTCCTCCTTACTGAACTTGTCACTACCTAGTACCTTCAAACCAACCAGAATAACCCTCTCCCCCCTCGTTGAAATGGCTACCAACCTCCTTTTCCCCACCAAACCCTCCACCGCCACCTTCAGGCCAACCAGAACAAACCCCCTCCCGTTCGTTAAACTCTGTCACTCTCAAGTCTCAACTGTGCTCATTAACTCTCATTCAACTCCAATTGCTGACATCTCCATCATCGACATTGTTCCCTCCACCACCACCACCTCTACCTCCATTGACCACCACTATTCCTCCACTCAACACAAAATTCCCCAAAGCAAAAGTCTTATGAGCTGATGAACCAAACGATGAGTCAGAAGCCAAACCCGAACCCTCCAACTTCAATGACAAACCCAAAGCTCCAATCCTTGGTCATGAGAAATGGCCAAGACACCCTCATCAAGTACGTCTTTTTAAGTTTGTGACATATGGTGTATTTACAGTGACGCCTCCTCACCCCTTAGAGTTTTACAAATCTTATTATATTACTTAAAAAGTTGCAGGCATAATAAGGCTCAAAGCTCTAGTTTGTATGAAGGAAACCTTCTAAAATTTGCATTGTCAATATTTTAATATAGTAGGTCTTAATTTGACTATTAATACCTAAAGAATACTCAAAGATAATGATATAGACTCTTACATTTAATAGAAAACAAAATCCTTACCCGAGAATAAATAATTAGGCGGCAAACTGTGAGACTCATTTAACCGCTATACTATTTCAACTTATCAACACCTAAAAACACTCAAACAGGGCCATAAAGACCTATATCACGAAAAAAATATACTTAAAAATAAAATTTTATAAATTCACAGTAAAATACTTACTTCAGCTATATATTAATATTTCCTTAAGTTTTGAGTTGTGACACATGGTCTAATTTTAATTACGCGCCTTGATAGCTAAAAACTATAATAAAATAAATTATTCATTAAAATGCATTTACATAATTGACGGACTATATGTCATCAAACTGCTCCAAATAGTATCGTTTACATTGCACCACCTCAACTTTTCAAGGTCTTACTTCTTTTTATTAAAGGCTTAACTGCACTGTAGACCCCGACTTCAGCTAAACTCTACAATCAAAGCCCCAACGTTTATTGTTATGCAGCCAAAAATCTAAGGTTTGTCATGTCTTGTAATTGAAGGATTTTACTAGTAGGAGTCAAAGATCTCGTCAGTAATTAGAAGTATATCTGTCTTTTTCAGTCCCCTTTCGCCGAACCTTTCTTCGTCCACCACCACCACTAGTAACTTCCTCACCTCCAACATAGCCTCCTTCGGCATCCACCTCCACACCCCTAACTTCGTCATAGCCTCCTCCGACATCCACCTCCTCCCCCCTCATGCCACCACCTACCCCTCCCCCCACCAATGCAACAAGCAAATCACACCACAATCAAGTTCATACACTTAAAACCCCCCGCCACTATCAATGCCATTGGCCAACCTCTATGAATACCCCGAGACCACCCGCACGTCACCAACCACTGCTTAGCAGCCCTCTTTTCTCTCAATATATTTCTTTATTTCACGTACGTAGCTTACACTTGGCTCCACAATTCGACAATATCAATTAATAAACACACACAATAGTTGTGTAATTTATCCCGTCCTACAAAGTATTAATTCAATCTAATTACACTTGTTATATTTTGGAAGCTCATTATAGTCATAGGTATAGCTTGCCATATTTTGTTATATAAAAGGTTACATTATGTTGCAATAAAATAACTATCCAAGAGAAAATACGACTACATGTATCCATCTAATGGATATAAGAACTATAACTTAGTGACAAATAGTAGTCATAGAAGCCGTGAAAAAAAAATGAACTATCTAACAAGGATACACCATCTTTATCGATCGAATGTCCTCAGAGCTTGCATCTCACAAGAATTAAAGAAATACACGTATATGAAAATATAGGATATTATGTGATCATTGGATAAATTTATTTTGGTAAAAGGTAATAACTTATTTGAAAGTAATCAAATGTATCTTTATAAGTCCCATTAAATTTAAAATGCAACTCAATTCCTTTCAAGTTTCTTCTTAATCACTACAGTAACTTCGGGATTTATGTAGCATCATAAAACCCTCAGAAGCTAAATAATGAAATATACGTACAAGCATTTATTGTTCAAAAGGCATATGTGACCGCGCCATTCTTTTTTCCAATTATAACTGTATTTGCCACATAGTCAATAACCAGTTGTAATGCTACTAGACAATACGAAATAAATACTTAAAGATGGCAAATAGGTAGCGATTACACTTAACCTACTAGTATATTCTTAACCTAACTTTTGTAGAGATTATTAAAATGGAAAATCAAAAAGATTTAAATGGCAAGAATAAAAGCCTAGTTATTAATATGAGAGCTAAAGAAAGTAGGGTTTGAGAGGCTACATGCTGGATAAATAAAGAATTTAAATAGTACATTCTTGATGGGTAACGTGAAGTTATTGCTTATGACCTCTTCCCACGAATTTTTATAACGAGGCTTTACTTGTACACAAATTAATCGTGATTTAATTATGTATTAAAGTTATTTACTCCATAACTAATAAGTACTATGTTGTAGTAACTGTTTATATATTTGGTATGTGTCGGTGTTAATACAGCTTTTAAGAAATTTAAAGCATGTCTTATATAAATTAATTGGGTTGAGGAGGATTATTGGCCAGTGAAAATAACCTACGGCAGTGTACGTGTAATGTAATGCGAATGATAAACACAACAGATAATACAGGACAGTGTAAATCTACTCCCAAACAGCCAGCGTAAACAAGTACACTTTTCGCTTTCTTACTCATCCCTCTGATAGGAGCCACATTCTGTGCATTCTTCTGCCACTACCGCCGAACATCACCACCACCATCACCACCTACAGTCCGTTCTGGCCACTTACCCCTACCACCACCAAGCGAGGTATTCGTCATCTCCATTCGTCAAGGCCATCTCTCCAGAAAAGATAAAAGCAGGCAGCATTCAGACCCAGATTGCAGCACCGCCAGCGGTCGAACGAAGGTTGCATTAGAAGACCATCCAGCGTCGTTCTGGCGTGTCGATCTAAGAAATAACGCCACTCGACCTCAAATCAAAACCCACCATGGTGAGGTCTGCTCCCCCCTAATTAATCTTTGATTCCTTGGACAAAATGCTGTATGGTGGTGTAGGGCATCATGTCACGCAAGATTCACGGTATATGTCTGTATAGATAGAGGGAGAGGGAGAGGGAGTAATGTATAGTATGTTAGTTTCCCAAAATCCCATTTCCTTTAGCTTCCAGAATTACAACACACCCTCTACACACTGCTTTTCACTTTGACCCGTGTCGTTAAAGAGGCCATTTCTGCTCCAGATCTGAGTTCTGGTAGCTGGGGGTCCCTTGAATGCGTTATTAAACTATTTTTGTTTATGGTCAAGGACCAAAATCGTAACTATTTATTTCTACAATTGCAAGCTGAACCCCGTAAGCTATAACAAACGTGGAATTTCCATTGGAGACTAACTTTGTTAATTTCTTATATTAGCGGCATTAGATAATTTGTCTTTAACTAGATTTTTATAATTTGACTTGTCATTTTCGTTTCCTTTTTCCATCTCTTCTAAACGTCTGTTTCAGAACGGTAGCAGTCTCTTTCCATATTTCTCTTTCTTTATGACATGCAGGCCTTTTTACATGTATGTACTTCTATCTAGTTTCAGTAACCACAATGAAAGCTGAACACGACTGTTCAAAATGCGTTTATTTGGAAAATTTTTATCTCTATTCCAATCGACGGCACGTGGCGAAAGTATATACTGCTATAACTTTTGAGATTCTTTTTGACAATTCGAGATTTTGAATCAATTTATGGGGAAAACCAAAATTCTTCCATTGATTCATGGCACTCAAGAAATCCCCTTTCCTATGAGTCTGGGCCACTCTTAAATCAAAATGTCCAAAAATACTTTGTTTTGGTATGGTTAAATGGAGTTCTACTGATTCTTTATCTTGCATTTCGGTTGCTATAAAGTCTTCTTTATTCCCATTTCTAAACCCCAAAGTGGCGCAGTGTAGCTTAGGAATGACCTGCAACATAGTTTTTTTTTTGGTTTGTGCGATTGTGATCCAGGTTACATCCTCCGAGTGAGAACATGCTCTACCAATAGTTACTTAACTTACAAAGTCAAATTTGGAAGTACGGAAAACTCAGTGCTCTACCTCCTGACATTAGTTTCAAAAACGTCTCATCAGAAATACCTAACATTGTTAACAACTTATTTGTCAACTACTTTTAGGCAAGCTCCCTTGAGTCGGATATAACACTCTGACAACAATGTTGTAACACTCATATAAGTTGACAATGCGACGGCAAGAGATAATAATGTAATGAATAGATAAGGTTGACTGTATGGAGCGTAATCTGCTTTCCATAAAAGATATTTGAGGAATATTCAGTACAATAAAATAGAGTTACAACATTTTTTCAGGCAGAGCAGGCAGCCTTTTGCTGCTTTGCTGCTGATCTCATCACATAGAGCCAATTTAAGTATCTAGATAAACATTCCCGACTATGTATCTGTAAGACCAAATTGCCCAAAATTTGGTTTGAATGTCATCTGTTTGAAGCCCGTTATGGCATGAATTGTGTTGACTTCAATATTAAGACATGCTATTGGATGAACTTTCATTCTTGTAAGGTTTTAGTTGTACATGCTCGTTCAGACTGTGAGCTGTGCCCTTGCTCAGCATTGAACTATGGTTTCCCATGGGTTGGATCATGATACCCTACTCTGTGAATATGAATGGTGAGAGAATCATGATGCTAGGCAACTTGGTTAGGTTCCAACTCATTCTGGTTTTCTATGTGTGTTTATTTATGTTTTTTCTTGTACATGTACTCGTTTTGAATTTAATGTACATATAAATATGATGTTAGCAGGATCATGTTTTGAGTCATGGAAGTGGACATAACGTTAATCAATCTAGTTTTAGTAGTAACAGGTCTTTTCGTTCTCTCCGTCTTATCAAGATATTAAATGGTGAATGGTTATTGATATTCTGGGTATTGATACATGTATAGAATCACTCTAGGTGTAGCTCAATGATAAAGATTTAGGGCTTAATAGCTGTAGTAATTTTGAGAGATACTGTGATGATCCATTTGTCCAACAAACAATTAGACCTTATCCATTGCCTACATGTCAGTATCACAGACAATTTGGACTCCAGAACTCTGACATTTCATCTTCTAAAAACTGTAGGAGTGTCCAACTTTTTTTCCTACATTTTTAATGATATTTTTGGATATTCTCCAACACTTCTGATTCACTCCCCAACACATGCTTAAAACTTCCGCCGATCTCATACATGTTTTACCGGTAGTAATTTTGCAGGTCTTTTCTGTTCATGCATTTTCTTATGTGCTTAAAGTTAATTTTATGAACAGTTGGAGTCTAGGTATATATACTATATATGAAGAGAATGGGCCTTTTGGTGTAACACCTCATTTGGTGTTACATAACTACCTATCTAGAATGGTGACGAGTGGCATTCCTTTTTTTGAAAAGTTACACAAAATAAAAATCTTACGTAGTATGTACAGTTTTAGTAGCTTAAAACTCATTCAAAAAGTATTGTTAAAATAAAATTTCAAGTTCAAGCTTGATATTATAAAAATATCATATTGCTGACTTTATCTTTGCATATGCATCGCGTGTGCCACGGAGACTAGTATAATATAAATTAAATTATACTCCCTCCGTCCCACATAATTTGATTAACTTTTTTTTGCACTCAGATTAAGGATTTAAGTGATATATTATGTGTTTTCTATTCTACCCTTTAGAGAGAGGAGGGGAAGAAAGTGGGTCAGGAGAGAGAAAATGGGTTAGTGGAGTGTTAAATATGGATAGAGAAACGAATAAAAAAGTGTAAGAAAGTGGGCCAGGAAAAGAAAATAAGTTGATGAAAATTTAAATGTGGAGATAGAAATAGAATAAAATAAGTGTAGAAAGGGTAAATATGTAAAAGTACCTACTGAATCTTTCTTAATATGGAAATGAGAAATTTTGTGGGATGGCCCGAAAGAAAAGTTTATCAAATTATGCGGGACGGAGGGAGTACGTAATTGATGAAAAGAATTTGTATCTTTGCTGCTTCTCTAAGTCTTGTTTTCAACTGGATGTTCAGCAGTTTCTTCCCTTGACTATTTTTTTACCCGCGTCCTTCCAATTGTAGCTTTTTGTTGGATTGTCTTCTCGCTCTACTCTGTTCGTTTATAGGTTTAGGTTTGGTTCTCCTCCTATCAGCACTTGTTGGCTGTTTCCTTCATGCCTTCATATTCATCAAAGTTTGATGGTATTGCTGGGTCCCGAAGTAGTTGGTGTGTGGTTGATGATATTGGGTTGGATAGATTTATTGCCACATCGGAATGAGTCCATAATTTTGAGGTCGATTTAGAGCTGAAGCATGGACAAGCTGTGGTGCCTTTCTCTAGCATCTCGGGTGGCCGCGTCTAGATTTAGGTGTTGTGGCAAGGACCTTTGTGTGTTTGGGTAGTTTAAAAGGGCTAAGATTTTGGTCCAGGGGGAGGGTTTCAGTCTTCAAGTGGGTCTAGCAATAGGGTTGGCAATGGCGTGTTGCATAAGCATGATTTGCTGCTACTTGTTGTAAGGTTTATGCTGAAGGTCAGGAGGGGTTGGATCCAATAAAACAGTGAAGGTGGATTGCCTCAAATGTAAGTTGTTTCGTGTGAAGTGGCAGCATGTCAAGGTTTGTTCTAGTGGCCAGAGTTGGGTTTTGGTGGTGGTGGTTGACTTTTGTCAGTGATTATTAGAGGAGCGGAGTTTTTCTATCTTTACATGCAGTTTGTTCAGAATGATGCAATGGCGAGCTCATGCATGCAATTGTCTCGGTGTGGGTTTTTCCTGCGTCGATGGTAAGTGGGTGTGGGAGTGGATCCATGGTGTCGTGAGATCGGGGTGCAAGCGTTGCTTGGCTTTACAGTTAACGGCTGGGTGAGATGCTGGTGTTACGTACTCTGCACTCTGGTCTGGAGCTTAACTTCAATATATCTGAGAGGCGTCACTTCTTCGGGCTTGGTTTTGATTGGTTCCAAATCCGCCTAACCTCGTAACACTTCCATCAAGTTGAAGTCAAAATTTCATTAGGATGGTGGTAAGGTCCGAAAATGTTGGTCAACTAGAAAGCAACATACGCATAGGATAGAGCGTAACTGAATTGTGAATGCGTGGATGGATTAGTGGCCAAACCTGAAAAGCTAGGATAAGGTAAGAGATTTTTGTAGTAAGGTGAAACTAACCTTAATTGGGAAAAAGATAACAGAGCATTGCTTGGATGGTTTGGTCATACCTAAGATAGACCTTTAGATACTCCGGTGAGGAAAGATGAGCTGAGTTCAGTGGATAAAGGCTTAGTTGAGTTGAGTTTGGGGATGGATGGGGTGGAATGGGGTGGGAAATGGGAGAATTATGTGTGACATGTGTATATGATATGGCAGAATCATAATCTTGTCACCAGTTATGAGCTCTTCAAGCCATTGACGATATTATTATCTAATAATGATGAAAGAAGACTTTAACAGCTTTAAATTGTTTACTTTCTCATTCTGCCTTAAAGGATGATGTCAAGTTGTCAACTTATGGAGTTCGGAGTAAAGATAAGGCCATTACGCAATTTGCATCCATAATCTAGTTTACAGGATAGGTGACTAGCTTAACTGATCCTGAAACCACCTCATGGTTGGTAGCTTGTATTTGTAGCACTGCATTAGGAATGGCCTTTCATATTAAAATTGACCTATTTTTACTTTATAGGTCGATTAATGTATGTATTTACCCTTCAGAATCTGGCTCTTGAGTAGAGAGGAACTAATAACACTAACAGTAGTTGTTTCCCGAGATGGCTCTACACTCTGTAATGTCAAATTTCCCATGATGGTACGTCACATGGGAATTTTGGTAGAATGAAGTAGGCAGTTCTATGTCGTCAGTAGTCCAAATTATGCTTTTAGTTGATTAGTTAAATCCTGCAGCATAAAGTTTTTGGCATTTTCTAAAGCTATTTGTTATTTTCAGTTGATTTCTAAATCTGAAGCCACGTTCTTAATAGATTTTGTTGAAATCTGAAATTTATGATGCAACTTATTGCGAATGTGGAGTTATAAAACATCTTGCTGAACTATACTGTACCTTGTGCTCTATTTATAATAGTCATTCCATGAAGTATATGATTCCTTTGCATATGAAGTGAATACACTTTTTTTCATCTGTTATCGGTTTGTTCTATTGTCCTTTTTCTTCTGTGTGGCCAGTCCTGAGTTAACTCCTTGCTGCCTGATGCATTGACAGCGTAAGAGATGGGGAAGATGTTGGGGTGGAATTTCATGTTTTGGCAAACAAAAAGGTGGAAAGCGTGTTGTGCCTGCATCTCGTATGCCAGAGGTCAGTGCATTGGCAAACCAGCCAAATGGACCTCCGGCAGTTGGTTTGAATAATCAGACCACAGCACTAGCGCCATCTCTTTTAGCTCCCCCATCTTCTCCCGCATCCTTTTCAAATTCTGCACTTCCTTCAACAGCTCAGTCACCCAGCTATTTCTTGTCATTGTCTGCAAACTCACCTGGAGGTCCTTCGTCCACTATGTTTGCCACAGGGCCATATGCCCATGAGACACAACTGGTATCGCCTCCTGTTTTCTCGACTTTCACAACTGAGCCATCTACTGCTCCTCTCACGCCTCCACCAGAGTTGGCACACATAACCACGCCCTCTTCCCCAGATGTGCCTTTTGCTCAGCTTCTTTCATCTTCCATAGATAAAACCACAGGCAAGAGAAATTACATGGCTGCAAATGATCTGCAAGCAACGTATGCGCTTTATCCTGGAAGTCCTGCCAGCTGTCTCTTATCGCCTGTTTCGAGGACCTCAGGCGATTGTTTATCGTCATCTTTTCCTGAACGGGAATTTATACCTAGGTGGGATCCATCTATTCCTTCTCAAGAGACTAAACACCCAAGGTCCGAGTCAGGCAGGCTATTTGCGCTTGATACAGTTAGTGCCTCCAATTTGTCCCAAGATTCAAATTTCTTCTGCCCTGCTACATTTGCACAGTTCTATCTGGATCCCTCTTCCTTCCCAAATTCTGGTGGGAGACTAAGTGTTTCCAGGGAATCAGATGTTTACTCTAATGGTGGAAATGGGCATCAAAACAGGCAGATCAAAACTTCCAAACAGGACGTCGAGGAACTAGAAGCTTACAGGGCTTCCTTTGGTTTCAGTGCAGACGAAATTGTCACCACAACTCAGTATGTGGAGATTTCTGATGTTCTGGATGACTCCTTTACCATGACGCCTTTTATCTCCAATAAGCCGCATGAGGACGAAACCATTTTTATTTCATCAACAGATGACAGTTCAAAAGTTGGGAAAGTGCAGGCGGACTTGTCAAGTCCAAAAATTGGCAAATCAGGAGTAAATAATGGTCTTGAAGGTGAACTATCTCCATGACTGCTGGTATCTCTTAGCATGCTCGTCATCAAAATTCATGTCTTTTCCCATGGTTTCCAAGCTATCTACTAGGGTTTCTAAAATGACTAATTTCTTGTCTCATCTGGTACTGTAACTTTTTCTCTTTCCACACGGAGATAGGATGCCAGTCTAGTACCTGAATGCTGTGTTTTTCTGAAACATTTTTTTTTTTAAATCTTTGATTGAAAACTTTGTTGTGGAAGTAAAAAAGTATATGCACAATATTATAGCGTCTATACGATGGTACGGGAAAAGTTCATGTCAGCCGGCTCCACGTGCTTCACCATGAAGGTGGAGCACGTGTTTCTTTTGGTCCATTTACATGCACATGCACTAATGGTCCGTCTTTGTATGGCCCAGATCATGTATCAAAGGGCCAATCTGGTGATTTTTCTGGGCAAAGTAACCGAGGTGAAATGAAGCTGCCTGATGAAGACGACATATTCTCTAAGATGGGGACTTCCAGGGTTAGCAGGAAGTATGCTCTGGGTTTGTCAAGCTCCGATGCAGAAATCGACTATAGGAGGGGGAGAAGCCTGAGAGAAGGCAAAGGAGACTTCGCATGGCATGACTAGCCAGAAGACAACGAGCTGTTTTTGCATCTGTTAATTTGCAGGTTTCGTTTTTGCTGGGGCCATTGCTTTGATAGGTGATCTAACTTCTCTGTCTGTGTCTATCTGTCTCTCGTTCTCGTGTGTTTGGTTGTCCCTGTCTAACTGACGAATGTATTATCTCTAAATATCTACTTTTGGCTCTCCCAAATAAAATTTGTGAAGAGTCTTAACTAGGTACATTTGGTAAATGTGGTGTAGCGTCAAGCAAAATGTCCATGGAACTTTAATTTTGTATGTATATGGAGGTGAATGCATGTGTTTATAATGTCGTGTGTCTTGATGGTGATGTGTTTGTTTCACTCAGTTGAGAGAACTTGAGGGGGTTCTCATCTTAGTCATGGCCACGCCGGCGAGCTCCGTCAGTTATCTAGATTTTTTGTTTTGTTTTGAGTGAACGTGGAAATGCTGGTTTCTCCCTTACAGAATACCCTAGGAACGTCCGTCGACTGTAATTGCCCTTTTTCTCTGTTTTCTTCCTTTCTTTTTCATTAGCTCCTACTGAATTTTACATGTCCATATGTCGCACGGCAGTAAGAGGAGGGATTCCCAAGTTGAAATGATCAAGGGCAGATGGATCGACCAATACTAGCCTGCCGGCCTAAGTTAGTCCCAAGTAGAAGAATCTTATTATTAGATGCTTACCTCATGTCGCAACCTTTTTCCCCCTATCTTTTTAGGTCTGGTAAAACCAACTGTTGTGTGTGTGTGTGTGTGTGTGAGAGAGAGAGAGAGAGAGAGATCCCTTGTATATTTTTTCCCTTGTTGCAATCCATGGACGGTCTAAATCAATTTTTTGTTCTTTTTTTAAGTCCGTCCGCCTATAATGCACGGGATGAGACATTTTTACCTTTTTTTTGTCCGTTGTATATTTTTTTCCGTCCAATATAATTTGATCAACTTTTTTTTGGCTGTCCTACAAAAATTGTTCATTTTCAAATTAAGAGAGATTTCACACGTATTTTAATATATTTACCATTTTTATACCTTTTAAAATTCTATTTCCCCCTTCATATTTAAATCTCCATGAACTCATTTTCAGTCTCCTCGCTTACTTTCTTACATTTCGTTATCAATTTCTCTCTTCAATACTTCACTGACCCATTTTCTTTTTCTGGTCCCCTTTCTTACCTTTCTTTCTTTAAAGGGTAGTTGAGAAATACACAACATATTACTTAATTTTTTTATCTGCATGTAATAAAAAGTTGAGTCAAATTTTATAGGACCAAGGGAGTAGTTTATAAAAACTAAAACATATTCGTCTCTCCCATGTGTGCTATGTTGTGTGTTCTTTTAGGGCTTCAAAGGATTGCTAAAGACATTTTTGTTCTGTGTTCCCTCAGACGGTGGTGGTTGGAGGTGGTGCCACCTTAGAGTTTGGCAACGGTTGGAGTAGTAAACTTAGATTTGGATGCTGACCGGTCATGGTAACCACAAGGTCCCCACCATTACAACCTTGCCATTGCCCCAGCACCACTACCACTTGCCAAAACCTCTCTACCACGACAAAGCTGCCATAGCCAACTCACTGCCACCGACGGACCGACCACTGCCATAAGTAAAGACCCATCGTCGTTATTGCCAAAAGACCTTCACCACATGGACATCCCCACTGTTCATCTGATAGTGACCACCCCATAACGACCACCGCCACACCCCACGCTGACTATCGTGGCATCCCACATCCACCACCACCAAACTTTACTACCCATAAGCTAGCCACCGTCCACACCACTTCACAGGCACCCACCACAGTCTGATCAACACACCACCACATGATCCGCCCTCCACAACTTCCTCCATTGTACAGAAACATGACCCCTTCCATGCAGCCCCTTGACCTCCTCTTCTTGCTGCCCCTTGACCTCCCCATCCCGTCACCCCTCGACCTCTGAATTCTACTCCACCCAACTCCGACGAGCAGAAAGATGGAAGCAGACAAGCCGAGAAGGTTTAAAAGGTAAAATGTCACTTCTAGCCGATTATTCGGCAGACGGATTTTAGGAACCACGATAAAAATGATGTGGGCTGTCCATAAATCGCGTATCCATGGCCAAATCAACATTGGCAACTTAAACTAAGTTGCCTACAGTGACAGTGGATAAGATCCCATATATGAGAGCTGATCCCATGCGCGCGGACAACTTTTGCTAAGTTGTCAGCGCAATCTGACAGTTCATAGGCTATCCGTTGATGGTCTAGATCTTATTTTGTCATTTTAAGTCCATCTGCGCTATAATGGGCCGAACATGGCTTTTTACCTTTTTGCCCCTTCATTTAAGGCAAAAGAAAATATATTTTTGCCCATCCACTAGATAATCAGACATACATTTTAATTTTTAAAAAAGCTTCCAAACTCTTGTTTTTCCTACTATGTTCTTTCCTTCCTTCCCTTGCCTATCATAGCCCACTCCTTCGCACATAACCCATCCACACACCAGTCGTAAGGCAATGGAGCATTGAAGGTGTGGACGGTGATAAAGCAGTGTGTGTCTCGGCTGCAATAGGTGGCGTCCATAGGCAGAACTACATGGGAACTTAGGGGGATAGCGCACCCCCTAACTTTTTTTTGTGGGAATTGTACCCAGTCGGCCAGTCCCCAAGATCCCGTCTCCCGAGACCTCAGACCAGTTACCTCTCTCTCTCTCTCCGTGACCGATGAGGACTGATGCAGTGACCGGTGACTCACTCCGACCGATGACCGCGACGGTGAGCATGTGACCAGATCTAGAAGCAAGGGTTTCATCGAGCACCGGCCACCGAGACGCCGTGACTCGGCAAACATGTACCGAGACCGGCGAGACACAGTGAATCACTCCGACCAACGAGGCGACGATTGTGAGTCTGTGAGACCGTGGCTCAGTCCGACCAGATCTGGAACTGGAAGGACAGACTGAGGTCTGATGCTGCTTTTTGGTAGAGGCCCCACTATCCGCCTCCCCTCTTGGCAGTCCAATCTGGGCTAGGCTGTTTAAGCGCTTAACTCCTAGCTCAAGGGGGAAGGAGTTCAATTTTTTGTCTGGAGCTAGGTAGCCTTTTGTTTTGGAAAAGGGCTTTTTTGTTGAGCGACCGCTGACCAACAATTTCAGGCTACTCACTAGTCACTACACACTACTGTTTCTCTCCACTACTGATTGTGAGGTAAGCCGTAAGCTCCTATATTATAGTTTAATTTTAGTGATTATATATAGATTTTTGTTCTCAACCTATTCTGGTCGCACCCAAAGGCCCACTCGGGGTCCCATTTTGCATGACAAGTCCGCACAAGCGACATGCAATATTTAACGCTTCCAACCGGTCAAAAACGTGCACGCTCAAGTCACATGCACTTCTCACTCTTTCTACGTGACTTTGTCACCAAGAAACTCATTCTTGTGGGACTGCTCATCAAGCTTTGACCGTCGCACACCGCCCGTTGCCCGTCGACGCACCTTGGCGTTTACCGAAAGAAGTCGGCCTTCCCCTTGGGTCGGCCTCGGCCTCGGCCTCGGCCTTCCCCCAAAGGGTCGGCCTTTGGCTTCCATACTTAGCATCTTCACTACTTTTCAAGGGGCCATACGTCACTCCGCGACCCCCATTGCCCAGACGTCACTCTGCCCGCCCATGTGCCTTGGGCTGATACAGCGGTGCCCCCAGGCTCTCTTTCACACTATAGTGCATTCGGTACCATAAGCACTCCGTCGTGCCCATGCGACGTGCCACTAACACAGACGGGCCCCCGACACCTCACTCACTCTGCTGCGCCCATGCTCCAAGCCACTGATACAGTCGCGCCCCCTGGCTCCCTATCACACTATAGTGCCCCCGGCACCTCACTCACTCTGCCGTGCCCATGCGTCGCGCCACTGATACAGACGTGCCCCCGGCACCTCACACACTCCACCGTGCCCATGCGCCGCGTCGCTGATACAGTCGTGCCCCGAGGCTCTTTATCACAATGTCATCCCCCGGGCACCATACACACTCTGCCGCGTCCATGCGCCACGCTGCTGATACAGCCGTGCCCCCATGCTCTCTTTCACAATGTCGTTCCCCAGGGCACCGGGCACCATACACACTTCACCGCGCCCGTGCGCCATCTCTATGACATGTTCCCCGGCACCAGCTATTGTCCCGAGATGGTAGTCGCCGTGCCCATGCGTCACAATCATGTTACATGCCCCCGGGCACCACGCTCATTCACCACACCATGCGCCCCTGCCGTGGACGTGAAACATGCTTCGACCCACTCTGCGGAGTGTGCAGCATCTTGCAGGGATAGGCGACTCCTCTGGGACACTATCTCCGCCAGGGAGCTTTTCAACTCCCCTTTCGCCAGGTAGATGGCTCCTCAAAGATGCTACCTTGGCCAGTCGGGTAGACGGCTCCTCCGGGATGCTACCTTGATGAGTTCGAGTGCTTTGGCACAAGGACTCACCTGCGGGGATAGGCGATTCCTTTGGGACACTATCTCCGCCAGGGAGCTTTTCAACTCCCCTTCTGCTAGGTAGATGGCTCCTCCGGGATGCTACCTCGGCCAGTCGGGTAGACGGCTCCTCTGGGATGGTACCTTGACGCGCTTCGAGTGCTCCGGCACAAGGACTCACCCACGGGGATAGGCTCGCTCTCTAAGACACTTTCTCTGCCAGGGAGCTTTTCAACTCCCATTCCGCAAGGTAGACAGCTCCTCCGGGATGCTACCTCAGCCTGCAGAATAGGCGACTCCTTCGGGACACTATCTTTGCCAGGGAGCTTTTCAACTCCCCTTCCACCAGGTAGACGGCTCCTCCGGGATGCTACTTTGGCCCGTCAGGTAGACGGCTCCTCTAGGATGCTACCTTGACGCGCTCCAAGTGCTCCTGCACAAGGACTCACCCGCGGGATAGGCGACTCCTCTGGGACACTATCTCCGCCAGGGTGTCTTCGTGGCTGGCCTACGTGCTTCAGCACTAGGGGCTTGCGTAGGCACCCTTAGGGACTATGACCCCCGGGTCACTCCAAGACGGGAGCAGGTCTTCGGAGGGCATCGCGTCTAGTCCACCTGGCAGCTAGGCATCGGGTCTTCCCCACCACTACCAGGCTTGTGGGACTCTGCAAGGGCTTGGATTGGTGGCTAGATCAAGGGGGTTCTCTGGCCACACCGACGCTGTGGGAGCCAGTCTTTCCAGACAGACAAAGCGACGCTATGCGGGGCAGGCCGGGTTAATATGCGATTCGACAGTCTGTGGACCCCTCGGTGACGTGTCACTCTCAGGGAGCGCCACGTGTTGGGTGATGAAATCATCATCTCAACCTCTATAAATAGAGGTCTTGAGAATTCATTTGGACGGTTGGACATTCTTAGAATATTTTCACTTTCTCACTCTAGAATCCTAGAGAGAGAAACATACAGGACCTAGACTCTGGACCTAAGCATCGAACTGTGACTGTCTTCATGTATTCATTCTGCGCCATCGCCCTCGCAACACTGCCACCCTCAGGCTCTGTCTGGGAAGCCCTTGGTCTTTGCCTTTGTTCCACCCTTGCTGTGCCCCACATCAGCGTACTTGACATCTGACTCGGACTGCATTCTTTGTGACACCTCCACGTCGACTGCGAAACCACTTTCCTTGGCATCAATTTTAAAAATACGTTTGGTGATTATATTGCAAATATGCCTTGATTATATTGAGTATGTTTTGTTTGGTTGTTGGAAGAGTATGCCTTAATTCTTAATTAAAGTTGGAACACCTTTATTATTTAGTTAATTTGCTTTGCTAATTAATTTTCTAATTCATAATTTGGTGCGTAGATAGTTTATAATTGTGTTGGAATGTGGCGTCAACCGCTACCAATCTTCGGAGTCTCATCGAGTAGTTATTTAGTAATTTTGTTTGTAAGCACTTGAATATCTAATTTGTATTCATTTTTTTTTGTTTTTTGGTGGTGTACTTGTAAAGAGTTATTAATGGTTCTCGTGAAACTTAATAATACCTTTTGTATGCTTTTTAATGCACTTTGTTTTTGTTTATTATTTTATTTATAATTTTTTTTTGTGAATTTTATATATTTTTTTGCATCCCCTGGAAAAAAAATCATGCACTTTCTTTTGTCTATTATTTTACTGAATTTTTTTTTTGTGAATTTGAAATATTTTTTGCACACCCTAAAAAAAGTCCTGGTTTTGCCCCTGGTAGCAGCAATGGTGTTTGGTGAGTAGTGTGCCATGTGCCCCGTGTGTGTGCTGACAATGTGTCTGTGTGTGTTGGTGGATGCGTGTTTGTGGGAGGTTGGCTGGCAGTGGTGCCTAGTTGTCGCGGAGTGGGTGGGGGGTTGAGGAAGAGAAAAAAGAAGTGAGCAAAAAAAAAGATAAACTAATGGTTTCGTGGAAATCACCGTCCGTCTTATAATGGCACGGGCGGGAAAATTTTGTCCTTTTGTTTTGTTGTAAAAAGAGTGGCAAAAAGGTGAAAAGAAATAATCACGTTTGGCGCATTATAGGAGAATGGAATAATATCGATTCATACAAAAAACACAAAAAAATAAAAAATTCTGAATCATCAACAGATTGCCTACAGGTTGCAAGATCGCGTTTGTAACTTAGTTTAAGTTGCCAATGCAGGTAAAGCATCATCGCCGGCCCCAAAGGATTGCTTATAAAAATATGTATCGTATTTGTATACCTGAATGATTAAAAAGAGGTCATTAAGTTCCCATGTCCAAACTCCAAACCATATTCTCTAATTGCAATTGTGCTCAGTAAACTCACACGGTCTGATGATTATTAAGAAACTATCAATAATAGTGTACTCCTTTGCCTACTACGTGCAGCTATCATTAGCATTCATCACGCAGCAGCGGTCTGCCATGAAACTTTTATCAGGAGGACACTGCTTTGACTTCATCCTCAGAGGTCAACAGACGCACCTCCCTGTCATCTCCGTCCTCAGAGGTCAACGGACCCACCTCCCAGGCGGCGACTTACATTTTTGATATGGTCTCAAGCTAGCAAATGGAAGTCCACCCAATGTACCTAAAGACTATCATTATACATGAACCATCATAGCAAATTAACCAGTAAAGAAGATAAGAAACAGCATAAAACTTAATCTCAACACGACTTTTACATGTTACTAAATAAAATTTCATTTAGGGTGACACAGAATATGTTAAGCGAAGCACTTCTCTACATGCTTTGCATTACATGTTAGCAGCTAAATTCCGCTGAGGGTGATCACAACGTTGCGTGGAGTAGCTGCATCACGGTGCTCGCAGAGCCATATACCCTGAAATGCAAAAGAATAAGATTGTAAACTGTTTTAATATAGAGTAACATGGAGACAATATGCTCCCAATAGTATGACAGTGATCTGTCCTCTTCAAACAAATAACAAGAAATCTGACGATAAATCAAAACTTGTTTAGAAAATATCATGACTGTGCATGACGTCAAATATTAAGAGAGGCCTTACTGAAGCGCTAAATTGAACAATAATGGACAGTGACACATCAATCAACAAAAAAGGACACCCAAAAGAAGGAACTTATCTTCCAGGACACAGTAAAAGAAGTTCTTACTGGGCTGCATACTTATAGTCTACCCCAAAGAATTGCATGAATAGACTGGCTTTATGTAGAATAGGAACATAAGAAAGTTAAACAAAGATTTGTGCATGGTATGCCTTCTATGACGTAAGCTACATCCTTATCACCAAAGATCGGGCTTAGGCAAAGATAAGTTCTGTAAAGCACAACAATGGCAAATTTTTATGCGCGGGTTCCTTTTCATGATGAGAACGCTTTATTTTCTTGAAAATTGACATCCTCCCAGTCTAACACAAAAACCGACCACCACATGATAGTTGAGTTATTTGATAGGGCAAAAGAATGTTGCAGTCTGCTAAGTATTTGCTTCTTTATTTATGCCTTTACTTATTCGTTCAAAACCCGTGTCACAGTAGGGTTTCCTTCCATGTCACAGTAGGGTTTCCTTCCATGCAAATGTGGTTTCTTCTTGCATGCAGAAGAGGATTCTTACTGGGTATGTAATGATGTCAAGGCATTAGGGTTTGTTTCCTCAAATTCATTAGAAAATGATCGCCTTCTTTTCCCCTTCACTTTTGGAACTTCCCAACCTTTGATGTAATGCAGATGAACTGTTTATTTTCTACTTCCAACAAGATCTGACCCAGTGTTTTATGGTTTTAGTTTAGGCTCTGTGAAAATACGTTGCATACTGTGTTCTGGATAACAGCGTTGAAGAGAAATATCAAATCCAAAGAAAAGCTTATGTTTTTTCATCTTTTTTTTGGGCACATGCTATGTTCGATACATTCTATTTGATCCGTTCAGTCACGTGATGAGACAAAAAAAGTTCAACAAAGTGCAAGTAACTGGTTTTCCAACTAGAAAAAAAAAAATGGCAGGTTACCAGTGGTTTTGCCCGTCCCAATTGGGTTGGGTCTGAGGTTGGTAACACGCCGAACTTTGGACAATCATTACCAGTATCCAGCCCAATGTAGAATACCCATTGCAGAAGCAGAACTCACATATTATATGTCAAAGTATCCCGACCAACAGCCAATTAGCAAGCAATGGAGCTGCCGATACAGTTCATATAGTTACTTGCAAGTTTAGATTGCCGTCCCATCGTAAGACAACATCCACTACTATAACATGTGCATCACATAGCAATGAACTCTGGTACAAAAGTACGGACAATTCATTGAAGAAACCACTTTGGATGAATTATAGGATGTATAAGTTTTGGTAAAATGTTACATTTTTGGTATCATAGGCTCATCTCAAAAATTTTAAAACACCTTTTTCCTAATGTTCACGCACCTGCCAAGTTCCCATGTTAAGTTGTCCATTTGTAATTGGAATCCTGCAGAAGTTATAAAAGGTGCTCAGTGGCAGCTTGATGGAAAAAAGTGAAGAGCATAAACCGTCATAAAGAAACAAATTGGATTTCTGTACGTGAGTGTGCAGCCAAACATAGATGATTTGATGTGTGCCGGCATGTCATCTGGACCTGAAACATCACGACATTAAAGCAAGACTTCTGTAACTTGAAAACAGAAATGGCTTCTAATATCTGTGTCATCACCTGATAGTATTGAAACTGTTCTCCTCATAAAAGCTTCAGGAATATAGGGCTTAGTAACAGATATAAGGATTCTCTGCTGTATCAACACCTTTGCTTTAGTGACAACAAACTATTGCTACAGTGTTTAGCTGCTATTGCGGAAATTTATGGTGAAAACTTAGCGACACTTTTCTGTTTCAGCAAAGGATCTTGATCCGCTTAGTCACGTCCGAAGAAATATGCCAAAGAGGGATTGACATTTCAAGAAAGCAATTCTCTGCTAGTTGACATTTTCACGAGTCCCTGAATTATATAACTATATTCGGATTATTGGCCACATTTGAGATGAAACCTGTAAAAGTATAGCTGCTATTTCCCTCTTGCTATACCACTGCATGCAGCAAAAAATGCTTTGAAATACGTATTCGAGCTCATACATTACGAAAGGAAGATTTCCCCTTGACAACCTAGCCTCCAACTAGTAGCTACACGGATGGAGATGAAATTCATGGTTGAGCATCCCTTGGGTGCTCAAGAGAGACCCTCTCACCATCTTTTTGCAAGCAAAACTGAATAAATGCTTCCTCAGTAAGTCACCGACCCCCACCCAGAAGGAAAGAAAGAAATGTGGAACGGCCAGAACAAGAGGTGCACAACAAGGTAGTGCTTCCACCAAAGAAGCAAGTCCAAGCAGGTAGTCTTTAGTTGCTTGGCAGGTTAGGGTCTTGCTAAGTTTAAATTTCCGTGTACCTGATGTGGGACTTAGACTCACAAAATCGTCCTCTCTCTCGCCCCCTCCCCCCAAGCCCTAGCGGTTAGCATCCTCACTAAGGTCACAACCTTGTTACACACAGTCTTAAACTCCCTCCCTGGCCTTTGTGTGATAGTCCCATGCTCACCCTTCGTTTGCCCCATCTATCATCCTTGATGTCGGATATACATGGCCTTGCCTTCGTTTTCCCTTACGACTAGAAACCTAATCACTGTGACCTCACTTGAGCTTTGAAAAGTATGCTCTAATTCCATTTGTCACGATGCAAGCCACAGCTCCATCACATGGCATTTCCTCACTTGCAAGTAGGAACTATTGGCTTCCTTGGCAGGATATTTATAAGGCTAACTCCAAACTTCCACGTACTTGGTGCGGTTTTGTCTCTCACACAATACTACTCTAAGAGAGAGTCACACGAATCAAGTTAGTTTGGAACTTAATTTAATAGAACAATGTCTACAAACTTATATTCTTGGGTGACATCTTGATCTTCTGTGTTATGCTTTACAATCGAGTGATTGAGCCGACAGATTTTTCTAGCAGATAAGATTTTCAGTTTGTGAAATAGTGTATTCAAAACCCACTGAATTCAACTGAGTAACATCTACTTCAAATGGTCTACATATCAGAAAGTTGGAGCGAAGGGCAGAACAAGGAAAACTCCTTGCTCTGATTAGAGGACAACGCTAACCTTCCAGTGTATGTCTCCAAGGTGCAGACCTCCCCTGAAAAAACAAAACCAGGAAGCAAATAAGCCCCGATGTAAAAAGTAGTACAGGTCACCACCACATAGTTGAAAAGAAGAAAAAAGAAAGCTAACCTCTGGGACAATCCTGTTAAGAAATGTCTCAGTATCATCTCGAACATCGGAGTCGTAGTTTTCGTTCATGGTGAGAGAAGCACTTGTGTGCTGCACTGTTAATTATATTCAGAAAAAGAAAAGAAAATGAAAGGGAAAAGGATGGGGGAGGTTATGATTTCCCAAAATGAGAATTTCAAGGTTAGTCCAGAAAGGCAAGGGAACTCACAGAAAAGATGCGCAAGGCCACACTTAAAACCTGACAAGTCTTGCCCGATTTCCTTCAAAATCTGATCTTGCAATCAAAAGGTTATTTTATGTGGAAGGAGATAGAATGATAACAATAAGAATAGTAGAGCGGTGGTGGGAAGAGTGCTGCAGTACCTTGGGGGTAACAAGATGACAGCCTCGGCGTTGTGGAGGAAGGGTGATCGTCTTCTGAGCCCATTTAGGAGCAGTAGCTGCTGCCATTTTTGAATCGGAGGGATCGTTGAAGGTGGTCTTGTTTGGAGTGTAGAGGGCTTTTACCAGGATCCCACCACCTAAAGCCACCGGTTTTGGTTTCGCAAACCCGCCCAAAGATACGAGCGATGACGACGGCGGTGAGAGACTTGGCATTTGCATTTGTGAATCAAAGTTGGTTAAATCAAATTAATTGTTGTCTGCGAACTACCGAACAGACTGTTAACGCAAGTGAAAACTAGTCGGTCTAATGAAAATGAGGTCCAGTGAGTGAGTGAGCGAGCGAGCGAGTCAAGAGGCCACGAAATGAAACACTTTTCCACATCCAAAAATCCCTCCCCACGTCCTTTGTTTAGTCAGTGGTTGGCGTTTGGCTATCTTGGTTCAGATTTTTAGCAGCTACTCTTCCTTTTTGGCTAAAGAGATTTGCTCCAATCTGTTTGAACAACATACCAGTAATTCTTAGACTTCAATTTTTGTGTGAAAATCAGTCAGATTTGTGTTATGCTAAAATATATCTTTGAATGAGAGTTTTAAAGTTTATTCCACAAAAATAAATTCTCTCGCGTAAAAGTCGTTGTAAAGAGCGTGTGTGATTGTTTTTTTTTGCAAATGAGAACGTGCAACCTCGTTCCGAAAATTATTGTTCATACCCTGTTCTGGCCAGACTCCGGGGGCCCGCTAAGGGCCCACGTCGCGCTACACATCATCCAGTCAACGGTCAAAAATTCAACGCCATAAGCAAGTCAAAACGCATCTTCTTTCGAGCATCCGCAGGCATCACCAGTGCAGCGACATCAACAGTCAAATTGTTGGAAAAAGGAAGGGGTCGGGGGTCGGCCACTCCCATTTCTTCAGGGGGTCGGCCACCCCTTTTCTTCAAGGGGTCGGCCACCCCCCCTGTTGTGAGGGGTCGGCCCCCCCTTCCAACCCAAGGGGTCGGCCACCCTTTTGCCTTGCAGGAGTTATTCCTAAACCCCCGACATCACTCATCGCGCTCTCTACCATCCGCGCTTAACACCGATGGTCCCCTTTTGCCTTGCAGGAGTCATTCCTAAACCCCCCGACATCATTCATCGCGCTCTCTACCATCCGCGCTTAACACCGATGGTCACTTGCGCCATGCTGATGATACGTGTTCCGGCACTAAGTATTACTCCGCGACAGTCGTCGTCGCGCCCTTGCGCCCCGCTGATGATACGTGTTCCGGCACTAAGTATTGCTCCGCGATAGTCGTCGCCGCGCCCTTGCGCCCCGCTGATGATACGTGCCCCGACACTAAGCATTGCTCCGCGACAGTCGTCGCCGCGCCCTTGCGCCCCGCTGATGATACGTGCCCCGACACTAAGCATTGCTCCGCGACAGTCGTCGCGCGCCCTTGCGCCCCGCTGATGATACGTGCCCCGACACTAAGCATTGCTCCGCGACAGTCGTCGCCGCGCCCTTGCGCCCCGCTGATGATACGTGCCCCGACACTAAGCATTGCTCCGCGACAGTCGTCGCCGCGCCCTTGCGCCCCGCTGATGATACGTGCCCCGACACTAAGCATTGCTCCGCGACAGTCGTCGCCGCGCGCCCCGCTGATGATACGTGCCCCGACACTAAGCATTGCTCTGCGACAGTCGTCGCCGCGCCCTTGCGCCCCGCTGATGATACGTTCTCCGGCACTAAGTATTGCTCCGCGACAGTCGTCACCGCGCCCTTGCGCCCCGCTGATGATACGTGCCCCGACACTAAGCATTGCTCCGCGACAGTCGTCGCCGCGCCCTTGCGCCCCGCTGATGATACGTGCCCCGACACTAAGCATTGCTCCGCGACAGTCGTCGCCGCGCCCTTGCGCCCCCTGATGATACGTTCTCCGGCACTAAGTATTGCTCCGCGACAGTCGTCGCCGCGCCCTTACGCCCCGCTGATGATACGTTCTCCGGCACTAAGTATTGCTTCGCGACAGTCGTCGCCGCGCCCTTGTGCCCCGCTGTGATACTTGCCCCAGCACTAAGTATTGCTCCGCGACAGTCGTCGCCGCGCCCTTGCGCCCGGCTGATGATACGTGCCCCGGCACTAAGCATTGCTCCGCGACAGTCGTCGCCGCGCCCTTGCTCCCCGCTGATGATACGTGCCCCGGCACTAAGTATTGCTCCGCTACAGTGCTCCGGCACTAGGACCTCTCCCTGCGGCATGGGCTGAGCGCCATCGCCGGCTCAATCAACTGTGGGACGGGCTGTACGCCGTCGTCGGCTCAATCAACTGCGGGACGGGCTGTACGCCTTCGTCAGCTCAGTCAAACTGCCGCATGGGCTGAGCGCCATCATGGGCTTAGCGCCATCGCCGGCTCAATCAACTGCGGGACGGGCTGTACGCCTTCGTCAGCTCAGTCAAACTGCGGCACGGGCTGAGCGCCATCATAGCGCCATCGGGCTCAATCAACTGCCGGACGGGCTGTATCGCCGGCTCAATCAACTGCCGGACGGGCTGTACGCCGTCGCCGGCTCAATCAAACTGCGGCACTGGCTGAGCGCCATCACCGGCTCAATCAACTGCGGGACGGGCTGTACGCCGTCGCCGGCTCAATCAAATTGCGGCATGGGCTGAGCGCCATCACGGGCTTAGCGCCATCGCCGGCTCAATCAACTGCAGGACGGACTGTACGCCGTCGCCGGCTTAATTAAACTGCGGCATGGGCTGAGCGCCATCACCGGCTTAGCGCCATCGTCGGCTCAATCAACTGCGGGACGGGCTGTATGCCGTCGCCGGCTCAATCAAACTGCGGCATGGGCTGAGCGCTATCACGAGCTTAGTGCAATCGCTGGTTCAATCAACTGTGGGACGGGCTGTATGCCGTCGCCGGCTCAATCAAACTGCGGCATGGGCTGAGCGCCATCACGAGCTTAGCGCCATCGCCGACTCAATCACTATGGACTATGGTCCTCGCAGCAGGGTGGGCTCGCAACCCTGGAACCATCGTCGGCACAACCTTGAAGCCACCGACATCACACGTGCAGGGAGCTCCTACGCGAAGACTTCACTGCAACAGACCCTAAGCACCAAGCGGTGACCATGGTCACTCATGTTACTCATGTTGCTTGGGATCGTCGACACCACTAGGGCAATGACCCATGGGTCACTCCGGGACGGGAGCAGGTCCTTGGAGGGCATCGCGCCTAGTCCGCCTGGCAGTTGGCTACAGGGCCAACCCTCACCACTGTCAGGTTCTCTGCGCGTCTCTTGACGCACCTTGTGGGATTCAGTAAGGGCTTGGACTGGAGGCTGGGGCAACGGGCTACTCTGACCATGCTACCGCGGCATGATCAGTCTCCTCAGATAGGCAGAGAGATGTTGCAAGGGCAGGGCAGCACGAACTTAGGGACCAACAGTCCTAACGGAGAATCAGTTCCTTGGCCCCTCCTAGCAATGTGTCGTTCCCACGGGGTGACACATGTCAACTTATGACACATGCACATTTTTGCCTATAAATAGTGGACTTTGGAGCTTTTCCATGGATCTTCCTCTCATTTGAACTTTTCACTTTCTCTTTCTAGAAAGACATTCTCTCTGAAATTCTAGTGAGAGAAACACACTTGGACTCACGTCCCCGAACCCTCGACGCTGCATCCTTCTCACGGACCGTCGACTATCGCTCCTGTTCATTGTCGCCCTGCCTGCGCGGCGCTGCCAGCCCTCGCGACCTGTCTGGGGAGCCTTGCCCTCAGCCCTTACGCCATCCTTGCTGTCTCCCGCGTTACCTACCTGGAAGCTGACTCAGACTGCATCATTTGTGGCACCTCTACGTAGCATCGAACCCCTTTTCAGCATCAACAATTATTTATCTTTTTTGTGAGTAGATGTCCGAGTTAGGAATGGATCCGTGTCAAAATTTAAATTTTTTTTGCTTAACTCTTTATTAAGTGGCGATTGAATCTATCGCGCGTTGCACTCCCTAACCTTCTTTTTAATAGTTCTTTGTTTCTCTTATTGTTTTTTAGTCATTATCAAACAAATACGGAGTAATATTTTGCCTAATGCATCAAACATTTTGAATTGATTCAACTTGTATAAAAAAAAATATTCGAATTGTTAAATCTGTTAAACAACAAGATGACTTTAAAGAGTTCAGATCAATTCAACTTTGTCGCAGTGGTCGTAAGTAGGACGTACTTTCTACGGGTGTCATATTAATAGCCGGAGTTGAGTTTATCGGCTGGGCTGGGCCGGCTATAACTCTCCTCTGCTATGCCTGCGCCTGTGCGTAGGGAAAAAGCGGAATACTCTGTAGTGCAGCGGGAAGCGATTCCCCTGCTCTTCAACGTAACCGCCCTTAGGCAACAACTTTATTTATAACCCCCGTCTCCCCGCCCCATTGGCTTTCCCGGAAAGCAATTTGTTCCCATGGCTTTGATTTACTGCTCCTTCACTCCACTGGTCGTTTTGCGGTTGTTAACGGTGGTGATCGCCGTTGGATCAGTGTTGAAGGCTGCATGCACCACCACTGCCTCAGACGAAGCTCCAGTATCTCGCATCGCATTTGGATCCTGCGCCAACCAAAGCGCACCCCAGGTTTGTTTTCTTTCTGACGAAAGAATTGCCCGTTTTCCCCAATTCCCCTTGTTCTCTTCTCATGCGTCTCTCTATGATTCATTTCTTCGCTCTAATCATATGGCTTGTTTCTTTTTCCTTTCCTTTCTGTGCGCAGCCTATATGGGACGCCATCATTAAGTTTAATCCCCAAGTGTTCATCTGGCTGGGTGACAATATTTACGGAGATATTAAGCGCCCTTTCAGTTTATTTGGCAAACAAAGAACTATTGGGCCGTGGAAGAATGTTCCTCGTTTTGCTCCTTCATCTGAGCATGAGATGCAGTCCAAATATGTCGAGGCTAAAACCAATCCTGGTTATTCCCGTCTCAAAGACAAGGCTAAGGTGCTTCACGTTTCATTTATCCTACCTTCATTTTTTCACTATTTATGCAAATGCACATAGCTATCCTACCTCTCAAATAATAACACTTGGTAGCCTGAGTGCTCTTAATTATTGAACGTTTTAGGTGATTGGAACATGGGATGATCACGATTATGGACTAAATGATGCAGGGAAAGAGTTTGGTGGGAAAATTACTAACCAAAGGCTTCTACTTGATTTCTTGGATGAACCCCAAGATAGTCCGCGGTGAGGATCCTTTTGAAATCTAGATTCCCAGTTTTTTGTATTGGAATAGAAAATTTGTAGCAGGCCTACAATGTTCTAATTTACACTCACATTCAAAAAGTGCCTGTGGCCTGTCATAGTTTCATTTTCCCTCCTTGTTGTAATTAGTAATAGCCTATATCATTTTAGCAACATTTAAGCATTGCAAGAAGAGGTAGAGATATTTTATTGGCTAATTTTCGACAATCGTAGACGACATTGGGCTAGTTCCTGACGTAATTACAAGCACACTCTCAACCTGAGTGTTAACAAAATAAAGTTACATGCTTGTCTTGCAACTTGTTATATGTTGTGTCTGTTTTAAAGCCAAAATTGCCACCTGCATCGTTGGACTTTAGATAGCCCAGGCACTAGGAACAAGGCACATGCACGAGCCTAATCGAAGCAATGCTGATGAAACCTTTATGACCTTTGCTTTAGGGAATTTTACAGTATACACGTAGAAGTGAGGAAGAGGAATTTTGGAAGGCTTCCAAAGCCTCAATGCTACTTGAGGACTTTGTTGATCTCTCCTCCTTTGCAACTGCATATATGACGTACCTTCCTTTCTCACCACACTAATTAAGCATTATTCTTGAGGAATTTTCTTTAAGATTTTTCTTTCTTTCATGGAAAAATTTCAAGCATTTAGAAGATACCTAAATAGCAAAACGTTGTGCCAAGTTTTTTTTGTTTTTTGAGTTCTGCAACTATCTTGACAAGTAAAGGAGTAACAACAGTGGAGAAGTCCATATGTGATCCGACTAAATCCAGAAAAGTAGGATGAGGATGTTGAGCCTTTCTTAGCACAAGGCAATCCTACAATACCATGACATAAAAAATGCTCCAGGTCAAATGGGTTCAAGCTTCCCATTAACTGGTAATATACAAGGAAAGGTAACGTGTCGGAGGACCTTGAAGATGACTAAAGTTCTTTGTGTTTAGAACTCTCTGAATGCGTGATTTCCCTTGAGGCAATTTGGTTTGTAACTGGATCACATTAAAGAAGAAGAAGAAAAGGTCCAGTATTCTTTTTCACGGCGTCTCTTACTAAAGCGAGTAGTCATTTAATACTGTTTTCAAGAATTTACCTTATTTTATAACGTAAAGGCAGTGCTCATTCAAGATATCTTCATTAAGACAGCTAGCCCTCATGGGACAATTTCTTAAAGGCTATCGTTGTTATGTAAAAGTACTTTAAATTCTCCAACCCAAATCTGATTTCTCAATAGCTTGTTTTTCGTTTGTCTTCTCTTTGTCATTTAATTTGAGCTGTAGGGATTGCAGGAATGAAAATCATGCCTTGTGTCAATTTTGTTTGGAGCACAGAAAGAGCTTTAGCCATCTTTAAGGCCATGCTAAACCTAGGAAGTACTGAAAGTAATAGTATTTAATTAGCATATTGAAGTATCTAACTTCAGAGTACTTTTGCTCACATAATATCAGCTGATGGGGAAGCTTGAACTTAGTTGCTGCTTTCATTGATGGAATCATATTGTTGCGTTGCCCTTTACTAAGTAAGACTCAATATTGTTTGAGATTTAGTTAAATTACATGTGGACTTTTCCTTTGCTCTTACTCCTATCCTTGCCTTCTTTCTAGCTAAAGTGTTCAAACGTCAAAAGAAAAAGTCGACATGCCGTTTTGCTATTAAGGTTGTTGTCCGATTCCAGAACCAATATTTTAACCATATGAAACAATTACTTTTTTAGTGGAATTATCTAAAGTCAGTAGTTAATGCATGAGGTGAGAAAGGAGGGCAAAACATGAGAAAGAAAGGCAAAGCATGAAGAGGAGAGATTAACAATGTCCTCTAGCAGCGTTGCGGATTGGGAAAGCTGTCCAAAACCCATCTTCCTCACTTCTGAGTGGACATTCTGAAACTCCTGCACGTCCATTTTATCTTTCTTAGGGAGTACTGCTCTTCCTCTTTCACTGAAACTCCACACGTTTTTAAAGTCTTGTATAGTGGGGCACTCCTTTTTCATCATCACTGTTCATGGTTTTCACAACTTCAGTAGGTTGTACAACTTCCTCATTTGCATGACTTCCTGTTGTTGCATTTGCAAAAAAAGACATTAGTCTTCAAATAAGTAAACAATAAATTCACCGGGTTTATGTTTGGATGAGTGCTTATTTTGACCACGTCAACAATATATGAGAATATTAATATAAAGAAGACACATAATTTGGCTAAAATAGCTTGCCTTTCTTGCTAGGCTACTCCTCTATTTATATATACGCTAACTACATAATTACAGGCCCTATACAATCTTTAGATGATTACAGGGATTTACATTCCCCACAATTAGTCCTATAGATGTTCCTAATATTTTCCTAGCCAAACATTGTTAATCTTCTATAACAAATAAGCTGATATTCTACTTACGAATATCCCAAGATTCAATTCAGATTCTATATGATATGCTATGTTACAAGGACTCGGTACAAGTCTCCGGGGTGTGCAAGTGTCGGATTCTTCTAATTTTTAAATCACAAGACACGGGGACACGGCAAATTGTTCATATCTATTATTATGTTTTAGTAGTTTCCTAGGTGAATTGGTGATTTATGTGACAAAGATGGTATTAATGGAGAACTTGTCTCGTCTTAAAGCAATAACAAATTAACTGGAACACTATAAGATAGTGTTCATAGTGACAAATCCTATGAGATGTGTCGGACACATATCTCATACTCATGTCTGAGTGTCGAGTGTCCGACACGGGTACTTCACGCATTTTGACACCTGACACACGGTGGCCCTTGATGGCACAAGGAAACCGTGTGTGGCACTCGACTTGCCGCTCGCAAGAAGAGTCCGCCAACCAATCTCAACAATTTATAGCAAGCAGTGCATCAACATCGCATAAAACAGTGCACAAAGAGTAAATTTCAACACGAGGGCAAAACGGTCACAAATATCTTCATTACTTCAATAGCATCATTACAACTTACAAAAGGCTTTGTTTGCATCCACAGTGTGCAATCTAGCTAGAACGGCAAGCTAAAACAAAGCAAGGGAAGAGTCCATGTAACATAGATGATATGCACTTTAATGATATTCTGAACGCAAGATGGCCATTGGTGACCCCAGAGGTTCAGCCTAGTTGCAGGGACCTAATTGTGTCGAAATTATGTTGTTAGAGACCAAGTTACAAAATGGGCATGAAGGGTTAAAAGTTCAATTCCTCTTTCGTTTTGTCTAATTTTATCCTTAGAAGCTCAAGTTAGAATTGACAGGGTATAATATGTTACCGTGAAACAATTCGTAATAGTAAGTGTTTAATCTCAGTGTGTTGATACCAGCATAAGAGACAAGTGTAAGTTAAGTTTTAACCATGGTTTCGTTATTTTAGGCGCAAGCAAGCTGGCGTTTACACATCTTACACATATGGCCCTGTTGGCAGACAGATTAAGGTAATTGTTGATTCAGGAACTTTTCTAACTTCTTTTTGCAAGTAGGGAGTATTATTTTAGTTATGCGGCTTGGAGAAAACTCAAGATACCCAGTTCTAATTGTAGGATTAAACTTCTTCAGGTTATTCTCTTAGACACTAGATACCACAGAGACCTTATGTCAAGTGATGGGAGCATTCTGGGGACTTCCCAATGGACATGGTTGGAGAAAGAATTAAAAGGTCCTGCATCAGCATTAACTATTATTGGATCTTCTATTCAGGTATTATAGTATATACTGCCTGCAAAGTTTTTGTTTATACTTCCAATCAAATTACAACATGCATTTCTTGCTATTGATGGAAGGAATTAGTGGTCGAAAAATAAAGATGTGCCGAAAAAATTCTCACTGTTTGGTGTGTGATCAAGATAGCAACTAGTACTTCACTTTGATATCTTTGTTCTTACATGCCTGGTAGTGCCATAATAACATTCATCAGCCTTCAGCCTTATATTTTCTTGCTTCAACTTCAGCAGTAACTTTGGAGTTTGTTTCTCATTTTTGGTTGGCTGATTTCTAAATGGGCAGTTTTTGTTTCTTCATCAGGTTATTTCTAATCTCTCAGCGACTACTGGACCTTTATTTTATCTGGAGTCTTGGGGGCGTTTCCCAAAGGAAAGAAGCCGGCTTTTCCAGTTGATATCTGACAGTAAGGTGAAGATTCCTACTTACCATCTGAATCTGCTGGTTTGCAGTAAAAAGTGAACACAACTCATTTTGCCCTTGCTTTTGTTCCGCTGAAGTATAACTTATTCATACTGAACATGTCAAGGAAAATGTTTCCATGTTGCAACTTCTTTATTGCATAGAGGGATGGCGTCTTCTTCATAAGTGGAGATGTTCATTTTGGAGAAATTTCAAGGTATGACTGTGCTACGGGGTATCCCTTGTATGACATAACTGCAAGTGGGCTTACCCAAGCTATTGAGAAGGCAGTCGCTCCACCATTACATTTGATTGTTAGATTTGTGGCATGGTTGACACCTACTACAATGAGAGTTGTCGGCAGAAACTGCAGATACAGATCATGTACATTTGGTATGCTTTTCCGCGGTATCGTAGTTTCTCATTAATGATACACCTTTTTCTGAGCTCGCACCATGTGCCTTTTTAAATATTGATTTTCAAATTGGGAAATCCTTCAGGACAACCAAATTTTGGAGTGATAGAGATAAACTGGGATGCTGTTCCAGTGAGTTTGAAATTCGAAGTGAGGGATTTAAATGGATTGCCTGTCACCGGCGTTAATATTTCATTGTTGGAGCTGAAAGCCAAAACTGTTGGGTCTATAGCTGACACAAAAGCAGGAAAAGATCAGAAGCACTGCTCCCTCGAAGTTGCTTTACCATGGCTTGTCAGATATCGTTTGGCTATTTTATTCTTTTGTGCATTAGCTGGTATGTTATCTCAGATATGCTGCTTACCTACTTATAGTTTTCTGCTTTTATTGCCCTCTTTATGAAATCTTTTTGCGTAGTAAAGTGGCATTTATGGGTAGTAGTACTAATACCACAGATATGGTAGAGTTGTCTTCTTATACAATCCGTTTTTTGGGCCTTCAATGCACATTACTGAAATTATTCCTTGTATCTTTTGTGACTTCTTTTTCTTTTTGTCCTCTAAAAACAATGTTAGTATTGCATGTCGATTTCACTTGAGGATTTACTTCAGTTAACTCGTTGCAGCTCGGTCTGTGTATGTTGATATTCGATAGATTAGATCATATATTATACCCCAATGAAGCCGAATTCTTTTAATTCTCCATCTAGTGCTAGTCGAACCATTTCAAATTGCTAAAACTCATTTAATACCAATGGTACTGAATAAGGTGGCAGCATGTACAGCTGTTGAATAGATGTGATGACAAGGGTTTAGTAGCCAAATCGAACAGCAAACATAATCACTTATGAAGGATGTGGGAATCGAATACCATTTTGGACTTGGCACCTTGGTAAGTAGGATATATTCTACCTCTTATTGTTGGATTTGCCACTAATATGCATATTGTTTAATTGAAGGCCAACTCTTACAACATAAAAGTACATTTTCCTTAAATTGTCTCCTTGTACTTCTACTCCTGGAAAATAGATGAATCTACCTCACTAGACGCTCGTACAAAGTGCCATGTCAAATCTGAATGAGGAGAATGAGCATGTATGAAGTGGCATAGGTATTAATAATCTGTGTATAGATGGAGGTTTTGATTTAAAGGCTAGATTCACATGGATGCAGGCATGCCAAACTGCGGGATGGCCAACAAAAAATCTCGTGGTTTATACCTATTTTTATTTTCTTAGAAATCAATCAAGCTATTTCAACTTCTTTCCAGATAAACAAATGCTTCTTACTCGTAGTTCTCCCCCTAATATATAGTTATTAATTGCACACATCAGCTTATTTGTTTATAAATCTGCCATGAAACGAATCATTGCCCCATCATCTAATGCAAATTCTTTTTGTTGTAAGCATGGTGTAAATGGAACTTTAAGATCGCCGTTGAAATGTACGTGGCTACATGATTTTTTCTCTAGTAGGTTTTGTAATTGTGTTGTTTTGCATTGAATCTTGCAGTCTCCATGCTGCTTCTGCTAGCGCTTTTATATGCTGTCGTATCAGTCTCTATCCGATTCGTCCGCAAATGTAAGCTTGATTGACTCGGCGAGTTTCTGTAGAATGCTGATCCTTACGGAGTTAGTTGCCAACTAATGGTAGAGATCAGGCGGTTGATTGCATGCTTCACAGGTTTCCCTTTGGAAACATTAATAGAATCGATGCCAGGTGGCAGAAAGCAAGATAGTAATGGTCGTTTCTTAAGGTCCCTTTGCCTTCCAATCTGTGCCAAATGCAGCAAAAGATGAACGTTGTGGTACACATGCTGAATAGCGAAAAGCATCTGTAAGTGGAGAGAAGGGAGGGGGAGGTAGAGAGGCCATTGTGATTGACAACCATGGTCGCCAAAAGAGCTTTGAGTACACATGTGGTGGGCATAAATGGTTATGTACTCTATTACTAAGCATTGTGGACTGTGAAAACACCCACATAAGCTTTTTTTAACGGTCTTTTCCGTTTTTACTTTTTTTACTTATGCGATACGGGTTCCTATTTGTGGTTTTGGGGTTCTTTTCCTTTTCTACACTTATTTATTAACTCTTTGCCATAACTTACTATTATAAAATTCGTAGCCCATTTTCTAAAATTTTATGAAAGTAGAAGACAAATTATACATCTTCTAAAATCTATATCTAATCATTGTGCTTGTACATTATGTCTTAATTTTAACTATTAACACTTCAAAAGTACTTTAAAAGAACAAAATAAAATCTGATAAAGGTAAATACGAAAATAATTCTCCACTTACTAATTCTTTGCTACGGTTTATTTAAAAAACTTGTCGGTTTAATTGGTCAGACTTTTATAAATCTTAAACTAAGAAATCAATTCTGCATCTTCTAAGAACTCTACATAATTAATGTATAATTTAATTTGAACTATTAACATCTTAAAAGTATTTGATTTTTTTTTTCAAAATAAGATCAAACAAATCTCATTATATATATATGAAAGCTGAAACTGAGAGAATGTTGTTCAGTCATCTCTTACTTGGACATTCTCTTAATTCGACATATGAACTTTCTTTTTTTAAATTTGCTTACCTTTGTAACAATGATTTGGACCGACTCTCTCTCTCTCTCTCTCTCTCTCTCTCACACACACACACACACACACAAAATTTGATTTCAATTTCTTTTTTTCATTTGAAATTCAACCAATTATATATATATATATATTTTACCATTTCTCTCTCTTCTATGTCAATACATCCACTCAAAAATTTTATTTATATCTTTACAAATAGATTTTGACAAAAGTAATTCACTATATATTCCTTTTTAACCTTGATCTTTTTTATTATTTAGAGAAACACATTATTCTCTTTTTCTATTAAACTATCATAATCTCCTTCCTTTTATTTTAGGGCTAATTACACCTATGTCCCTGAGGTTAGGGGGTAATTACAGTCAAGGACACAAAGTTTCAAAATGTAACATTCCGTGACCAAACATGTTTCAAATGTATCAGCCGTGTCCATTCGTCAGGGTTCCGTCCAAAAAGTGTATTTTTTTGCTGATGTCATCCATGCGTATTTTTTAAATGTCAATACTACCCTTATACCACATATTTACATATACACTGTATAAAAATTAAAAACCTAATCTACAAAATTAGGGTTTTAAACCTAATACCAAATTAGTGTTTTAAAACCTAATTCTCTCTCTCCAAATTAAGGTTTTAATCTTTTTAAATTAGGATCTCTCTAATAGAAATTAATTCTTTTTTCCCAAATCAAATTACAGATTTGAATTCTTTTTTTTTAAATTTGTGTTTTTTTATTGGATTTAATTTGAACCCTCACTTTATCTCTTTCTCTCTCTAACCATCATCATTTCTGAATTTCAATGGGGCTGCCGCCCTATCACCGCCGCCTCTTTCCTTCTCCCCTCCACCATGCCGTCGCCTCTTGCAATTCAAGTGTTTCAAATCATGCTCACACATTTGAATTGCTGGATTTGCAATTTGATTGCATGTGCAATCGAATTGCACATGCCGCCGGCAGCCCCCTTCCCCCGCCCCACACCGCCGGCAGCCCCCCTCGCCCTACCATTCGAGAAAACAGAGAGATTGACACAACCGCAAACACCACATATTGTCATCACATCCCTGCGCCACCCTCCCCCACCCCGTAGCCGCCCCCACCATACCTACACACCATTGCGAACCACCATCCCAACTTCCGTGAGCCAACTACTCAGCACCACCGCCGTTACCTACCACCCCGCACCACTGCCATAACCCACTTCTTTCTTCCCCAACCAAAACCCACCATCAATTCAACAACCTAGGAAAGGCATCCTACCGTGATTTCAAGTTACGCCATGAGAGAGAGAGAGGGGCGGTTCACGGTGTCTTGCGGCAGAAAGGGGTCTTGCGGCATGGTGGGAAAGGAAGGACAGCGGCGACGTGGGGGGGAAGAGCGGGGGCAGGGCCGGCGTAGGGGTGCAGGGTGAGGTGGGGTGGGAGTGCGGGGAAGCTGTGGCGTGGGATTGAATCTGAGAGATTGAATTTGAAGATTGAATTTGAGAGAGAAAGGAGAGAGAACAAAAAAAAAAGAAAAGATAAAAATGGGAGGGCAGAGTTTAAAGGGGCAGAGTGGGTATTTTATTTTAAACTCAGGGGTAATCAAGTCTTTTTGTCAAAACCGTTAAGTATTTTTGTATTCCGTTTGTCAACGGACATAAGTGTTACATTTTGAAACTTTGTGTCCTCGTGTGTAATTACCCCCAAACCTCAGGGACATAGGTATAATTAGCCCTTTATTTTATTACAAGTTATATATAGTTTACGCTTTACTTTTTTCAATTATTATTATTATTATATATTGTTACTTTTTTCTTGATGATCTTAAGTAATAGAATCTCAAGACATGGATTATTTTTGTTACTATTATCACTGCAATTACTATTAGTTAGGAAAAACTATTTTTATTATTTTATACACTATTTTCATCTTCATTTGTCACTAAGAACTAACAATTATTGCTCAAGTTTATTTCTAATGCTAAAAATTGGTAAGAGAACTCCTTTAAAAAAGTAAAAAATAATTTTTTAATTATCTTATTGTTACTACCAATTTTATAATTGTTATTAGACATACAAATACGAGATCTCTCAACAAGTATTTTGATAGTTGTTGTTCCCGTGTGCAACGCACGGGATCAAAAGTAGTCTCAACTATGAAATTCAGGTATGAAAATTAAAGATGAATACTTCACAAATCAAAGAGCAAGCGTTCTTTAGCATTTCTTTTTTTCCTTTTCTTATTATCCCTTTTATATCATATCATTTGTTTTGTTGTTCTTTCCCTTTTTTGACCCCTACTTTGTAGTATTTATTATGATTTATTGTTAAATTTTCAAAGCTATAATCTTTCCAATTTTTGTAAACCTTATCAACTAGAAAATCGATTCTAAAACTCAGTCTAATCTTAAGGTTGATCAAAGGTTCGAACAGAGACAGACTAGATATTGAGTCAAAAGGGATGTACCTAACAGTAAGTGCATCCCTTACTGTTAAGTTATATTAACATTTTATTTTTGCATTTAAAAACATGTAATACTGTGGAGCTTAATACGCATATCCAATACTGAAGTTTCCGGGTCATATAAAACATGGAATGTAAATATAAATTTGTAAAGTTCTAGAGTAAGGGTTAATTTTGAAAATTGATATTTGAGCTTCATATTTGTTACTATACAAGCTATATAACGGTATATATGAACATGTAGCAGCTTTATTATTATGACCCAAAACACACTAAAATAAAACAAACAATCTCGTGTACAAGACAACGAAAGCTAACAAAAACTCGGCAAAACATCTCATGCCTTTTCAGATGAAACAAGCATGAAAATAGTATAATTATATATAAAACAAGATTTAGTTTCTCTTTTTATTTCAAGCTCTCTCATGAAGTCCAACTTAAGTTGTACTCTTAGAGAAATATTATTGTCGTAATTCTCAATGTTTACTTGTGCTTATAATAGTGTGTTATGTGTCTTTTAAGCACTCTCATTGGCACACGTCTCTATTATTTTTAATGGATCTTTGTCAATTAATAGCCATTTAATTTGAAGGAACAGAAAGGAAACTTTTTATAGCTAAAGCTAAACATCATAAAAACTCAACCTAATTATTTATTAGGACTCAAATTTGCCTCTAGAATAAAAAAGAAATATATAGGAAAACTCTTTTGCTTATTTGATTTACAAAAGAAATTTGATCTACAAAAGAACTCTAAAATAAAAATATAAACCCCTTTAGATGTGATCAATTATGGTTAGCATGATATTGCTTCTTATTAGGATACATCACCCAACACTTATACCCTACATGGAAGAAACTGCAAATAGAATTTTATTCCTTTGAAACTGTTAAACTTTGAATTGGAATGACAGCTGATCAATATGTTGTATATCCAATTTTACAGTCAAGAAACAGTAAGTTTATTCTTTCTGAACCTAATCGGAAACAAGCATCTATTCTTGACCTGTGTTAATGATATATTATATTATTGCGACATAGATATTTTTTGGTTTTTTAAATAAAGTTTTAACTGCCCCAGCCAAAGCTTGGGTACGTATATGCAAGTAAAAGTTGATATATATATATATAACTTAATATAAGGGAAGTGGTTCCCAGTTGTGAGATTAGACGTATTGTTCTATCTTGACATGTATAAATAAAATACCCTGAATTTGAAAACAAACAAGTATTAGATGCCATGCCATGCCATGTAGAGCAGAGGAGAAGCTAAGGGAACAATTTCTCCTGCAACTCCCACTCAAAAGGATTCCCAAGACTACTTATATAGTATTGATATTGTTGGAGTATTTTAATAAAAATACCATTTATCTATTATACAATAAAATAAAATAAAATCTTTTCAAGCAATAATTACTTTGTTATTATTGGACCGTTACAAGTATTAAGTAATATTTTGCTTTATGTCTCTTTTATTGGTCTATAAGTGTCATTACAAGTAGTTTATGACAATAGTTATTTGCATAATGATAACTTATTACAAATATTTATTGTGTTACTTAATTAGACATATATATAAAGGTCATTCTTCTAGTTATTGGGAGAAGAGATTTTTTTGTTACAAGCTCTTTCATTTTCTAGTCAACATATGATAGAGCTTGTGTCTTAAGAGACTTTCCTTTATATTTTTCTACTCACATATCAATGTTTTTCTTAACTACAAGTCTTATTGCAAAGACAAGTGTACAAATGTTTATGATTCCGTGATCATGTTCTCTTAAGAGTGTGAGAACAATTGTTATATTTTTGTTGGGCAAAGAAGGGTATTGGGTGAAGCTTCAACTTCTCTCAAGTGGTGCAAACTTAGAGAAGTTACAGCAAATAAGAGCTGGGTTGTTGTATCCTGGAGGCGGCGCGTTGGAACCTATTGCACCGGTATACTCCGTAGGGGCGCGAACCGTCTTAAAGAGAGCGACCTAGTCCGCGCCTCAACCCAATACTAGTATACTGGTTTCGAAGGTGATCATTTGAATCATTGATGGTACTTCGCATGGTAAGAACAACACGGCATTTTTAAGAGGATTGAGGTAAACGTATTTCTCGTACTCACAACTAAGAGGTAAAAATATTCTTATGATTTTATTTACTCAATTGTGAGTTTGCACAGATATTATATTCATTTTTAGAAATGATTTCCAACAATTTTAAGACGGTTAGGCCCTCTAATCCGATTTGTAATTTATTTTCTTTATTGTGAGCGTGTTATCACACATGAGAGGACTTTGGGAGTTATGCTTTGCTCAACGGCTTGCAAAGATGCACAAGACATTCTATGCGACTCATCAAAAACTCATATGATGATAAAGTTAAACGATGGTATGCGTTATGTGATATTTTCATATCACGTCAAGGTAAGTTTTTTGCCTACCTATGCCGCATTTTAAAAAAAATTATAAAAAAAAATAAACTTGAAATAGTGGGGGCATGAGGATAATTTACTTTGACATTTGAAATTAAAAAGAAAAGGGGGTTATAGAGAAACAAAAAGCTTGGTTCTAGCTTTCATGTATTCTTGATCTAGTGAATTGTTTTTAAGGTTAATAAAAACTTTTGTTTTGAGACACATGCATGAATGAAGTCTTACATAGAGAAAATGCATGGAAGTTTTGCATATTTTAGTGAATGTATATTTTGAGATGTAGTATTGTCACACTAATTCTTGATTCTTTTTTTTTTTTTGAGCTTGAATTTATTATCAAGAAAAATGATGAGTTTTATAGTGACAGTATATTTGTATGTGGTTATTGCGTTACTCCTTATGTGATTGAGTGCACAAAAAATAATTATATGGTTGATCATATAACAATGATTATGTGATTGTTATGTGAGTGATTGTGGTGCATTATTGAGTAACGGTAGAGTCTTAATGCTACTAGTTAAGACCAGCAAAACTAGTCTTATTAACAAGTAAGCACACAAAGCAACATGTGATAAGCCTCAACAAATGCATAAATTGTATTCTGATGATTGTAAAAGTAAAAGTTTACCTGGTGGCTGACCTGTAACAGTGTGGATCGATTATTGAAACTCGTGATGTTATCGTGTATAATGCATATAAGTTGCTTGAGCTTTGTTTTGATACTTTTGCATTGGGAGATAGATAAATTTATATTTCCGCTCCATTAACATTTTTTTGAATAATGACTTTCTCATGAAAAAAGGAAATTAGCACTCAATTGGATATGAGTTATTTGTATTTTAGTTATTAAACTATTTGTCTAAGGAGTCATGCATCAAAAGTTCTTTAACTGCATTACAAAGAGAATGCATTAGTATTTGGGGTTTGCAAAAGTTAGATGTGATTCCAAAAAGACAATAGTTTTAAAATTGAGACGCTTTTCAAAATCTGGGAGCCTTAAAAAAGGCATACCTATATACATGTAAAGTTACTTTCAGAAAGTACAAATATTTGCTAGAAGTTGAAAATAGGGATGCTTTTGCATTTGAAAAGTTTTGGGTAGCAAAGTGAAATTTGGTAAAGATGACCAAATTAAAGCTTTGAAAATTTTATGCTCAACATGTTTTAAGGAATTGATGTTATTTTTTCGTTATCAAATATTGACATTTAGAGAACAAGATTATGTGCATGTTTGAAAAAGTTTAAGTATGTGCTTATGCATTTGGCTATGTTGGATAAAGCTACTTTCGCATGTACATGAAAAGCATCAAAATAAAAATGTTTATTACAAGCTAGCATGATAAGAAAAAAAAAATTGATCCCTTTTTGCAAATTTGATAATTTGAATTAGCGAAATGCGCTTGATTTATTAATTCTCTAGAAGTTGAAGTTTAAAATGTTTTGTTAATTTTTGAGATCTCTAGAAACTATTTCAAGAAGTTATGAGCACAACAATGATTTCGTAGAACTATAACGTGATTTAGTATTGACGCGTTTCTAGAAAAGATCAGAACATACAATTTTTTTTGGATAATGAAAGATGCCCAAAAATGTATGTGTTATGTTAATCTCCACGTGCTCATAAGAAAATTAGGGTCATGGACCTCACGTTGAAATCTTATATTAATGACGGAAAACTTCGTGTCATGCTTATTTATAGAGTGAGATACTTTTTTGCAGTTTAGTCCACTTATAAGTTATCTAAAACGAAGTGTAGCTAATCAAGTCTAATCTATTACTTGAAGTAATGTTTAAGCTCTTGTAGATTTTTTATATGGCTTGTTTTATTTGGTGTGAGTTTTGTGTCTAACGTGCCTTACATCAAAATTTTCATGTGAGTGTAGCATTTCGCATCCCATATATCTTGAGGCATAATATGCAAGAGCAAGGTAAGAAAAAGAAAAAAAAATTAAAACTGAGCAGGTGCTTATATGTTTTTTTTTTGGGGCATATCTCAACTATGAAATGCAATGGTTGCTTGCCTATTCTATAATGTTTTTGATATAAAATTCAATGTTACTAAAGGAAGGTCCATAGGAGAATCCTGAAACATGTCCACATAAGAACTTATATGAATTTGCTAGTACCATAAATCTTTTTTTTTGTTGCCAGATAATTCGTTGTGATATTGCATGTATTATATGATTAATATGCATACACCGAAAAATTAAGGACATGAAAGTATGGATCTTGAACTAAAATTTTGTTGTTGGCTGAAAATAGTAATGATATTGCATGTGCTATATGAGTGATATACGTGTATCAAGAAAATAAGCTTATGAAACCGTGCATCTTGACGTGCATTACATTTCTTGTAACTGTTAATGTCACTGTGCATGAAACTTATAGAAATATCTCTGATTTATATACATGATTATGGTTATTATTGATGGGTTAAATATATCCACATCGATGTGCTTTACTTGTGGGAGCTCTCAAGGGAGATACATATGTATCATCAATATATAATAATGATGCATTTTCTCTTCATCTTGTATTGCAACAGATTTCTTGTTAAGCTACTTTTGTGGGATATGAAAAATTGGTTTAGGCTTTGGAAAGGCTTAAAGTTTTTTGGTTAGTATTTAAAAGTTTTGAGTTCTTCAAAAGTATTTTGGCATACGACCATTCTTTGGAGTTGGTTTCAAGACTTGCACATAATTTAATGTGCGTTGAGATATTTTGAGAATTTTGAAGGAAAATACTAAATTTGGAAGTGAAAAAATTGTGGTTTTACTCTTATAAAGAGAGAACAAAAGAGTTTTTTATATTATCCAAACTACACAAAGTTTTTAGATTTTTTAAAGTCAAGAGATAGAGGTATCTCTAATATATGACATGCCGTTGGATACAAAAAGGTTGAGTAGCTCCTAGTAGTAGGCTACTGGTCGTAAGTTTGTAATTCGTAGTAGTAAGACTACTAGCATGGTCGTTGGGAAAGACAATTATTTTCGGGTAAAAGGAAGGGAATTGATGGACCCTTGTCCTTTCATGGTGAGGTTTTACTACCTCAACATGTGTCCCAAATTAAAAATGTGATAGTATTACATGGGACAATATTACAATTTTTAGCCTCGATAAATTGTTTGCCTAATCGAGGTGAGGCAAATGTTGCCTTAAAATGAAAATCAGGTTGGTTATAGCACTATTTGTGAAAGTAAACTTATACCACCTGTTAATCAGACTTTTGTTGAAATTTATGTGATAAATTATGAAACTCTAGCTAGAGGCAAATGTCTGATGTACATCGAGGGGGATGGGACTTAAGCCCAAGTTTATATAAGTCACCTATAAGGATACAACCACCTAGGGACTGGAGATCCCAAGAACTAGGCAGGAGACCAACGAATTATAGAGTGACTTGGGTTTATACATGTGTTATTCTTGTCTTATGACGCGGTGTCCCTCCCTATGGTGTAAGCACATGTTTCTCGTAACGATATTGGAGGTTGAGATTCTTTATAATCTCTTAATGAGTTCTATAGCCCATACGGGTGGGATGTAATAGTTACGAGAGCATCCTTGATAGACTCACCTATATGAGTGTGGAAGTGGGGCCGCTTCCTATGAGATTTGGGCTAATTTCTAGAGCACTCATGAAAGCTGGGATAAAGCACAAGGCCATAATGTGCTGGCTTGAGAAGCTTGGTTGAGAATACCTTGAATATCATGTGTGTGATACGATTCCACGTGCCCTTAAGTAGTCATCGTTTCAAGGCTGAGCCACTTTGACTCTAGTACGGGAATTGTTGAACGCTAAGTGAAGGTTTCAAGGCAGAGCCACTTTCATGATGCATGATATTCTATCTTTGCCCAACTATGTGTTTCATTATTTTTATTAAAATAAGTGGGGGATTGTTGGAGTATTTTAATAAAAATACCATTTATCTATTATACAATAAAATAAAATAAAATCTTTTCAAGCAATAATTACTTTGTTATTATTGGACCGTTACAAGTATTAAGTAATATTTTGCTTTATGTCTCTTTTATTGGTCTATAAGTGTCATTACAAGTAGTTTATGACAATAGTTATTTGCATAATGATAACTTATTACAAATATTTATTGTGTTACTTAATTAGACATATATATAAAGGTCATTCTTCTAGTTATTGGGAGAAGAGATTTTTTTGTTACAAGCTCTTTCATTTTCTAGTCAACATATGATAGAGCTTGTGTCTTAAGAGACTTTCCTTTATATTTTTCTACTCACATATCAATGTTTTTCTTAACTACAAGTCTTATTGCAAAGACAAGTGTACAAATGTTTATGATTCCGTGATCATGTTCTCTTAAGAGTGTGAGAACAATTGTTATATTTTTGTTGGGCAAAGAAGGGTATTGGGTGAAGCTTCAACTTCTCTCAAGTGGTGCAAACTTAGAGAAGTTACAGCAAATAAGAGCTGGGTTGTTGTATCCTGGAGGCGGCGCGTTGGAACCTATTGCACCGGTATACTCCGTAGGGGCGCGAACCGTCTTAAAGAGAGCGACCTAGTCCGCGCCTCAACCCAATACTAGTATACTGGTTTCGAAGGTGATCATTTGAATCATTGATGGTACTTCGCATGGTAAGAACAACACGGCATTTTTAAGAGGATTGAGGTAAACGTATTTCTCGTACTCACAACTAAGAGGTAAAAATATTCTTATGATTTTATTTACTCAATTGTGAGTTTGCACAGATATTATATTCATTTTTAGAAATGATTTCCAACAGATATGATTAACGAAAGATTGACTCACATGTAGAAATTCATCCGTATATTTTGGAGAAAAAAGAAGATGCAAACCCGACTCACGGACCAAATACATTGGACATGGCTTTATGGGGTGGGGGGGTGAGATCAGGCATCGATGCTAGATGATGATTTTGCTGAGCCTAACTAAGGTGGATCACAGGCCTAGTAAATGATACCCAAATGCTCTCCGTTTCTTTGGAAAGGATCCTGTCAAAAAGAAAGAGAATATTATCAATTGTAAAACTAGTGTTCAAGTTGGTTGCTTAAAGCGTTGATGTGATTTGAAGAATTTTGATCTTGCTTTGTGCCCATTTGTTCTGGAACCCGGCCTAGTCTATTTAGACCTGTGGCTTCCTTCTCTGGCTCTTGGTAACCAAGTAATAGAGATATATAGATATATAACAGGCCCTACAGCGCCTTACGGCACAGCGTCCTGCATCGGAAGATAGCAATGGAGAAGGGTGACAAGTGGTACCCTGTATTACAATGATAGTTGTCGAATTTGCATTTGCCATCGTCAATATACTTCTCAAGAAACTTGTTGACAATGGAACGAGCCATTTGGTCTTCATCACCTATCGGCAGTCAATTTCTACCATGTTTTTAGCTCCAATTGGCTTCTTTTTGGAAAGGTACTGCTGTCGTTAAACAACTCATCGGTCTCCTCCTTAGTTTCCTTGCGACTTCCTAATCTTTACCCCACTCCCGGCCCCATGTAAGCAAAGTTTGTTCCTTCCAATCGCCAAATGTATATACACATCACAAGTCCAAGGTAGACGCCCTGAAATGTTGTGCGCTTGCAACCGTCAAATATACGTACTAGTTTGGGTAGAGTTATTAATGGAGATTTTGATCTAAACCAAACCTTGCTTGCTGCAGGAACAGCAGACCCAAGATCACACTAAACATCTTATGCTACCTCTTCTTGTGTGCAATTTTAGGGTTAGTTTGAGTAACATATGGACTACTGTCCTTGTTGTTATTTTACGCAATGCTATTGTCCTACGACTTCCAACAACTAATTAACAATGCTTTTGATTGCAGTGCCTCTCTCACACAATACTTCTTCCTTCTTGGTATAGAGTACACCTCCGCCACATTCTCATGTGCCTTTATCAACATGGTGCCAGTTATCACCTTTATAATGGCTTTACCCTTTGGGTATGTGCAAAAAACAAAAAGAGAACCTAGCAAGCTTTTGAAACTTATACATGCATTTGCATAATGATAGTGCTCAACTATTACCTTATCTACAGGTTGGAGACGCTGAACATAGAACGTACTGGTGGAAAAGCTTAAGTAGTTGGCACGGTAGTGTGCCTTGGGGGTGCCATGTTGATGACACTTTACAGAGGAGTACCTCTATTTCACCGTTTACATGGGCAAGCCGCAGCTCATCGGCCCATAGAGCAAACCATCAAGTTAGGCTCAGGAAAAAGGAAAGAGAAATGGACAATGGGTTCAGTGGCCATGCTGGCAGGAACACTCCTGTGGTCTTCTTGGTTCCCCCTTCAATCATACATTGGCAAGAGATACCCATGCCAGTACTCTAGCACTGCTATCATGACTTTCTTTGCCGCCATCCAATCTGCTACCATAAGTTTGTCTATGGACAGAAACCTTTCGATGTGGGTACTCAAAGGAAAAGTTGAGATCTTAAGCGTTATTTATGCCGTAAGTTACATATATATTACCCTTCTTCCTAGAACTTAACTATTGCTGTCCTGCTTTTCTAGCATCTTTGGATATAGATTAAGTTGCTGAACATTGGATGCTTGCACTATATACCAACAATTGGTCGATGCAGGGGATGATAGGATCAGGCTTGTGCTATGTGGTGATGTCATGGTGTGTTAAGAAAAGGGGTCCTGTGTTCACCGCTGCATTCAGTCCTCTTGTTCAGATTATGGCAGGCATGTTTTGTTGAAATATTTAAGCTTTGATTTGTATTTTTCACAACAAAATATTAACAATATCAAGAGATTAAACATAATAAAATAATAGCAAATAATAGAAAGTAATTTTATATGAACTCTTGATAAAATTATGCAATCTAGATTATTAAAAGGATATGAAAATAGCTCGCCCGTGAGAGTCGTGACATAGTCACTGTTCTAAAGACATTATCGCCTCCCTACGTGTAGGTCTTGACGGCAGATAATGTCTCCAAGATAAAACCCATTAACGCAGTTATGTCTCCTCCATGTGCACGTCCACAGGAAGACGGTATGAACAAGTCCTCGATCACGTTGCCCAAATATAAAAATATATATATATAATAGATATAGAGGAAAAATATTGTGATAGTAGAGAAGAAAAGATTAAGTTTAGAAGCATATTTGCTTCTAATCTTCTATGTCACACCCCATGACCTTATATACTTGGCGAAATATTATCCATTTATTGGCCACATAAGTAAGATTAAACGCCTTTGTAACTCATGAAATAATCATAATCATTCCCAATAATGCTAAATAATAAAGTATATTATATACACCATAAACACATTTGAGTTAATAATATTCATTATTGCATTTGTAACTCATTTCATAATTTACATGTAAATAAATACATATAGCCATAAATTGCAATATAATAACAATGCTATAATGTACATTTTATTTTATTAAAATATTCCAACAATCCCCCACTATTTTGATAAAATAAAATGATGATCTAAAATAGTTAAAAAGCCACTGGTGAAATGTATATAAAGTCTCATAGTTCCAACAAAGTTTAAAATATTTAAAACATTTAAAATCATATCAAAGAAAATCATGATAAATTCATAAACCTCTTTTTTTTTTTTTAACTTATAGAGAATACATAAATAATATTGACAACTTGTACTGTGCAATAGGTGTTGGTGCCTTTCGGGCTTGAACCAACACTTAGTGTCGACAACTTCCATTTGAGAGAGCCGTAATGGACTACGCCTTGAATTAGGTCCCTTGGCCAAACTTCAGTTGTCACACACACAATACTGATATGGGACTTAATTCGCGGGTTAGCGCTATTAATGGCATGCGCTCTTATCTTGATTCTCATGAGAGTCTTTAGGGAATGGCCCATATGGTTCCCACAGTCGCGGCCTCACGATTACTCTCACTTAGGTAAGTCCTCCAAGGGTACGTGTGACATGTACCTCGCGAAAATATTCGGCTCGGGCTCATTCAAGGAAAATCCCTTCCTAGATGTCACACTAAGTAGCACAAGCACCGTACGGATGGGGAGGAGACACTCTCCTATTAACAAAAAGGTGCTACTTTTATCACGAGTCACGCTCTACGGGTTGTTTCTACCCATTGAACCTTCTTCATGGGATCTCCAATCACAAAGGATGGGTTACTCCCGCTGGTGACTCCCTGTGGGCTCACCCCATCCGCCTCAGATGAAAAAGGATCTAGCCTCTGCGCTAGTCCCGAGGCAAGTTGCGCAACTTTTTATGAAGCCTCTATAACTTAATTTCTCTTCATCGATGAAGTATCACAAGTCTGTAGAATTTTAAGGGCCCAACAGTGCACATCGAAGCAACATTATGGATCTCATCAAGTAAATCAAGTTCGAGTGGTAACATCCATTTCCCTTAGTATCAATGATGATACTAGTTAGTAGCCTCACTACTAGGAATCAAACTTTCGATCAGTAGTCTACTACTAGGAACCAGTCTTTTAATATATTGTGACCAGTAGTCTTTCACCTACTAGGAATCACATTTTCCTTAACATTTGTCACGCTTCGCATAACATAATCTCATATCGATAGCAACTTCATAAAAATCCTCTAATGAATTTCACGAATTTTGAGTTTCAATTCTCAAACTTTGTAAAAGTTAGATAAAATCCACTCGCAAATATAGTTTCGAATTTGCGACAAATATTTGGTATCCAAGACTTAAAATATCAAAATTTCAACGCAATGCATATTTTAGAAACTTAGATGCCATATAAGTACCACAACTATGAAAAGATAATCAAAAATCAAAGACTTGGATTATCATGATTTAACATCTTTACCAAAGCATAATCGTTAAACTTTGGCAATATCCACTTTGCAATATGTTTATTTATTTATTTATTCTGTTTTTAATTCCACAATTTTTGCTCAATTATACATAACAACCATACATGCCTAGAGATCCCAGCTAGCAAAGCTAAGCACAAGAAACATAAATATATGCATGAGATATATCACATAATCTCACTACGTATACACGCATGTAACATGCTAAAATAGATTTAAAATTAAGAACATACTATATATAGATGTTCTTTATGTCGCTAATCTTCTTTGTATATACACGACTCAAGAAATCATAATTATCTTCAGATCATCTACCCCCACATTTCATAGCCATGTATTTATCAAAGAATTTAACATTGAAATAAGGATTTTCATAATTTTATCAAATAATTTATTTCATAGACACACTAAGTAAAATAAAATCAGTTTCAAGTTACTTGTCTTACAAAAGCCAATAATCCCATGAAAATTTTCTCTCTTAGCGGGTTCTGGGGTGCGACCAGAATAGGGTATGAACAAGTTGTAAAGTGGTTATCAGGAGGTTTTGCCTCATATCGTCAGTACGAGGGTCGAGGTACAAGGCGTCGAAGTCTTGACTCAAAGTTCAGATGGTGACACTTGCTGCAAAAGATCACTTATGTTAGTCATGAAAATCTCCAAACACTATAAAATTGAATATTGATACGAGACAGTGATATTTTCATATCACCTTGAGGTAAGTTTTAACTTATAGTCAGCTATTTACATACTTGATACTTGCAATCAAATGAGTAAAAAAAAATATATGCATACCTTATGAGTTATAAAATTATGAAATAGAAAATTGGGCTATACATCTCATGAGGTTCCATTGTGTTCAATTACTATTAGGATCATTATTTTGGTATGCCGGTTAGAAGACTAATAATAGTCTTAAAGATTTTTTTTTTAGATAGTAGCATCTCTACAGAAATGTAATATTATCAAGAGTTGGTAGCTAGTTTCACAAGTTAATCAAGTAATATGAAATGCAGTCATATTGCAAAGGAAAAATGGAAAATTAAGGATTATCTTTGTGCTTGTGATAAATTATATTAGCATAGATCTTGTGTTGTTTGTGACCCTTTTATCTTATTACGTTTATTTGAATTGACACTATGCGACATAGTGTGGGTTCTTTGCTAATTACATGCAAGTGATTTTTGAGTTGCTAATCTTGGTAGCGTGATGGTTAAAAATGTAAATGATTTGACTTCTCGTATCAAGGCACTATTGTGAGACAATATGTGTCAACTCAGTCTTGTATGAAATATTTATGTGAATTTTATATGGACTTTAAATTTGGATTAATGAGCTCAATTTGTAATGTTTAAAAATTACGCAACAATTCCGTTTTCACAACCACCTAAAAATAGTTTATAGCGGTTGTAATAAAAGGGACATTTTTTCTTTTAAATATTTTTTAAAAAAAAGGGGACTTCATTAAAACCGGGTTTGGGAATAAATTAAATAGTTTTCAAAAGGTTTATACTAAAGTAAATAAAAACTTGATATTTAGATATAGTGATACCATGTTATGACTTTTCAGGATATAATATTTAGTGACAATAATATGGATGCCTTTACTTGTAGATAATTTTGTTGGTCTGTAAGCAGTGTACTTCGGTAATACCTTATTCCTTTTTTTATTTTTGACACATGATTTTGGTTTAAAAAAAATTTAGAAATTTTTGAGATTTTATCACCCAGTCAGCGGTCAACTTTTCAACGCTCGAGAGCCGGTCAAAGCAACGCACGCTCAAGTCACGTGAACCGCTTGTGAAGCGACCTCGGTGTGCCTTCCACCTTGGGGGTCTGCCACCCCAAGGGGTCGGCCACCCTATAGGGTCGGCCACCTTGAGGGGCTCGGCCACCCTTGGGGGTCGGCCACCTGCCTTGACGACCGATGACCATCGCTCGCGATCACGCTCCGTCATAGTCGCGACGACCGTCGCTCGCGATCGCTCTCCACCATAGTCGCGACGACCGTCGCTCTCGACCGTGCTCCGTCGTCGCGATGACCGTCGCTTGTGGCTGCTCTGTCGCCATGACGACCGTCGCTCACGGTCGCGCGCCATCCACGCAACGACCCCTGTTGCTCGGACGCCACTCCGCGACCCCCGTCGCTCGGAGGAAGTTACTCTGCGACCCTCGTCGCCTGCACTCCGTCGCGCCCATGCGCCGCTCCACAGATACAGTCGCGCCCCCCTGGTGCTCTCTGTCACATTACAGTGCCCCCGGCACCTCACTCACTCCGCCGCGCCCTCGCGCCGCGCCGCTGATACAGCCGTGCCCCTCGGGCTCTCTGTCGCTCTAACGGTGCCCTCGGCACCACTCACTTCACCGGGCCTGTGTGACACTGCCATGACTTGTACCTCGGCACCAGGTATGGTCTCGCGACAGTTGTCGCCACGCCCATGCGCCACAATCTTGTTATATGATTACGGGATGGGCTCACAACCTGAAAGCCATCGCCGTCTTCATTCCAGGGGGCTTCGCTCCGTGCTCCGGCACGAGGACCCTTCGCAGCGGGATAGGCGACTCCTCCGGGACACTATCTCCGCCAGGGTGCCTGCGTGACTGGCCTACGTGCTCTGGCACTGGCGGCTCACGTCGGCACCCCTAAGGACTATGACCCCCGGGTCACTCCGAGATGGGAGCAGGTCTTCGGAAGGGCATCTTGCCTAGTCCACCTGGCAGCTGGGCGTCGGGTCTTCCCCACCGCTGCCAGGCCTGTGGGATTCAGTAAGGGCTTGGACTGGAGGCTGGGGCAACGGGCTACTCTGACCATGCTACCGCGGCATGATCAGTCTCCTCAGACAGGCAGAGAGATGTCGCAAGGGCAGGGCAGCACGAACTTAGGGACCGGCAGTCCCAACGGAGGATCAGTGCTTTGGCCCCCCCGGCGACGTGTCGTTCCCAGGGGTGACACGTGTCAACTTATGACACATGCACATTTTTGCCTATAAATAGTGGACTTTGGAGCCTTTTCAAAGATCTTTCTCTCATTTGGACTCTTCACTTTCTTTCTCTAAAATGACATTCTCTCTGGAATTCTAGTGAGAGAAACACACTTGGACTCCCGTCTCCGGACCCTTGACGCTGCACCCTTGTCACGGACTGTAGACTGTCGGTCCTGTTCATCGTCACCCTGCCTGCGCAGCGCTGCCAGCCCTCACGACCTGTCTGGGGAGCCTTGCCCTCGGCCCTTACGCCGTCCTTGCTGTCTCCCGCGTTGCCTACCTGGAAGCTGACTCAGACCGCATCCTTTGTGGCACCTCCACGTAGCATCGAACCATTTTCAGGATCATCACAACTTCCTGGTGATTTCTTCTAAACTTCTCAGCCGCATGCTTCAACAAATCACGCCCATACTTATTCTTGAAACAAGTGACTTCAAACTTATTCCCTTGCGGAGCAACAGAGTGAGATGGTGTAACTCCAGCTCCGGCCAGGTCCGAGATAGAGTTCATGAGCGAGTTGTACCATCCTCCTTGCTTATTGCATGATTCTCTGTTAAACCCTTGAAATAACAACGCTGGAGCAGCGAATAAAGAGTGGAGCAGAGAGAAGGCGAGGCAGATATAAGAAAGGAAATTGATCATCATTCAATTCAATGGTGAAATCAGACCCAATTACTTGAAATTGTTGGGTGGAATTTGCAATGGTAAACAGGAAGGGGACTGAGTCTTGATTTGGCCATTTCTAAGGTTTCCACTCACATAAGGATTGAGTGTTCACACTAAGCAAAGCGTAGATGGTACGTTTTCCAGATGAATGAAGCCAGAAATGAGAAGTCTTCTGTAGCCATCGATGACAATAGCTTTGTCATTGTTGCTTATAGACTGTACCGTGGAAGAAGAGAACCAGGTGAACAATACTGCGAACACAAAAAACTGCTGGTTCTGAACATGTTAAACATTGAACCCATTTTATGTTCCTATTTTCTCTGTTACACACAGAAACACAACATAAACATAGGAAAACAATGCCAATATAGAAACATTTCTTTTCCTCTTTCAAAAAATAAAATTTAGAAAACTATACAAATCAAAACCTATAACGTCTTTAGCTGTTGAAATATTTAGGCTTTGATTTGTATTTTTCACAACAAAATATTAACAATATCAAGAGATTAAACATAAAAAAATAATAGCAAATAATAGAAAGTAATTTTATATGAACTCTTGATAAAATTATGCAATCTAGATTATTAAAAGGATATGAAAATAGCTCGCCCGTGAGAGTCGTGACAGAGTCACTGTCCTAAAGACGTTATCGCCTCCCTACGTGCAGGTCTTGACTGCAGATAATGTCTCCAAGATAAAATCCATTGACGCAGCTATGTCTCCTCCATGTGCACGTCCACAGGAAGACGGTATGAACAAGTCCACGATCACGTTGCCCAAATATAAAAATATATATAATAGATATAGAGGAAAAACATTGTGATAGTAGAGAAGAAAAGACTAAATTTGGAAGCATATTTGCTTCTAGTGTTCTATGTCACACCCCATGACCTTATATACTTGGCAAAACATAATCCATTTATTGGCCACATAAGTAAGATTAAAAGCCTTTGTAACTCGTGAAATAATCATAACCATTCCCAATAATGCTAAATAATAAAGTATATTATATACACCATAAACACATTTGAGTTAATAATATTTCATTATTGTATTTGTAACTCATTTCATAATTTACATGTAAATAAATACATATAGCCATAAATTGCAATATAATAACAATGCTATAGTGTACATTTTATTTTATTAAAATATTCCAACATGTTTGACATTCCTGTTCTTCACGAACAACTCCATCTTGGGAGGTAAACAATTCTCATGCAATTGTGAATTAGTATTCCTTCTATATATTTGTGACCACAAATGCAATTATAACTTGTTGATCTTTTGTCGTTGCTATGTAATTAGCAGTTTATTGGGATCCATTATCGTTATCGCGGGCTTGTACCTTCTCCTGTGGGGTAAAAACAAGGAAATGAAGGATTGTGCGGCAAAAGTAGCCCAAGCAACTGAAGAGATCAAAGATCAAGAGATACAGTTTCAAGTCATTGAAGTCACTTTGAACTCTAGGCATTCTTGACATCAATATGGAGGCTTTTCCTATTTCATCGAGCAATTTTGTCTAGTCTGTATCACTATTGTCTTTTGGAACTAATTTCGGTGAACTGTCAGTTGGAAGAGCCTTAGGTGATTATTGGCTTATCACCAATTAGTCAACAGCCAGAGCCTCCGCATCAAAGACTCAAAGCTCCTTTCAGTACCTAGCTAACTGTTTATTAGTGATGGAATTAGCGTAATAGCAAGTTAGAATGAAAATAGAAAGCAAAGACCAAGTAGTCCATCTGCACACACGAACAACACTGCAATTAATTTGATACAGAAACACTTCGAAAAAACTCTGAATCATGTTCCATTCAAACTACCACAGTGGCTTCTCATTCTCGCGAAAGTATTGCTTTGAAAATGCAAATGGTGCCTCTAGTTCATCAATGACATTATATGGTTGATATTCTTTCTTATCATGAAATCCTTGAAGACAGAATCTGCAAAAAAATTTAATTGGAAAACTACTGCTTTGTAAAGCTTTCAGTCTTGGGGATCACCTAAACTTGCCCTTAATATGTGTACACATGATGAGTGAGCACAAAGAGCTGGAATGTTTTGATTGCTAAGAGAGGTTTACCTTGGCTCCTTTAAAGCAAACATGATTCTGGCCATTATAATGCTTCCTCAGGCGAAGCACGAACTATTCAAAAAGAATTGCACTTTTTGAATAAAGTTATAAGACTCATCGGGCTCTGTTTGGTAATCTTTCGGTTTTCTCTTTTTTCTCCAGTTTATAAAACTGGAGAAAGAAAAGTGTTTGGCACACATTTTTTTTTCTTCAATTTTGAAAACCAGTTTTAAAACATGACTGTTTTTTAAAACTCCCATTTTGGAGTTTTGGGTTTTCAGTTTTGGTTTTTATTTTAAAACCACCACCACCCTCCCAATGCTGGTAGTCACCGCTTGCAGCCGGCCACCACTGCCGGCCACCGCCGTCGCGAACCACCACCAAAGAAAAAACTCAAAATAAAAATTGGGTAATCAAGTACCCAAAAGAAAAAACTCAAAATAAAAACTGAGTAATCAAATACCCATTTATTTTTTGTAAAAAATAAAAAGTAAATTGGTTTTGGTTTTTTAATTTTTGATTTTTGGAAACAGAAAATCAAAACTGGAAGTGATTTCAAACGCTACCTCAGTTCTTATTATTAGTTTCCTATTATATATTCGTAGTAGAAGTCATGATGCAAAACAGAAACGGTCTTTATCTTCATCTTTTTTATCAGGAATCTTTAACTCCAAATAACTGGTATGGTATGACTATCGAAATTGTGAGGAGACACCCCTTCTCCCGAAGTTTTGCAGGAAAGTTTTGAATATAAGGGATGTCTCAGGCTCTGTTTGACAACATTTTTTTTTCAGTTTCCAAAAAAAAAATAAAAAATTAAAGAGCAGTTTAAATTTTTTTTTTTTTTACAAAAACAAGTGGGTGTTTGATAACTCAGTTTTTATTTTGTGTTTCTTTTTTTTGGGTGTTTGAACACCTAGTTTTTATTTTGTGGTGGTTTGCGGTGGCGGTGGTGAGGCGTGGTGGTGGCCGACGATGATGGTGGCCGTGGTGGCTGGTGGCTGCCGTCGCCGGCGGTGGTCGCAGGAGGTGGCTGCAAGCGGTGGGAGGGTGGTGGTCTCAAAAAAAAAAAAAAAACCAAAACTGAAAATCGAAACTCATTTTTTGAGTTTTAAAAAATAGGCTTGATTTAAAAACTGATTTTTTAAACTGAAGAAAAAAAAAATGTAACTATTTTTTTCAGTTTCCAAAACTGAAAAAAATAATTAGAAAAAAAAAACTCTATCAAAACGGGACCTCACTGATCTGCTTCTGCAGGAAATGGAAGAGCAACTTCCAAGCTGTCGGCAGTAAAGTTCGAGAGCTGGACACATGCACATCACAGGTTGCGAATGAGAACTTCTTAAAAATCATTGCCAAAAATCATAATTCCAACAACAGCAATTTCAAACAGCACGCAAAACGAGGAAATTTTCCATTAAACTTAGCCGTCACCCGTACAAGCACTGCCTAACAAATACCCCATACAACATCTTGCAGCTATTGTCATAATCTAGATATCAAGAAGAACCTCACGATAGTCATGATATATGGGAGACTGCGCATGTCTCAGTTCATCCTCTCGCATGGAGGAGGATCACAGCCTCTGACGAGCTGCATCATATTGAATCTGCAGTTTTTTTTATAGCCATTACTGCTACTCTGGTTTAGGCCAACAGAGGATTTGAAAATTAAGACAATCTCAAATGGATGGAATTTGCTGGATCTAAAGCTTTATTATCTTGATGAATTCGAATAGTAAAGCAACAAGGATAACCATTTTATTAAGCGTGCGTAGGGTATACAGGCCCCTGTATATGGTTCCTTCGTCTTACAGTAACTTAATTTTGTATGAGCACAAAACAAGCCTTCTAGTCGGAAACTTGGGTATGGTGGTCGCTTTTGGATGCTTCTTTGTCTTTCTTCTTTGATCCCTTCTTTCCGTGCTTGTTGTGGTAAGCCTGTTGCTCCTCCATATAATCGGAGACATCCACATGAACACCTGGATCATTGGTGGAGTAGCTACCACCAAGCATGATTGAGTTGTTGATGGCTTGAAAGTTGCTGTTCACGAATGTGCTCATTGATAGTGGCTCATCATTCTCCTCATCAATCTCCTGATGACGGCTAGGATTCTCCACGTCCAGCTCCCTTCGCATGGTTGCTCCAAGGTTGCTTCCCGCTAGTGTAATGATTCTAATGCCACCGTGATCATCACCATCGTCGAGGAATTGGCCATCATCATTTAGATGCATGTGGCGGCTTGAATCAGTAGCTCCAGGTTTTTGGACATGCTGTTGGAGGTCGGTTAGGCGACGAGTGAGCGAGGATATCATGTCTCTGATCTCGCGATCGAGCTGCTGCTGTTTTTGCTTGTTTTCTCCTTCCATATATCAATGCTGCTAGCAGCTGGCTAAGCTTAATATGCCAATCCCGATTGCTGCACGCAAGAAGGTCTTGGCTGGATTTAATTAAATAGGGTCGGAGGTCGCTAGAGGGGGACCACTGTCTGATGGAATTTATTAAAGCCAACAAGATATGGGGTCTTGCTTACATGGTAATGCAAGAATTTCTTTCCAGCATATTATTCCCATGCACCTCACTTTTATGCAAATGAAGAAAAGGATTGCTTGACCATGGCTTCTTCACTTTGCTTTTGTGACCCCCAAATTACTGAGACAAATGTTAGCTAGATTTTGGACTCTGTCTCCTATCCAAGTCAAGAATAATGTATTAATAACTAGCCTATTACCATTATGTAAGTTGGTCATTTCAGTGGCTGTTTAGTGTGTTTGGCTGGAACCAGCTACTAAAATTTTCAAACCGAAGAATAGGCCTTCGAAAGTGTTGCGGTACTGCAGGAGATTGACCAGCTAGTTTGTTTATTTTGAAACGCGTGCGATAATCTTGTATTACTCATCTGTAATTACACAAGTCCTTAGTTGGTAAGTTGTGTTTAAAAAAATGAAATCTCTTACACCGTGTTATGTTTCTGTAGTTTAGCCTTTCCTCAATCATCGTGTGAATCATTTAGTAAGATAGATAAGATACCATGATCTAAGGCCGAACATAATTTGTAGGAAAGAGCCAATACTGAAACGGGAGGAAAGTAATGGGAGGGAATACTTCGTAACAAAGAGCTGATACAGAGCCAGAGAGGGGAACTTTGTAAGTTTTTACTCTTCTTCCAACTGACATAAACGAGTTAGACCGACTTGGCTTTCTCTCCCCTTATTAACACAGCTACAAAAACTGCATACGTACATCCCTTAATTATGAAACATGTAAAACTACGATTTACATTTTAATGCTTGTCTTTCCTTCCCATTTCACGCCCACATGAATGACAGTTGCCCTTATTTTTGTGGCCGGATGCTTTCTTCCAGCTGATTGAGGTAGGGGCTGCTAATCAGAGTACGTCTAGCTCGCCCCCTTTCTGATTTATACTACAGGCTAGAGGTGAGGTAGTTCACGGCGTTGCTGTTCGATTAGCTTTGTCGGTAGACTTACACTGGTTGAATCCCGAAGGCTAGCGATTGTTTTGCAGAACTTAATCGTATTCCAATGTTCTTGGAATGAGTTGTTCCTTGCTTGCATGCACCCTCTTGATTGTCGTGTCAGTTTTTCGCCCTCCCCTCCCTAGGCTTGACACTGCAGGCAGAGCTTTTCATTTTGTGCTACTGTGCAAGTACGATATTTCTTGTATTACTCTAATATATAGTATCTTGTATTATTCTCTCTCTCTCTCTCTCTCTCTCTCTCTATATATATATATATATATATATATATATATATATATATAATGTAAGTTGGTAAGGTTTTTAATCCATATCAACAATGGTTAATTGTACTCAGCACTCCCGAGGTTTACCATTGGTTACACACGACTACACCTAATTATTAAAATTACATTGTGCACCCCGTGACTTTTAGTAGGTTTACCTAATGCCTCCTACCATTAATGAACCATCGATAAAAGTTAAGGCAACACAAAAGTTATTGTGATCTACCGAAATTGCCCTTAATAAATATTTCTATTCTTCAGCCACTGTCACCGACGCGCAGCTGTACACACAAATTGTGTCTAAACTGCAAGATAAGAAATGATTGCACAAAATTCAATTTATCAAATTTAAATTATAGGTACACCACTCTGTGATTTTTACATAAAACGAATGTAAAATCATCTGATTTGATCTCCGGTTTAGTCACGATCCAAGGGCTGAAATAGCTTGATCTTGAAACGTAGATTTTGACTTCTTCAATCTTCACGGTCGAAAGATCGTCGAAGCGGTGCTTGCACGAGGGCGTCGAAGCTTTATCCCGAACAAGTATGTTGATAATTGACTTACAGAATCACTGATGTTGAAGGCGAATTCCTCTTTGATTTGAGGCGAAAGAGAAACCAATCTTCGTGACTTGGAAGTGCTCAATTGAAGAACGGCACTGCGTTAGTGCGTATTGTTCTTCAAATGAAGCACAACCTAGGAGACGAAATCGTTTCAGCGGAGCTTAGGCTTTGATCGCGGAGACCCTGTGTCTCCCTTCTCTACCCCAAGCCCTCTATTTATAGGCAAGATGGCAGGCTTAAATTTAGAAAACCCTTGATTTGAGTTTTGATTTTGCAATTAAGGAGATTTTTATCCCCTTAATCATCTGATTTGATCAATTAAATGGATGTTTGTCTCCATTTAATTTTGAGAATGATTTTAGTCAAATTTGACTCTTTTGGAGCAAGACCATTGGTTGGACCACATCATTTTATATGGGCTGGTTCTTCAAATTTAACTTTGGTTCGACCCCGTTCTTTTGTTCGACTCCATGTCGGCATCTTCACTCGTATTTTTTGTAACGTTGCAATATTTGACCAGTCAATTAACTTTTACATCATTGACTAAGCACAAATTTTCGTTGTCTACAGCAGCCACCGCTGGTGCCGACGTACACACACACACACACACACTGGTGACCACCTTATCCCTTGCCGCCTATCCAAGCACTGAACTCCATCATCAACCACTGCCCATCATACACGCTCACATGCACACCCACACATAGAGATCGACAACCACCACCGCCAACCAATACAAACACCATCTTATCTCTCTGCCTACACAGACACCATCCCACCACCAAACCTATTCCATCAGCCACCATGAACCACACCTCAAATTTCATACACACGCCCACATAAAGATGTCAATGGGCTGGACTTGGGGTAGCCCAGCGGGCCAGAGGAGAAAATGAGCCAGACCGGGCTTTAAGCCACGGGGAACCGGGCAGGGCCCACCAGGAGATATCAAGGCCCTGTTCAAGTCCAGGCCCTAGGCCCTAACTTTAGGACTGGGCCTGAATATTTTTTTTAAAAAAAATATTTTTATTCATTTTTTATATTGTAGAAAAAAGTACATGCTATATTATGCTATCAAGTCCTTTGCTCCAACTTGATTACATTTTTCCAGGACAAGTGTAAAACTAGAAAATAATTGCTAAAAAGTTGCTCTTCGTAAGAAAAATGCAATTCACATATTATCCAGTTATATTTATCAAAGTCACTTCATACTATATATGCCTTGTTGCATTAACTACATATAAATTGTTCACTAAAACCGTATGAACAGTAAATTACCACAAGAAAATTATAATTTTCCATATATGTGGAAAGTGCTCAAAATAGTAACACATAAATAGTCTTAACCAAAAAATAAACTGGGAAAGCAATAAATATACAATGAAAGCTCAAGCTACCATTAAGAGAAACAAAAACAAAACCACTGATGACAAAACAGATTCTGTAATAGAAACGTTAAATAAAAGCCCACTTAGAAATCATCAAAAACGTCTCTGTCAGTGCACACCCATACTTCACTACGTGTGTCAAAAAAAAATACTAATCAGATGAACTCAATAACACTACCAAAATTATTAATTGAACCAAAAAGATCCAAAATGGCAAAAAGGTAAAAACATGATAAGATGGAATTTCAAAAGAAAGAGAGAAAAAAAAAACATTATAAGGGGGCGACACCTAGGCCAGACCAGACCCAGATCAAATCCGAGCCAGACCTGGGTGGGCCAAAAAAGAGGCCTTTTTAGGACCGGGCGGAGCCCATTCCCAAATCCTTCGGCTTGGCTCTGGCCATGAGCCTTGACCCTATGGACCAGGGATGTATTGTTCACCCTATAGGGCCGGATTGGCCCGGGTCATTTTAGAGCTGGATCGGCCTGGCCCGGCCCTTTTGACACCTTTACGCCCACAGACATACTCGCAACTCTGGTAACCATCACCGACGACCACCTAATCTCTCTCTGCCTATCTAAACGCCATTCCACCGCCCTTCATGAACGCTACCCTAATTTTATACACACACGGGAGCACACGCACGGGCACGCACACATGTGCACCGAAAACCACCACCAGGACCAACTCAATCTCTCTTCGCCTATCCAAACACCATCCCACCAACAAACTCATTCCACTGGCCACCGTTGAACCATTGCCCCAATTACACATGCACACACGGGCATGCACACATGCGCACGACAACCACCACCAGGACCAACCCAATTTCTCTTCGCCTATCCAAACTCCATCCCACCAACAAACTCATTCCACTGGCCACCATTGAACCATTGCCCCAATTACACACGCACGCCCGCTCGTGCACACGCGCACGCGCGAACACACACACAAATCTGGGCACCGTTGCCCTCTGAGCTCTCTTGCCCCCCTTTTGTGGTTCTAGCTCGACTTGCATGATGGGCTTGATGTTGGTTGTGAAATAAAGTGGCGGCGATGATGGGTCGTGAAAACAGATAGTGGTGGTGGGTGAGAGAGACGGTCGGGAAGAGAGAGGAGGGAGGAAAAATAAGGATGGCAATTTTAGAAATTTTGTTTGTTTATGAGAGGTATTTAGTCTACCCATTGATTTTTGTTAACTCTATCAGTTAAAATATGTAAATTAGTGCAATTTTTATTATAAAAGTTACCATATGTAATAAATAAAAATCTCAAAAGTACCGAGTATAATTAATTTTATTAAAAAAATTCAAAGAAAGTTCCCCAATAGGTAGAGAAACCCAGAAATAGAACCAACAGATTCTCGGAAAGGGGAACTGTCCAAATATAAGACCTATTAAGGCGTATGCAAAGGGGCGTCTGTGTCTGCTCACCTAAATTTGGTCAACTTCAAGCTGGGGCCTCAACCTCATGTTACGCGTTTGAATTTGATTGCACCCAGTTCTCAATACGAAAACACGACGTATTAGACTAGACTTTATTTACCTATTTGCACCAAATCAGGTTCTCATTACAATTTTTAACACTACAGTTCTCATTACATTAATTACCTAATGTGGTACAGATGCACTACGCCAAAAGCCGCAAAAAATTGTTACATTTCAGGAAAAAATATGTAAAACTAAGTTTATGAAATGCCTTAACTTATGGGTACCATTTTATAGTCAAGCACAAACTTGCATAATGTGTCATTTGTTTTCGATAAATCATAAGAATAACTTTTTACTTTAACCATTCTTTTATAAGTAATAGAAGCACGCATAGGCTTAGATCCATTATGCAGCTGAGCTTGAAAAAAAATTATGATCTTGGAACAATGATTCTAACCATACAGAATCATAAGTATGTTATATAGTCGGCTTCTGCCTTCAATATAGGTGCGCAACTTAGGTTAAGTAACCCGTCGACAATCTGTGCCAGTTCGTTGAAATATAGGCGTTGCCTTACTTTTATATAGACCGCGGTACATGTGAAAACGAAAATTTTGACTCGTAAAAAATATAGACTTGGCATGGACAAACATTTTTAGGCCCGACCAACCCGCCCAACCTTTTTTTATATATACGATATTTTTCTTTATCTTAAAATCCTCTAATCGTATAGGTTTGCAAATCTTTGAAGACTCCCCCCCCAACCCCCCACCCCATATTATAGGAGTAGACTTCTAATGATTGTTTTCATTAGGAGTGAGTACGGTTCGGTTTGAGGGTTAAACTACAAAGTGAACCGTTATCCCTCTGGTTAAAAAATTGTGAACGGAACTAAACCAAGCACCATCAGTTTGGATGGCTTGGTTTGGTCAACTTACGGTTCGGTTTGGTCGATTTTAAACGGTTTGCACTCATTCAAAGACATTATTCCTTTGCGCACGACTAATAGATCTATTAATAATTAAAAGTTGAAGTTATATTTTTTTTCTTCTAAATTACATATAATCTTGTTACAATTGATGTATAAGTGTTCATTTTGATATGAGAAAGAATAAGTAAATATAGAATAGATATTGGGCACGAAAATTTTGTATTATAAGTGTTCTTATTATTTTCTTTTCTTTTAACTTTTAATATTTGAATTTTTGTAGTATCATATGTATCAATAAATGTTACTAAAAATAGATTAACATATCATATGTCAGTTTAGTTCGGTTTCGAATCAGTTTTTAAAATGTGAATCGTGAATCGAACTGAACCAAGGTCAGTTTGAAAAATGTGAAATTGAACCTTAAATCTTTGGACGGTTTGGATTGGATTGATTTAGTTTGAATTGTTCGGATCGATTTAAACGGTTTGGTGTCACCTCTAGTTTTGATGCTCATATTTAATTTTATTTTGAGACTTCATGATACTTTTGTTTATTATATACTACTTAGTAAACTTGTGGTTATTGGTATGCTTAAAAATTAAGCAAACAAAAAATCAGAATTAATTAGTAGACTCGGATGATAATTGATATTCTTAAAAAATCAGAACAACTTTGTAACCAAAAACAACTAATGTTCAACCCATGCCATCAAAATTTTCATTGATCAGGGGTTAACAGATATTATTGGGCTTGTAAATGGCCTAGGTTGGAATGGCAATGGGACGGATCGGCTGCGAATTTCACAATATCTGAACCCGCCCCAGCACAAATCTGTCCCCCCCCCCCCGCCGTCGGGTCAAGGGATGGGAATACCATCCCCGATCCGGTGGACTATAAGAAAATCTCGCCCCCGCCCCGAAGCAACGAAGAATGACCGTATGCAAGTTCTGCACCCAGAAACCTACACCTACCTACACCCACACCCCCCATCCCCTTCACCATATACACAACTGCATAGATCCGCACACACACAGACAAACCATCGGCGCACTACCAACCACCGGTGTGCATAATCAACCACCACCATCGCACGATCTACCGACCACCACAGCGACCAGTCACCAACACAACACCCACCGCACAGTTTTGTAGAAACGAACCAAGTCCTTCTTGGTATGAAGGGGCTGAAATCTCCTGTTGCGGGCTGAAATCTTCAATAACAGTTGATAATGGGTAGGAATATGGTGGTACGACGAGTTTCATATCATCTTCTTTGTTGATTATGTTCAAATTGGGAAGAAGATTCGCTTAGTGTGTAGCCTTGGGTGATTGAACGGGCTTTATTCACATCCTGATTCTAGGGCGAAGGAAGAGTGTGGAGCGGGGAAGGCGGCGTGAAAAGAGAGAAGAAGAAAGGGAGGAGAAAAATAGTTAGGGTTTTGTCCACACAGTATATATAATTGGAGATCAAGGGCTGAGATTGCACATGATTATATGTAGGGTTAGGATAAAAACTATTATTATATAACATGCGGGTCGGGTAGGGGTGTAATATCTCGAACTTTGGGAACGGGTTAAACTAGTCATTCGTGACCCGAAAAATAAACATGCGCTAATTTGAGCAATACTCGGGTATTAGAAGCTTGTGGAAGCTTAAAAGAATTTTGGGACAAAAATGTAAATTTTGAAATCTTTGGAGTATTTTCGTAATTTCAGGAAAAAAATTTTGGGGGTATAATTGTAAATTTATCTTTGGTGATGAAAGGTAATAATATGAGTGATATTGTGTGTTTAGTGACATTTGATTTAATTAACAAGAATTAGAAAATTTTTAGGGCCTAAATGTAATTATAGAAAGTTTGGGGGTCTTTTTGAAAATATGTAAAGTTTGGGGGTATTTGTGCAATTTTATAAAAGTAATTTAGGAATTTTTTTATATAAGCTTGTCACCTCCTACTAGCTTATGTGAAAAGCCAATTTAAATGGTTTAATATGGAATGCATAGGGGAGAGTTCGGATGAGAGGAAGAAAGAAGAAGAAGAAAAAAAGAGAGAAAGCAAACAAATCCAAATAAATGGGGAGAAATTCGGATGAACAGTAACAGTGAAAGAAACAGAGTAAGAGAAAGAAGGAAACAGAGGGAAAACAGGGATTTTGGGCAGAAAATTCAAGAAAGAGAAAGAGAGAGATTGAAGAGAAGTTTAAGGATAATCTTCCCCTTCCTTCCTAGTATGCAATTTAATTTTTTGTGAGTATGTTTGGGCTTGGTGCAAGGCGCGGGGGTGCCATGAACATGGCTGGGCAGCCATGGTGTTGGTATATATGCTTTAGTGTTTCGGGTGAAAGATTGGGGCGTAATTATGTGTATAAGTGTGTGATTTTTTGCAAATTAGTGATGTTGGATTATATTTTTAAGTATTGGAATTTGTTTAGATGATTGGAGTGTGTGTTTGTGAGCTGTGTGAGTTGAATGAAGTGGGTCTTGGCTGACTGAAGGAGGAAGACGAGTGTGTGCAACTAAGGTGCATTAGTGTGTGTAATAATGTGAATAGTAGTGTCATTGTCGCTAAAAGTAGGAATTATCTTAGGCAGTTTTCCACGAATTGTTATAAATAGATAGGGCCAAAATTAGACAAATTCCAAAACTGTAACCCCCAATATTTTTACGAGAACCACACTTTGGAATGTTTCAGGAATTTTTGGGATCCGCAAAGGGCGCTAAATCGGGGTACCGATTAAAAAATTTTATCGAATTATTTAGCATAGTAAATCAAGTTATTTTAATGTGAAAATTTTATAGAAACCTTATTTTACTGATATCATTCATTATCTAAAATTTCGTGTCATTTTGAGGTCGATAGGTATTTTTCACAGAACTGGCCTTTTAGCGCTCAATCCAGACACCGGTTCTGGATTTTCAGATGAAAATTTTCTAAAATACTTTTTAGTCCATAAATGACATCAGGATACTTAAAATAACGTTTTAAGATATTTTTGAGATTTTTCTGGTGCCAGAAACTCTAGGGGCATTTTGGTAATTTGCCACCCCGAGAGGGGTATTTTGGTAATTTTATCCATAAAGGGTATTTTTGAGTAAAATTACATGCGGTAAGGATATCTTAGTGATGTTACCTATGGAAAGGTCATTTTGACGATTTAAGTGTAACGAGGGAGTATTTTGGTAATTTATCACCCTAGAGGGGTATTTTGATAATTTGACCTAAGAAATATATTTTTGGATAAATTTACATATGGTAAGGATGTTGTAGTGATTTTACTCACGAGAAGACCATTTTGGTGATTTAAGTTTGATAGGGGCATTTTGATAATTTTACACCCCAGGGGCGTTTCGATAATTTTACATACCCAGTGAGGGGGGTTCATTTTGGGAGTATGTGTGAGTTCGTATTAAGTTATACTTTTATTTTGTAGGCTGTATTCTAATGGTTCGATTATTCCGTTTAGGTTAAAGTTAAAGACTTCCGGTTAGGATAATTTACCTGCGGATCCAGGTAAGGGATTCTATCTGAACCCTGGGGAAGGACTTTTGTCCGAACCCTTATTTTGATAACTCGTACTCATAAGTACTCATTTGATTTATTTATGGCTAATGCCGAACTCTGAATTCTGTATGGCTATCAGCATGTTATTGCCCAGAAAATCCTAATATTAAACCTGAATCGATTATTTGAAAATCTGGTGATGCTCGCCTGTTATTGTGTGCTGAGCATATTTGACAATTGTCTGTATCCGTTCTTCCGGATTGTTGTGCTTAAAACTCGATAATTACTCGTAATCGTTTTTGTTGTTTATATGTGATTTTTCTTTTGAAAGTTCTGATTTCTTCTGAAAATTTTGAATCTTGACTTATGCTAGTATGATTATTGTTATTGGAATTTGAATTGATTTCAGTGATTGAGCTTATGTTAATGCTCATTGATATTGTTGATTTTTTTGTGTTGACCTGGGTTATCTGTTCTGTTCTGAGGCAGGCGTTATAAGGCTAGTCTGAATCCTGCATGGAATGCAGGCTAGTATCCAAGTGGATTAGTAATTATTCTGGTACATCATGCATGTGTACACTTCTATGCTTTGCCGGAATGGCATTGCAATCACCTAGGATCAACGTTGATTTTTGATTTTTCTCTGCTCTGTATATTGCTGTGACTATTACGGAAATGTCTGAAAAGTATTATCTGAAATAATCTGTGCTTCTGTTGAAATTCTTTGGGGAAACCTTCAGTATATTTTGGAAAGAACTGTCTCAGATGATCTGTGTACGTTTTGAAATCTTTTGAAAAACCATCATTGTATCTTGAAATTGACGACTTTAAAAAGGATATTTTGTTGATTATTTTGGGACCCGTTGTGATTGTATTTGGTGATTTTGGTATTTTATTATGATGAATTTTGATATCGTTTGGAAATCATTGAGTTGGGACCGTTTGGATTATTTTGTAAATCTCTGTCAGTTGGATTATTGGAATCGTCTTATAATTATTTTGTTGGTCCTTGAGCGACCTTACTGGGCTCTCAAAAGCTCACCCTTCGTTTGGCTCCCTTCTGCAGGTGATGATCAAATGTAGCAGGTTCGGGGATGAGTTAAAGTCTGCGTGAGGTTCCGGTGAGCCCATCACTACTAGGTAATGAGGCCCCTGCGAGGGTCGGTACTGTCGATTCATTCATAAGGACTCTAGTTGTAAAGAACTTAGATTTTATTAGTTTGAGTTCGAGCAGCCTTGTAAGCTTGCATTTGAAGAATGTTGAGATAGTATCGGATTAGATGTTTTAAATTATGTGTTAGTGAACATGTCTGACAGGTGTGATGTGATCCGGTAGGTTAAGGACCCGGGAGTTCGGGGCGGCGGAGCTCCGGATTTTCGGGGGCGTTACACTCTCTCTATGTGCATGTGTGTATGCGAATACTCTATCTACAAATTGACCTCCCTATTCCATCCTCCATCATCACCACCTTCATTCAATGTGTGGTGGCGTGGTAGTGTAGAACGCCTCTTTGGTGTGTTTAATTTCTTCTTTTAGACATCCTTGTAGTCGGAAGCTTGTCGTGCCTGCGTTTTTAGGATGAGCGTTGCAATGGATGTCAGAATGTGTGCTTTGCGTTTGTGATGGGTAACTATTTGTGAGTGTGGGGGCTGAAAAACTGCTTGAATGAGGTGAAACTGTGTCAGTATTGACAGGTGTGGTGGTGCCACTACGTCAATAGAGGTGGGTGACTCCGCTCAGATTGACTTCTTTATCTATTCTAGGGTTGTCTTCCCCCCCATCCCCTTCCTTTCACAAAAAGGTTAGTAAGATCAAGTCTGGTGGTGGTGGGTCTCGATGCGTTGACGAAGGTTTGAATGGCTCCGGTCGGTGTGGTTGCTAGGCGGGTGTATTGCCGTCGGAAGTTGCATGGCGAAGCCTTGAAGGTTATTTGTGGTGGTGGTGGTTTTGTGAAAGCCACAAGGATTGGATGTGAGTGCATTTGATGTTGGTGATCAACAGTGGGTGAAGGTGGGGTGTAGAGTTTCGGTGATGGGCGCTTCCGGTGTTGCCGTGGATGGTGATGACCCGTGGTGATTCTTGTAAGTGTTGTTGTGCGTGGTGGTCTCTAGCACGGGTATTGGGTGGATAGGTCTCAAGTCGTCAAGGATAAATGTGTTGTTTTTGTTGTGTTAATTTGGTTGCTGGGGCTAACATGTGAAGCTAGGGCTAGTCTATTGGCAAGTGAGTTTATCTAATTTATTTGTTCTGATACAATTCCACAACGATTAAAAAAAAAAACCAATGAAAAATTCTTATTCTAACTTATAAGTTTTTATATTATGCTACTTATTTTTTGTGTGCTTTTTTTTAGGCTATGGTTATGCCTATTAGTAGAGGAACAAACTTTGGCTGTTACCCCGATTGTAGGAATCTTCCTCCAATCCCATATATAGTGACAATTAATAGTCACTAAATCTCTCTAACGACTTTTCTGTTAACACTTTCAACAACAACTCTTAAAAATACTTTTTAGCGTCACTAAATAAAAGCCACTAAAAAGATTTAGCAACCATTAATTGTCACTACATGAGGGTAAGAGGAAGATTCCTTCAACATGAGTAGCAGCCAAAAATTTTCCACAGTAGAATAGAGGATGTCATTCATGTGTATTTTTTTTTTTTTGATTGAACGGAAAACAGAAGTACAACCTTAGCTGCGTGGGTATTGGGGTGATTAACCGTTCTTCTCCACATGCAAATATTCCATTATTGTAATAACTAAAAAAAAAGGAAAAGGAAAATTGGGGTGAACGAGTCGGTCCACTGCGGTCATTAGTCGTCTCCAAAGTCTTTTCGTCCCGGAGTACTCGTTTTTTTTATTAGTTATTAGTTTGGGTCTGGTTCGTCAGTCTTCAATGAAGACTAAAGACTTGCCATCAAAAGTCCAACACACTGACCCACTCTCCCTCCCTCTCTCCGTGTGTCCGCGTGTGTGTAATAATAATAATACTATATATATACTATAATATAGACTACTCCCATCTCCATCTCCATCTCCATCTCCATCTGTCTCCGTATGGCTGGCTGGCTGGTTGTAGACTCAGTCAGTGGGAGATACAATCTGTCTTTTTTCATTCATCATCAATTCTACCATGGCCATGGCGTATCATCATATCACGACATCCATTTTCTTCAGCCTGCTGTTATTCCTCCTCCTTCACCTCCCCGCCTTGCCAGCCCAACAGACTTACGTCAACAACAAGCAGCTCGACTGCGAGCACAACCACACCACCGCTCTCGGCTACCTCTGCAACGGCCCCTCCACCTCCTGCGCCTCCTACCTCACCTTCCGCTCCACCCCCACCTACAACTCCCCCGCCACCATAGGCTACCTCCTCGCCGCCGATCCCTCCGCCATCGCCCTCATCAACAACGTTTCCGACGTCTCCGCCTTCCCCTCCGACACCCTCGTCCTCGTCCCCCTCAACTGCTCCTGTTCCTCCGGCCGCCGCTTCTACCAGCACAACGCCTCCTATTCACTCAAGACCACCACCGAGACCTATTTCAGCGTCGCTAACAACACCTACCAGGGCCTCTCCACCTGCCAGTCCCTCATCTCTCAGAACCCTTACAACTACCGCCAGCTGTCGGTCGGCATGCAGCTCACTGTTCCCCTTAGATGCGCCTGCCCCACTTCCAACCAGACCGCCGCCGGCGTCAAGTACCTCCTCACCTACCTCATCACCTGGAACGACGACGTCACTTCCATCGGCAACACCTTTGGCGGCGTCAACAACCGCAGCATATTCGACGCGAACGAGCTCTCCACCAGCAACATCATCTTCCCCTTCACCCCAATCCTAGTTCCGCTCGAATCGGAGCCCGCCATTTCCAGGACTAACGCAACCGTCCCCTCTCCTCCCCCGCCTCCGGGTTTGCCAGCGGTCCCCGATGCTGGTGGTAGCAGCGCTTCCAAAAAATGGGTTTTTGTGGGCGTCGGTGTTGGTGCTGCTTGCCTGCTACTCGTATTGCTGTCCGGGTTCTTGTTCTGTTTCTTCCGCCGCAGTCGGAAGCAAGGCGGGCCCAGTCCAGCTGGTCCAAGAAGGCCCAAAAAAATTGCTGAATCAGCCGATTACACGGCCCTGCCGGAGGCCAACGCGTCGTCCGTATCCTCGGAGGGCGTTAAATATGCTATCGAGTCTCTCACGGTTTACAAGTTCGAGGACTTGCAGGAGGCCACGGGGTTCTTTGGGGAAGCCAACAGAATTAGCGGGTCTGTGTACCGGAGTTCTTTCAAGGGCGATGCTGCGGCCGTCAAGATGATGAAGGGGGACATTTCCAGCGAGATCAACATACTGAAGCAGATCAATCATTCCAACATAATAAGGCTTTCTGGTTTCTGCGTGCACCAAGGAAACACCTACCTCGTCTATGAGTACGCAGAAAATGGGTCACTCAGCGATTGGCTGCACCCACTCACGAAACGCTATCAAGGCAGTTTTATGTCCACTGCCCTGACTTGGAAGCAGAGGGTTCAGATTGCATATGATGTTGCGGACGCCTTGAATTACCTCCACACCTACTGCAATCCCCCTTACATCCACAAGAACTTGAAGAGCAGCAACGTACTTCTGGATGGCAACATGAAAGCCAAGGTTGCCAATTTTGGGCTGGCGAGGACTTTGGACAACCAAGATCAAGGAGGCCTGCAATTGACGAGGCATGTCATGGGGACGTATGGGTACATGGCTCCCGAGTACATGGAGAATGGCCTAATTACCCCAAAACTCGATGTTTTTGCATTGGGTGTGGTGATGTTGGAGCTCCTGTCTGGAAAGGAAGCCGCAGGCGGTGGTGGTGAGAAAAAGGACGGCAATGATGAGGAGTTGCTGTTTGCAACCATAGTTCGGGTGCTTACAGGAGAGAACGTGAGAGAGAAGCTGCGAGAATTCATTGACCCTCGTCTGAGAGGGAACGAGTACCCGCTGGACTTGGCGTACTCCATGACCCAGCTGGCTAGGAACTGTGTGGCTCATGATCTCAACTCTCGTCCAACCATGTCCGAAGTTTTCATGACCCTGTCTAAGATTCTATCTTCTACAGTGGACTGGGATCCATCTGATGAACTTGAGCACTCCAGATCACTGAGCCGTGGCAGATAAAACATATGCACTTCTTGCTCTATGTACTAAGTTGATCAAGGGCAGGCATGCAGGTAGACGTGGTATTTACGCTAATCTGGTGCAGCTTTCTTGATAATGAGTAGTTTCTGCTGCCTTTGCTCGCACAATGTCAAACGGGTATCCAAATAGTGTTTCTGCCGCCACCAGTCAGGCGTTCGATGTTTGCGTGAAGTGGTTTCCCAGAGACCTTATCCTATCTTTTTATCCTTCATAACTATACTTCGTTTTATCAATTAGGAAATCGCATTCCACTCCACTTTTTAACCAAAAGATTTCGTACATGTTTAAAGCAGCGTGAATATGATACTTTTAACATGACAATTGTTAAGCACGTGACAAGTAGATAACTCTACTGCAGCATTCAGAATTGCTTGGAACCAAGGGAAGCAACTAAACACAGATTACGTAGCAGAGACAATAAGAGCATTTTGCTAGAAGTAACTAGCATAGCAACAAGAAAAGAAGAGATTGACTAAGATTTTGAATAAGTTCGGAAGTTGGAGTTACACTGTCCAGATGACATTCATGCGAAGTGTGTCACTCTATAAACTTCTGCAGCACTTTCCAATATCTCAAACAAGAAGGGTTCATGTGTATTGCGCAAAGAATCCATCGCAGGGAGCTCTGACAGGACTCCACACCGGGTGAAGAGTCAGAACCATCTTTCAACTGTCTAGAAAGCAAATACATTTGAAGAAAGAGTTCAGCCGGCCTCATCTCTGCAAGAAAAATAGAAAAACTTTAAACAATAAATCTCAAAACCATAGTTCCCTACCTGTACACACCATGAACAAGCATTTCCATCCATCATAGAGCCAAGGGAAGGCTCTCAGGGTTCTCTCTCCAGATAAAGGGCCTTTTTTACATCCAGCAAAATCAATTTATTCGTAGAACCATGAAATGCCTCTAGGCAATTAGTCTATGTAGTTAGAAGATCTGCCGTAAAATTAATATATGTGAATAACTGCAGGCAAGGGGCAACTTTGTATAAATCAGTCATGATCCTTTCTTAGTTCTGAAAGAAATGTCAAACAGCAAGTATTCCGATGTTCAAGTGGCTCACCCATTGAGCCTACAACCATATTCTATGGACTAACAAACAAGTATTCCACTTAATATGCATGTTATTTGCCGGATAAGAAGCAAACCTGCTGACCAAGAATACCATTCAAGACGAAGGTGTTTCTCCCACTTGGCTTCCGAGCCAAGGCTTGCTTCTGCCTGCGCCAGCAATAGCGAGACAATAGGCAAGGGAATAAGAGAAGTCTCTTTAGCTTTCTTTATACTTCTAACAGCAAGCAATAAAAACTGTGAATCACACTGCTCTCTTGCAAGCTCCATACATATTGCACCTGTGTTTTCAAGATTAAATGGAAGTGGCAATAAAGACAATAAAAATGATAAAGAAAAAGAAGAAGAAAAATTGGCACACACCGACATATGCAAATAGAGGTACCAAGGATCAATGCAGCTTAGGAGATGAACGTTTCATGATTTTTCTCTCTTCATTTGGTGTGCTCTTGGGGGAGAACAATTCTTTTGCACTTTTCATTTTTATTTTTGTCATTCTTCCCAAAAAATGTGAAGAGGATACTAATACTGCAAACACATGCGTAAAGACATTCAATATACATGATTATAAAGCAGACAAGTACCATGACAAAGAAAGAGGCAGCTTTCAGAACTAGCCAACGAACACGCCTGTGTGAGAAGGTCTTCTGCACAAAGATTTTCCTTCATCCAAATAGCAACCAGAGCCTGAACCAACTTAGATACAGCCATCCACATATTCCACGAATTTAGCTCTTTTGAACACTCCTCAAAGCTCAACTCTAATTTATTTGCATCAGTCTGCAGCTTATATCGATATTCAATGAATTTAAGACAAATCCAACCAATATGATAATCTGTTTTCAGTTGCATGCATCTCATATACTCTTCACGCAGCCGAACAAAATTATCTTCTGCAGCATAGGCACGGCATAGTAGCAAGTGTGCAAAGAAGAGATAGCCATCAGGAAGCAAAAGCCTTGAAGCATTTTTAGCATGGCTGACACAACCACCGAGGTCCCCCCCTTGCAAACTAATCTCAGACGCAGAAAGCAATACCTGGAGCTTTCGATATTGATAATTTTTGTCCTTTTCTGAATAGAACTCATCTGAAAGAGCCACACTAGTTAGCCGCTCAAGTGTAATACAAAGATGCCGAGGAAATCTCTCCTCACGTGCTTTCTGCAGATAGTTAAGTATCAGCAGGTATCTTGCATTCTGATTCCATGGCTCTTGACGCAACCACCTACAGAAAAAGTAAGCCACCATGAATGCAGCAGATAATGCTCAATAAACTTGTTTCCAGCAGTGGCAGAGGGAAGGGGGAAAGCACAGTGGGCATGTGCCCACCTCCACCCTTAGGTTAGAAGTTCTTTCATTTTACAAATGACCCAATTATTTACGGTTTTCTTACTATGGTGCCCCTTAGCCGATATTATGATTTTTGAGAGCTTTTTTAACACAATGTTCTTAACCCAAAGTACAAAAACTACTCCCATCAAATACAATTTTGTCGCACCAATTTCTGTTTCTTAACTTTTATCGCTACAGAATATAAATAACAACTTTTGCTTCTTTATAGGGACACTTTAGGGACACCCTAATGATCTTTAGTATCAAAAAATGGAGTGCGATTTTCTATTCCAATAGAAACTTCATAGGGTTAACCGTTGTTCCTTTTTAACCCAACACGTGAAGGCTGCCATAAAAAGTTTGGTGCTCCCGTACACAAAATTCCTGGCTCCGCCACTGGTTGCCAGGATATCATGACACAAGGTTATACTGCTTGAAAGAACCTAAAATTGTCATTATGGACTACACTAATAATGAAGTAGAATGACATTCCGCTAGAAAAATGTAAAAAAGGTAAAATTATTGATAGGGTAACAAGGATGATACTTCTGCAGTTGTTGGATTGCATGCGGTCCATACATCCACTGGTCCCTACAGGTTGGGAAAGAGCACTTCTCTTTGCAATTTCCTGTGGTATAGCAAGCAACAGCACAAGCACCAAGGATATCACATGCAGATTTTAAGCCCTCCTCCTTTGGACTCTCGGAAGGGCTTATGGTGCAGAACCTCGTTGCTATGTGAGTACCACTCCATTCTTTACTGGACAATAACAAATAACTAAGGAGATTCCTGTTAGCAGCAAATTTAAGTCAGACCGTGAAACGGAAAATATAACAAGATTGCTGATGCTCGCAGGAAATATATATCAACACTGTGAAAGTATTTTGCCCACGAATTACGAACACTGACACACAGTCGTTGATATACATAGTATCGATAAATAACACAGCTAAAATGCGAACGATCCACAGGGTAACACAACGAGAGATACTTGGACCATAACTGTCCACGGACAATGAGAGAAAGTCAAGAGAAATTAAGATAGTAACTAACTACATGCTGGTGATTGTTATATCAAAGCATGCACTGAATAAAGGAATAATTCCGGCAAAAAGAAAAGGAATAGGAGAAAACATGGTTGCTGTGGCTAATAATAACTAGTTAAGAGAAATTTGTTATTGGGTTAAGCTGAGTTCAGCAGTATGCGTGCAACGCAGACCAACAGCAGTCTATCTCAAATTGGAGGTACTTGAAGGAGCATAAGGGAAGAAAGCAGAAGGGGCTTCGGTAATTAAAGTTTATGGATACTGTCAAGACAATTCTTCAAACTATAGCTAAGGATTCACAATCTTTTTCAGGATAATCCAACCCTTACTCTTCATGCAGGGACGTTAAAAGAGTCGGATAAGAATGATAACAAAGGTGGGAAAATACTATGTTAAACAAGATTTAATTAAGTTTGAAAATAAACACCGTTGCTGTGAAATAGATAATGCACATAGGTTTCTACTAATCTGCATTTTCAGTTTAAAAGCAAGGTTTCTGATTCTATAATCAACTACTTTTGTTTTGTAGGAGTCTGATACCAGCTTCTATTTGCCTCCAGCAACTTTGATGGCATGTATAAAAGTTTCACTAACTTGACTAGCATAAATTTTTTACCTACCTAGTCATCGAACAAACGATACGTGAGAACCTGCTATACACTTCCAATCCTTACGCATAAAACACCAGCTCATGTAGTGCCCCTCCAATCAAGGGTGAAGCCAAGCCTAGTCATCGAACAGCTATTCTTCCTCTGGTAGGTCAACTCACAACTCCCACTTCACCAAGTGAAACTCTGACTCTTCTCTAGCCTTTCCCATAAAAGATCAATTCGAAGCCTTTCAAGTCTCTCCACCGTGGAAACCTTAAGGCTAGACTCTCTAAATCAAGGGGTAGGTGCCAGGCAGCTACAGCGATGATCTTCATCAAGTAATGCTAGCAACCTATGCGCCCAGTATAACGGGGACAAGAACGAATAACTCTGAAGACCTGTCCCCTGATTCTCCTCATCCATAAGTCCCCAAAACCCTCTTAGTGGTCTATTTGTATAATTTCAACCAAAGCACTGATGTGTCCAGCATCAATCTAACAACTTCTTTTTCAGAAGGCTAGTCCAAATTTTGGCATCATAAGTTAGGTGGAGCCACAGTTCCAACTTCTAGAACACTCACTTTAGCTGTATCAATATGCACCAATCTGTTTCTGGCAAGGGCTAGGACCCTAAAACTCCTGAAACTGAAATCTATTACAACCAAGATGCTCAAGTCTTTGTGAATACCGTAATACTGATCAGAGAACTCATCTTTTCACAGGTTAAAGCCTGCTTATCACTACCACTAGTTCCGTTTTAGCTAAACAATACATGCCCACTACATTTCAATTCATTAAGCTAGAGATTGAGAAGATGTGAAAGCGTCAGCAATAGATTCTTGGCAAGCTTGTGAAGAAGGCTGTCAAGTATAAGAGAAACCAACCACCTAAACAATTTCATCCATATCAGGTATAATAGATCTAATATAGAACATAAATAATTTTTAAACTGTTTCAGATGGAAGACATGACACCAGCAGAACCCATTCCCTTTACATAGATATACCTTATCAAACCACTGTTAGGGTACATGTGAAGAGTTTTTCTAAGGTGATTCACTCCATTTTGAATCCCAAGGCAATCTCTGGATCCATTTTTGATCTGCAAACACCGAAAGTTCTTAAAAGAAAGCCCCCGAACTTAAACAAGCCCACTTAGCGCGACATTTTTAAAGTGCAACAAATTGGAATTAGACACTTACTAATTTACCAAGTGCTATCAAATAATGCATTCCGGTGATCTCTTCATGAGATACGAGAGAGCTACGGCTGCTTGAAACAACTGACTGAAGCTGATTGCTTTGATCCAGAGCATGAAGGGCAGACACTACAAAACTAACTTTAGAGCTCTGGAATAATTCCTTCGGAATTTTCGAAATACTCGTTATTACTGTATCAAGTCCCGAAATATAGTACAACAATCTACAGACAAAACTTATAGAGCCAGCCGCAGATGAACGTTCCATGGATACAACCATTGCAACCAAAATTCTTACCACAGATAGAGCCAAATCATTCTTGCCAAGTTTCCACAAAGATAAAGCATATAAATGCAATCCTTCCGAGTCAAGAAGACCTAGAAAATTATGAGATAATGAGTAAGCAAAATGAAATTTGGCTGCAATTTGAAGGCTACAAGTTCAAAGCCCGAAGTGCAACCTCAAAGGCATTCTATGATTAAAGAGTACAACTGCGGAAGCGGTAGCCTTGCATTGGCTGGCCTTATTATATGACTAAAACAAACAAAGAGACTTTACAGCTCTAAAGACCTCCTCATTCTCTTTACCTCAATAAATTCAGTATCCAAAACATGGAAACCAATATGGCGATGGGAGGGATTCCATAGATATACACAAATTCACTCCTCTTGCCAAGCAAAATGGGGTTTCAACTAGGCAAGTGAAATCATATTACAAATAAAGGTGCAAGGAAGTACGGAAACGATTATAGTTCAAAGTCATTGCTCGAACCTTCTTTCTTCAAATTTTCACATTCTTGCACCGCACCTAGAGCATTCCCTGCCTACACCAAACCAAAGCATTTGCTATAGTACCTGTTTTTTCATCCTTGATGCAACTCTAAACGTCAATTATAGAAGACAACAAACACCAAAAGATATACCCCACAAAGCGATCTGGCCAGATTAATTGATATATCTCTGAGATGGGATTTTGGTACTTTGCTAGCGGAAATGCTTATTGCACAGCGTGCCAACCTATAAGAGGCAGCAGCAGATTGATAGTCAAGTCGTGCCTCACTAACCAGCCCATTCAAATTGTGGGATTCAGGACACTGGGGCGCACGCTGCAAGGCCTGGCGAATGGCTCCAAACACCTGTGCCAGCAATTACCTAAAGTATTAGATTGATACTTTTGCCTCCATGCCCCTAGTCAGCTTCTGAACTCTCTTACAAGAGAATAAAAGGAAAGCATAACAATCAAAAGAGGCAGTTGTTCAATGATTCACAGCTATCACTTAGTACCAGAGAAGAGGAAAGGTGACCAGAAAGCATTGCAAGCTTGGCAAGACCGATTTGGAATTCAGCAAGCTGCCCAGAAAATAGAGTGGTAAGTACAACTCCTGAATATTTTAAAAGTGGGTTATAAACTCAATTAAGACAAAAAGAAGAACAAAATACCTTTAATCTATCCTCTAAACAACCAGATATATGGGAAAGTAATAGTGAACAAGCTCAATAAAGTTAGTTTTCAGTTCAAGCCAAACAAAAATCCACCCATTTGGCCATCAAAGAATCTACATGATGAATAAAATTTGATAAACTTAAGTACTTCATATTTTTAGTTCGTATCCTGGGTACTAGAAGTGCATTTACCGCGAGAGAGAGAGAGAGAGAGAGAGAGAGAGAGAGAGAGAGAGAGAGAGAGAGAGAGAGATTACTGGCAGTATCTGTACAGCCCGTAAACAAAACTCAAATGCTTCATCTGGTGATAACTCCCTGAGAAAAGAAGCAACAAAGATATCAGCCTTCATGTGTCCATGCTTGATAGCAGCACTTGTTTGCTTGCCACATTAAGAAAAGATTTACCTAGCAGAAGTATCAGCCGACATGCCTGCCCATGGTAATGCAAGCGAAGGATCTATACTCCGAGCACGATCAAACGCTTGCTGTGCCAACTGTGTTTGGCCCTCTTGCCTATAAAGCTGTAAAGTCAATATTAAGACACCTCTTGTTAAATGTATAATTTCTCAGAACTTTCAAGATATTAAATGCATATAATTGATCTGAAGAGAAAAAGGATCTTATGTATGGCATCACTGACACCATAGTCCATTTGCTTAAAGCTGCATACGTAAGAACTGCAGTTTACAGGGCACATCAACTAACGCCCTTAATAGGGTACAAAAGGGGGGGAGTCAGACCGAGTCTAGCTAAGTCAAACCAAGCTATGTTCAGCTAAAAAATGAGAGAGCAGTCTAATCACGAGGAATGCAAATCCTTAATCTTCTCATGATGAGTACCATGTATGAACTGCTTCATGTTTTAGGTACAATGCGCTCTGCCATAATATGTATATCTGACACATGCCAAGAGATGTGAAAAGCAATGGCTTCAGGAAATACAAAATTTTTTCAGCAATCTGAAACTGCCTCCTAAGTAAAATAGAAACCCCAGGCATCAAACAAGCCAAGTTTTCACGCACTTTACCATCCTCGCAACCCCCACCACACTGCCCCCCCCCCCCCCCCCCCAACAAAAAAAAAAAACAAACTGCAAAGTAAAAAAAGAGAAAAACTTCAAATGTACTGTACTTAGCATATTGCTGAAACGATACCTCTTTCATAGATAATTGGCACATATTTAACATTCAGCTTCTTTTGCTAATCAGCAACAGGTTTCAAGTACAAGTTAACATAGGAACATGACAATATCTAACATTCCCTCTTCTTTCAAACTAACTTGTTTACCAAACAAATATGAAAACATTTTCCTTGAGGACATTACCTTCCCAAGATATGCCCATGCAACAGCTAGAGATACATCCAAGTGTAATGACCGTACAAAAGCATGATGTTTCAAGGCCGTATAACCAGATAAGCATCCCAATGTGACCCAGAACTCCTTATTGCAACTCCCAAGTAATAATCCACCCAAGGACATCTTCTCAGGTAACGGCCTGGTGGACAAAATGGTAAATAATAGTAGCAACTAGTTTAACCACGTTACATGATTTTGCACCATAGAATAAGCTTAAAATCTTACCATGCACTTAATTCCTGTTTTCCACTCTCCTTCAAAGAGCAACTCATATCCAAGGCGATAGCAATGTCACAATAGATGTTAGCCTGCCACGGTGTCAAATGCAAAGCCCTCTGATAGGAACGACTAGCACGTGCTGCGGCTAAAAAGCAGGATGTTTTCCAGGAGATGATGGAACTACTGAAAGCTTTTACATCAGTTTCTAGTCCCCGGTCTTCGTCCATCCATGGAAAACATTTGGCATATGTAAGCTAACAAGGGAAAGACAACAATTTTCAAATAAATTGAAAAGAGATTGCTTTCCTAACATAAGATGAGCTCCCAGCAGAGCACCTTTTGCTTTCAAATAGTAAAGACTAATCAGCTAGGTAGCAAAGGACACGGACACGGACACCGGACACCGCAATTTTCAAAAAATCAGATTTTGGACACCGCAGGACACCGCTATTTTTTAATATATATTTTATTATATATATATATATATATATATATTTTTTAATAAATATCAAATATAGTTAACGATCTAAAATAACAAATAATAATTTATTTGGTCAATATTTATTTAGTCCAATGTACTAGAAATGCAACCACAAAGAGAGAAGAAGAAAAAGAAAAGAAAAGAAACGAGAGGACAAAAATGCAACCACAAAGAGAGAGAAGAAAAAAAGAGAAAAGAAAGAAACGAGAGGACAAAGAAAAAGAACAGGAAAGAAACGAATGAGAAGGCAAAGAAAAAAGAACAGGCTAGGAAGCACCGGTGCGGCACTTAGGGTGAAGCACCAGCACCGGCACCGGATACACGTCGGGTGCGGGTGCGCCTTGGGTGCGGCACCGGTGCGTGTCAAGTGCGTGTCCACAATTTTTTTTTTTTTTTAATTTCTTAAATCCCGGGTGCGGATCTGGTGCGTATCGGCTCAGATCTATGACCACCGGCCACTCCAGCGACACCGGCGACCACTGGCCACTCCAGCGACACCGGCAAGAACTCTGACGAGAGAGGACACTGGAGAGAAGAAGTAGAAGCAGCAGAAGGAGAAGAAGAAGGAGGACTTACCGGCGACGGCGAACCGCGACGGCGACGGAGTGCGGCCAAATTGAAGAAGACGCTGGTCGATACTCTCGATGTTGGAAGCTGCCGGCCTGCTTTCTTTTAATTAATAGTGGGAAGCTGAATTTTGACTCTTGACAAAATATTTGTTAATTTATTTTAAGTACCCATTGTTAAGTTATTACATAAATCACCCCCAAGTACTTCAAAGAAATAAAAGTGATACCACATAAAAACTTTATTCTTTTCAAATTTATGATTTTAATATTTATAAAACAACCCATTAAACTTAACAAATTCTCACTGAAAGCTTTAAAATTTACGAAAGAGCCCATTAAACTTAAAACCTCACTACTTTGTTTGGAATATTAATATTTTTTACAAATCAAACATACATATTATGATTATTGAGATTTAAGCTGTTTAAAAATTTAATACTAAGTGTATATGATTAAAAAAATATTTATAAAATTTGCCGTATCCTCGCCGCACCCGTATCCTAAAATTTTCAAAAATGCGGCATCCGCGTATCCGCACCCGCATCTGTGCTTCATAGAGAACAGGAAAGAAACGAGAGGAAGTTTAAACCAAAAAAAGAAACGAGAGGAAGTGAGGGGAAAGGAGACGGGATGAGACCTGCGGGCCAGCGACGGTGGCGGCGGACCTCCGGCGACGACGGCGAGACCTCTGGAAAAGGCGACGTCGACAACGGCAGCATCTGGCTTCTCTTCTTTCGGCGACTGTAGCCGTTAGATCTGCTTGGCTTCGGATCTTCGTCGACTGAGCTTCGGCAACACCAGCGATAGCCTTGATGCAGTCGGGAGACAGTAGCCGTGAGGTGAGAGAGAAGAAGACGGTAAGAGTTCAAAACATCTGAAATTTGCCCTAAAACCGTGTGACACTGCTCCACGCCATGTCCGACACTCGTCGATGAAGTGTCCGACACGGTGTCGGAAATTAAAAAAAATTCCGACACCGATGAGCCGTGTCAGACACGTGTCGGGCGGTGTCCGGAGGGTGTCGGGGTGTCCGTCCGTTTAGGACACCATACCTCCACCTAGGAGAGGTGTCCGTGCTTCAGAGCTAATCAGTTAGAAACAGAGCATGACAGAAAGCAAAATACGAAGAACAAAAAAGAATAACTAAGAGAAGGAACTTTTCAGATAAAAAGTACCTGAATATCCCCATGCAACTTCCATATACACGAAATGTTTCCAGCCAAGCAGGTACAAACTATTGCAGCCTCGGACGCCTCCTATTATTGTAAAGAACTTTACATGAGAACAAGCATTGTGAAATTGTCAACTGAAAAGGCAACTTTTATTCTTCGCTCACCTCTAAGAGTGAAGCACCCCATCTAAAGGCGCCTGAGTTTATACATTCCTTCGAGAAACAAAAGCAGCCCAGAAGAAAGCCCATAATATGCAGACGCATTTTTAGGTGAGATCTGTAAAGCTTGTTGAAACTGCTCAACTCCCTTCAAGAATGAACACAATTAGTGGCATCCTACGCATTGGATGCATGTCAACTAAGCATTAGCAGAACACAAGCAATGTAGGCCGTGGGTTGCAAAGCATCAAACCTATTGATCTTTTATGTGAAACAATAGGACATGTTTTTACAAGATTGTCACAAAGATAGCAGAATCATTAAACTAACGAATGGCTGCAGCTAACAACTAGTACATAATATATTACCTTTTTAAAGGAACCAAGCATCAAATATATATTTCCACTTTCGATCAGCCCAAAGACTCTTGAATCCTCCAATTCAACGGCTCTGCCATAGGACTGATGGGATACCAAAATCATCAATTAGTCGTCACACACAACTTTAGGTATCACCGAGAACTTTAACTGATTCCAATGGCTTTGATTACAAAATGAGTATTCTTCAGAATCATTTTTCACTGTTGAAGCAGTTTGTCTTTTGCATTTGAATTACATTTGCTTAATTTTTCTTCTTTTTGACAAGAGCAAAACTAAAACTGGCACGTAACAAGACAATGATAATGACTAATGAGAACAAGAACAGAAAAAAGATTACATATCCAGAGGGCCAATGTGGTTACACCAAATGAGCATTGAATAGCCAATGTGGTTACACCAAAGGAGCATTGAATAGCCAATGCAAATAAACTTTAGGAGCTGAGCCTCCATAAAATAAAAGCTAGGGAGGTGGTGGGAAATGGAATTCAGTAGAAAATATATCATCAACTGCAGATCAGAGATTAAATCCTTCTTATGCCAGTTTGTATCGCTCTTCACTTGCAAAAATTATCCTTTAGTATAGAAATTCACAAATGAGCTGGGTTCAAGATGTTTATGCAATTCACGAAAACTTTATCCAACTTAACAAGGGTTAAAGACTTGCAAAGATGAACAATTCACAGAAAACTAATGTCAACCCTACCCAAATTAGATTGATTACAAAAAACTTGATCTTACTGAGCAAACTATGCACAACATTAGTTTTAGCAATCATATCATCACCAAGATATCCTTGCACAGCAGAACTCATCAGATGATAACACACAAAGCAGAAAAGGGAAAAGAAGTACCTTTATAGCAGCAGTAAACATGCCTAGCCGCTGGTAGGCAAGACCTAAGGCCTACAGTCGCCACAACAATGAATAAATGAAAATTGTAATACGATTAAAGAACCAAACAGTGGAAACAAAAATAATGCATATAAGGTTGGGGAAAAGAATACAGACTTCCCATAAACCAGCAGAGGTAGGATAGCCTCGAATGGCATGCTGAAGACTGTGTACTGCTTCAGTCCATTTCTGTTGATGGACCTGACAAAAGACCATGTAGCTTCTAAATTACCAAGGTAACTATGATTAATTGCTGAAAATCAACAAGAAAGAAAAGAAAAAGAAACCTGCAGATAACCCAGCCTCCTGAAAGCCCAAAAGGCCCTTGGCGATTTCTCGGAAGCTTCGCGGCATACAGCAACCTCCAAGCTCTCCTTTCCTTGCTCATCCAACGTATCGCAAATTGAGTCCTGCAAATGCACACAAACTCACGAAATAAATTTTCCTGATCAAACTTGAAACGACTCCAAGGCACGAAAATGGTTGCATTTGGCGTATACCCCAGAATCGGAATCATGGGGACAAATGGTGAGGGCTCTTTGGTAACACTTGAGAGCTCTCTGGGAGTCGACAGAAACCCGGCTGTAATAATGCCCTAAATATCTAAAAGCCGGCCCATTCTGGGGGTTGAGCTTTGCAGATATCACAAAATGTTGTGCCGCTCTTTCCCTGGTTTCTTTGGATGCTTCTTCACTCTTATTCCAAAGATGGGCACCCTGACAGAACATATCACCAATTGAGTACCAAGATTACACCTTTTCAAAATTCTAAAAAACGCAAAGATAGAGAAGAAGGGTATTAACGAGATTAAAATGGTGGGAGGGATCATCTGGGTTGGTATCTACGGCTTCTTGCAGCTGTCTTAACACAGAGTCGTCGGCCTCTTCCTATTAACGAAAAAGGAGGGTGTAAGTAAAACGAGTTGGATTACGAATATGGAATGGGCGCAGATGATGCACGAGGGAGAGAGATAGAGTACCATGAATTCTCACAAGTCGAGGCTTGAACCCTAAAAGACGCTGCTTTTGATGTCAGGCGACAGTCTCGTCGGAACTTAACAGAAGGGTAATTAAATCTCAGTTTGGAGTAAACTACACATGCTTCGTTCCAATCCAATCCCGATATTGCACTCACTTTCCGTAAATCTTGTATTACTTTATTCTATGTTACCCCGAATCTTTTTGCACCCCGTTAGCTCTAGCAGCATTTATTATGTCACCAAAAAATAAAAAATTAGCGACAATTTAATGTCATCACGCATAAAGAGGAATTCTTTTATGTTACCTAGTTTAGATAATGTCAAATCAGGATGATATTATTACCCTGTTGTAAACTGGACAACATTCTTGATTATAGATGTTTTGAATATGTTGTAAAGTGTGGATAAAAGATAATAATTACAGCCGTTCAAATGAGGTTTAATGGCCTTTTCCGACAACATAAACTACTAAAAACTAGCTGGCAAGCAACCTTGTGATATGGCGTGTTCAAATGCAACTGCATCTTGTTCCTAGCTTTGTTCCTAGCTTGACGAATTGACAGTATCGGTTGAACTAATGGTTAACCCTGATATGCTACGACCGACGAGAGAGAATAAAGAAAACAAATTGCTTATTACTGGTTATAACTAATTACTTTCTATACGTTACTAGATTAGTTGTAACACGAAACATTACATCGTAAAATTCTTTTCCAAACATATCCCAAGTGAAAGTCGAAGTGTTGTGAGTTAGCTTCTCCATCCAAACTGATTTCCGATGCAAGATGTCCACTCGAAATGGAAGTGTTGTGAGTTAGCTCCTCTACCCGTATACTGTACGTCTAGAGGAAGGAACAAAGTCAAGAAGCCTATAATACTACCGAGTACATGGAAAGACTGACAAGCACCCGACACCATAAATCAACAGACACCCATACGTATGTATATATATTGTATATAAATGATTCGTTGATACAAATATATATAGCATTCAAAACAAGCTCTCATGCATAGCAAATCTCACCCTCGACTCCTTCCGCATCCACTAATTCCCTACGTAAACCCTCTATACATTGTGATACTTGCTATATATGCTGCACTCAATTGTTTAAAACGACCACCTTATTTTATTCCTCAAAGAATACCCAGAGGAAAAAACCAAAAAATGAAAAAAAGGGGGGGAGGGGGGCTAGTCAAACAGTCTGTCTTCCGTCAGCTGCATCTCTATGAATCACATATCGGAATGTTGAACTCTGTGGCAACCAACGAATATACTTGTCAGCTCTACCTTTCACGCATCTTCTCATGGCCTTCTGCTGAACGTCTGATAGGCACATATTAACCATTTCCAAAAGCCCTGGCATGGTTAGTGACATATCCTTTGCATGGTCGTCGAGAATTTTTGGCAGATATATCTTCATTTCCTTGTGGATGTAAACGTTAGCTTGTACGAATTCTTCTTTAGCGAGTTTCAGTTCATGAAATACATCCTTCGCCGTGTAGACTCGAACCTGTGTCAAGTGATCAGTTTAAGATATATAAAACCGATGCAATCCATAATGCAACTCATTAATAAAAACAAGTTCCATAGTCAATTTGCTTACCGCAGGATCAGAGAATGCCCCGAAACAAAGTGCAAAGCGAAGAAGTGGCTCCGGATATTCAATTGCATATACATGCCTGCTACTCCCAGTCTTGCGCTTCTTTCCTGGAGACAGCAGTGCTTGTAGCCACTGCTTTTATTTTGTTAGAAAGAGCCATTGCGCAACAGATTTACATGAAAGAATCTTCTGGAGTACAATAGCTAGCGTTGAACGTAAATTAAATTCTCTAAGTTTCTTTCATGAATATGATTACTACATGTGCCTCTTGGCTTGCAGAAGATTATCAGTTTCCATAGGATTCCATTTTATTTCTTGGATTGTAAATGTCGAAGACTTTTAACAGTGCTGCACATAAAATGGCCAAATTGCCTGCAGATGCACCTTTAAAAGCATTCCAGGCTACATCCAATAAGCATGCCAAGTGGAAAAAGTTGATGAGAATAGGATTCCAAAGGCACTTCAAGTCTCCAAGGTCTCCAGCGCCATGAGAACTTGCAACTTGATGCAACAATGTCACTGTCATATGTAGTCTTTGTGGTTCGCACTATAATCCTCCCTCCACCCGCCCAACAGCCACCCGAGCAGACTCAAGGAGTTTAGGGTAGGCTTGGTAATTGCTAAGAGATGGTTACACTGCAATTCTACCTGACTGCAGCCTACCAGGACTAAAGCTAACTTGCATCCTCATCGGCTCTTACAACTGGATCTTTGCTTCCAAAATTTGTAGAAATTATCTAGAATTACAAACAACTGAAGGAATCTCTCTTCTTTTGACTTCTCAGCACCCAGATGAAGCATAGACGAGAAGTGATAAGTAAACTAACAAAGACCAATGCTATAGTCCTTCAGGCTTGATTCTGATTACTTGGACAACCACTAATGTAAAGATAAGAAAGCATACCGGTGCTGGATAGTGTGATCTGATTCCTAGAATGGAGCTCTGTATAACATAAGCATTTATGCACTGTCCACCAACATTATATGCCGCCTGAAAGATGAGAACGTGAGGAATAAGTTCGTAGTTGCTGATTGAGACATAGATCGATGCATGGATAAAAAATGCGCATAACTTTTTACCTTAAAAATGGGTGTACCTTTTACGTAATTATGAGCTCCATATGCCAAATATGCCTGCAAGAAAATCTCACGAAGCAAAGTCAGAGCAAGTATAAACAAAGACAACGGGAACAAAATGTTCATCCTGAATTGAAAGGTTATAAAGTAGCCTTTCAAATTTGATCCAGATTGAGGTTTTGTTGCCTGAATGGGCATGAAGACATTGGGCCTTGTACTTGAGTTTTGTTTTTCCTGCTAATTTGAACAACTCTTTTCCAGAGTAAACATTTACGTTTACTGGTTCACTTATTCCGAGAAGAAAGTTATGAAAGCCATACATGCATCACCAAGGCATTGTGAATATTGATCCAAAATGCGAGCTTCTCTTCGCGCTTCATCTTCCTTGGGTCAACTTTCTCAAGACTTTTAACCAACGACCTACACGGGTTGAATTAGGAAGAAATCAGATTTCTAGAAGGATTACCAGAATTCAAGCCTTAAAGCAGAAGCCGAAACATACACAAGATGGTTCTGAAACATGAGACTGTTAGGATCTTGATGGCCAGGATTATGCAAGTATAAGTAAGGATAAGCGTAGAGATGCATATGAAGAACCAGCTCGTTTTAAACGAAAAAATAGGAAACTATCAAACTCGAACTGGATAGACCGAAATTTGGCTCGCTACACATCCCCTCATCTGTTCTTACCAGAATCCTAGAACAGAAGAAACCCAGAGCTACTACAATTTGTTCAAAGAAGAAAGTGTAAGCCGGGAAAGTTTGGTATACCTGAAAATTTGTAGCATTCTAGCAGCATAATTGAAACTATCATCATCCAAACAGATTTTGAGAACTTCTATCATTGTAGCATATGGTCCTCTCCCCTCTTTCAACCCTTGATATTGACAATGAGCTGTAGCTTCCTCGTTGCAATGAGGGCTCCAACCATCAGAAAGATTTTTTGGAGAAAATGTACTTGAAGAGGACAAGGATGAAGTCGAAGAGACTGAAAAGCCGGCTTGACTTAGAGTGGGGTTGGCAAGTCTGCAGTAGATAGAAGCTATGCATCTGACAATGTTTTCAGAAAGTCTATCAGGTCTATTAAGGTCATTATCAATGTCAGAAGTGCCAAGGTGGTCTGCGAGGCTTCGATGACCAGGATTAGCAGTCTTCGTCTCCTGCATCTGGTCACAACAGACATTTCTAGTTACTGGCATGAAGCCTCGTCAAGTACCTGATAGATAGCTATTATGGTGTTGACACATCATATAAGTACACCAACTTGCAACCATATTAACCTTTCTAGATGATAACTTTGGAGTAGTAGCATGACTCTGAACATATGAACCAGACAAACCGTCTGCAGGACCATGAAGGTCACCACTGTCCTTAAACGTGCCACGCTTCAACTTGTAACATGATTGATCAGTAATATTTTGCATTTGCGTTCCTATCACCTTCTCAATGTGGGTTCTATGGTACTCCAATTTGGTCGGGAGAAGCTGTTCAAAAGCTGTCCGATAGAGTGAAAGAAGATAGCGCTCCAAATGACTTATTTCAACCTTGAGAGCGGTAATCTCGTCCATCAGTTCTGCAGAGGTCTGAATCCAAAGCCAAGGGACACAATGATAGGCTATGAGGTCCAGGAAAATAAAAAACACAACGGCATAACGAATATGTGCTCTGCCTTAGATAGTTGCAAACTACGTCTCTTTGGATGCACATCTTAGAAAAATTATCTAGGCATAGCAACATATTTGTTATTCCCAACATACAAAGCTACTGGTATAATCTCAATAGGAGCGAAGGGAATGGCATATTATAATATTTCCATTTGGATGCTCACACATCAAAACATCTTTTGTGTATCATCAAAGAACGCGTATGACTCGAATTCACAAGGGAAAGCTATTTGCAATGTCTTAGTCTTTTCCTTCATATGATGGTTTATCACAAGCCTTGCTAAACATGGCTTGAGTCATACACATTGTTTGATGATGCACTTGACAACCTTGTAAAGAAAATAAAAATATACTAACGTGCCTAAATGTGGTCTATGCAGAATTTGAAGTTATACGGATGAAGACATTTTAGAGACAGTATGGAATTGGTTGCCCATTTTGATGACATGTTGCTGGAAAACTGCGTCCAACAATTGAACTGGTAAAACAAGCAACATCTACCCCGCGAAGTCATTTCTAAGAGGTGTTGGGAAGTAAAGCCCAAAGAAACTGTACTTGTTTGAGAAAACTGACAAAAGTTACACCCCTAGAAAAGAGAAATCTACTCAATTTATTAGTCTCCGTGGAAATTGCTAGAAATGTGCAAAGGAAAATATCCGTACAGCAAAAGTTTTGAACTAGTGTTTCCTACGGGACAGAGTATCTAAAATAAAAACCTTTGCTGTTGCAGTGCCATCTGAAAGAAAGGAAGTAACTGAACTGAAACATGGTCTCCTCTCAGAATCCCAACAAATAGAAGACTGGTCACTTAATGTCCTCCCCAAGTAAACGGCCTGTATCAAAATATAAAGTGGATAGTCAAATGGACAAGTGTATAAGCTGAAAACTCATATATTTTGTAAAAGCGAAATAGTGCATTAGTTACACAAAACGAAAGGAAATCACTTTTGCTAAGTGCCTTATTATCTATTTTTGCTTTAGGAAAAAGAAAAGAGCTACTTTGTAATGGCTCAAATTAAAAACAACCTATGACCCTTTTTTCTAGTTCCCAAACAGAAGGATCGAACTTCAACCAGTATCATGTGGTTCACACTTCACAGATAATTAAAAGAGTTCCTTGCTGACACACTAATTCATAAGAAGACACCCTCCGGCCCCACTCTCCCGAAGAAAGAAGATCAGTTCGAGGCAATGCTGACAACTATATGGGGAGAGATATATGACCTTAAATGAGTCAATTTTGTAAAGGCATTGAGATTAATGACTCTCAACTAATAGTTGGCCAGATGCTGAAGGGGGTTGACTGGCTGGATTAACCACGGGCAAAAAAGTACTTCAAAGAATAACAACTGAAGAATTTGGAGGACAGTAGAAGATTTATTCAGTAATAAACTTGTTGGATAAAAAGTTTCAACAGTATCAGATAATCAAACAAAGATTACTTATGGAGCTGTACAGAGAAGGGTGTAATAATATGATTCAAGGAATGGGGAAGCTATTTCATAGCCAACTGAGCGATAAAATATGCAATGAAGTGAATAAAGTGGTTGAAGGAGCTTTCAGTCCTCGGTATTGAAATATGCAATGAAGTGAATAATATGTTTGAGGTTGACAACTAGTCTGTTCGTTCATACCACATTGGTTTACCAAAATTCAAAATTAGACCTTGAGCAGAAAATAACCCGGATATACTTACCATCTATGAAATCTTTGGATGGCCACAAACAAGCAATAGGAAAAATCTAGAATCATTTGCCACATCTATTTTTTCTGTCATAGCTCATAAACATCAAGGAATGCAGAAGAACAGATTCAAGCTGCACGTTTCACTAGTACTCGACTGCAGTGCATTCTGTGGCTTCATAACTTATGGAAACTTAAGGTGATCCACGGATCATATCGACTTAATGCATCATAATGTTACAACATATACACAAAGTCTAAGGAAAACGTAGGCGAATTAGTACTAGAAGAATAAGAGGCACCTACAGGATTACAATGTGAATAACTAGGAACTGAATCCGTGGGCAGCCGACTATTGTCAGGAACACTGCAGGTGAGTGGCAGAGAGTTTAGTATTATTGATACGAAACATTGAACTAAATTGAAGCAATACATTGTACATCCATACTAGAAATCTCTCTGTTTGGGAACTGTATATTTCAGCTTACCCCAAAGCACTGGATTGGGGAGGAGGAGGAGGAGGAAGAGAGCCGCGACTCATTCGCAGCATTATCGATTGATCTTCTTATGGAATCCCTCAGAGACAGAGAACGAAAGAGAGAGCGGGAAAATCACGCACCGACAGTTTTAGTCAACAGTAGATTTACCGCCATAATCCCAACTAGCAAGCTGCATTGAATTTGGAAAGTGGAATGCAACTCTCGTGTATATGAAGATATGTAAGTAGGGGAGACATATCAAATCAGGTGGGAATGAATACAAGTGAGAAGGGCCGAGTTAGCCGTGAAGTAGCCAAACCCATTGCAGAATCAACAAGAGTCCTATACAAGAAACAAAGAAAACCCAACCACATCAAGAAACAGGTAACCCACCGTCAAAAGTGAAGTGAGTGGCATATTATGAAGTCATCACCTCGAAAATCTAAAGAAGGATCATAATGAAGAAGAAGAAGAAGATGTGGTAGCAGAGGGGTAGTAGAGTGTAGATTCGGTGTGGGAATTAATCACGGACGACATTGATGAAATAGTGAGTCAATAAATAACTCAAGTGCTGTGGAGGGGCAGAACAGACACTCCCCCGGAGCAGTAGGGCCAGGAGAGTAAAAGTAATAGATTTAGGATAATGAGTACAAGAAAATAAAGAAATGAGGAGTAATAACGACTGCAATGATGACATGCAGAGGCATGGTGGGGAAGAGGTACTGTTGCTGTCTGGGGACAATGTCGTGTTTAATTAGAGAAAGCAATGGAATATAATACAGAGCAACTCCCATAATAAGAAGATGCGGTGTGGGGGAGTCCGTGGAAGTGAAGGAAAAGCAGTTAATGGTGATGACGACTTGAGCACTGTGCGTGTACCTCCGTGCAGTGGTGGTGTTGGTGGTGGTGGTGGTAGTTGTAATAACTTTCGGATTGGTGCGAACGATGTGATGAGAGAGGGGAGCAGGTTTCTCTCTATCCTTCTATATATTTTCGTTGTGCCTACTCTCTCTTTGGTCAACCAAGAAATATGCTCTCATCCACCACCATCTGTGCTGAGCGAGCGTGCAAATAATAATCAGACAATAAAGAAGAGGAGGAAGAAGACGACACTTATCGTCTCGTGCGCGCATAAAAAACTAGAATCTCCGATCCAATAAACTTAAAGTACTGGCCAGCATGAATAACTCGAGTGATATATCCTTCTGTCATGGTTTGGTTTACAACTTTTTTCATTTTTTTGTTGCTAAAAGTGGCGGAATCACCAAGACTCTGGAAATATTGCGCTTCGGAGACTTGCAAGTTCACTACATAAATCGGAACTCCCGATTCCCGCACTTATGTACAGGAAAATCTAGTGCGGAAAACACGTAGGGCGAGAAAATAAGTTTGCTCCAACAAGAAACGACGGGTACGAAACTTGAATCCAATCCAGGTGGTATGCCTTGATTGACACTATGGGATCCGCTGAACCAATTTCTTGTTGGTTTTACAACTTTTTTCAACAACACTTTTGATTCTTCAAGTTGATGTTGTTTTTATTTACTGTCTCACGAATCGTTTTTTTTCTGGTTCTTTCAAACGCTTCGACGCGAAGATGAATGATTTGTAAGTGATAGTTTGGGGCTTAGTGGAGCGCACCTAACTTCATAATCCCAAGGTATAAGTTTGTTAGTGGAAGTTGTTATTTCGGCCATAACTTTTAATCCGTAGAGAGTCGCGGGCCTTGAGCTCTTCATTGAGCAAGCGTCTTTGAGGAGCTTTTATGATGGGCAATTACATCCTGAACTTCAAAAAGAGGCAATAGAGCCACATTTTGAGCATTTTGTCTTCTTGTACGAAAATTTTTATAATTTAGCAGCTTTAAGATTTGCGAAGAATACCGGTGTATCAACGTATTATTTGTTCATTAGTGAGTCACGCGCTTTCAATTGAGGGGTATACTAAACCTAACCTAGAATATAATCTTTTGTAGTAGTTCCTTCTCCTCTAAGAATTAAGTGTTTTTCTACTTGTGGGAAAAGGGTTACTACTCTGTGGCCAATAACTATAGGTATATCATTGGAATGTTCATGGCTGAGTTCAAAGAGCCTTGCCACAGCTAACAAAAAGATATGTGTGCGCTCAAATTTAATCGATATCAGGTACAAGATAGTCTTGCATAAGTTAATGTCCTGCCAAAGAGAATGGGACCTCAGTATGATTTCATTTCTTAGCAACAATCAATATGATGCAAGCATGTCATCAACAATGATCACTCAATAGAATAATACAGTACTACAACAACAATTAACTACTGCCTAATAGAGTGTATGTTGAGCTGCAGAAACGTCCGTGGCGGATGTAAACTTTGCTCATAAACCTTGATTCAGAGCTTTATTTCTCGAAATACGGCACTTGCTGTATACTCCTATATATATATATATTCCCCTTTGCTGGCTTTAGCATCTTGAGGATGACCGTACGGCTCTCCTTCATGGACATGGTGTCACTTCACCGAGCCCAGCCAGGGTGGTGGGTTTGGCCCATTTCCATTTTAGGCCGCATTACCAACCCAAGTACCCAACCTTATATTGTTTTAAGCTCCGGATCAGATGGCGACTGACCACCCTCTCCCACTCCAACCACGGGTTCCTTCATTATTTGACTGAGGCACACTTCTGGCCCAACAACATTGATTTCATCTGGGACCGCATAATAATATTATTTGAATGTGTGACAGTCGAAAGATTTGGGTTTTTTCTTCCTTTAATTGTAATTCGACACCTGGGTTCTCAACAATCATTGTCCCAACCCGTGGACCAGAAATACTGGCTATAATGCGATTCTGAAGACTGCAGTTGCACGTAAGCTGTGGAGTGCGGTTATTATAAAATTATACGAATATCCATTATTTTAGATAAGTAACAGTAATATAACGGTTTTAACAAAATAATTTTACTGCCTCTAAAGTGTAAGATTATTTTTTCAAATGTCATCCATTTATCTCTCGTCTTCCTCTTCAAGAATGTGCAAGCACCGCCTCACTGACACAGCATCATCGGCGCCACCACCGTCCTCCTACTTTTTCCTTTTTCCTGTACTGACAGCACTCACTACCACCCACCAATATCCGGTCTAACTCCAACCTAAAGGGAGCCCCACCACCACCCACCTGTCTCCAATATAACCCCAAGGTAAGGGAGGCCCAATCCGCAATCTGCTGGCGCCTTTTAGCTCCCTTGTTTTACCCAGCTCAGGCTGCTCTCCCTTCCGTTGTTATAAATGAATTACTTCTACCTAAAATAAAATACTTGTTTCAAAAGCTTAAATCATTAGGTGATAAGATCATAGAGTTAATTTTTTTCTTTGTATTAACTCGATATGGGGATTTTCCTTCTCACATTTTCACACGTGGGTATCCCCACATGCTAAATGGGAGAATTATAACCTAGTGCCTTCACTGTAGGCATCACGAGAAACATCAAATTACTGGGAAAAAAAGAATCGTAGGTTCTAGACTAGAAAAAGACTGAAGGCACAAAAGGAATACTACTGCAAAAGGATTATAAGCATACTACCCCTAAAATTAGTGATCAAGTAACTAAAGAAAAACAAATTAGTTTCGCATGTAAAGAAGCTGTCCAGAAATGTGAGGTAACACGGTTCAATTGCCAAAGATCCAAAGAACAGTGCCAAAAGCCTACGATGATTTTTTTTTTGGCTAGCTTATTCATTTACGGAGGAGTCCGTGGACAATTGGTCTGTGATGAGTGCGTAGTATGCAGCATATCTATGTAAACACGTACGTCTGGGGAGGGTGGGTGAGTGGTCGAGTGGGGGGAATGAACCCTCGTGTGCATGTCTGCATCTGGCATCTCAGTCGCTTCGTGCGGGTGCGACCACACAATTTCTAGGCTGCGGATTAAGAGGAAGAAGAATTAAGTTGTTGACACCTTTGGCTGTCAAAAGTCACCCGATGCAATCACCCTCGTGGGTGCGCGTGCGGAAGAAAGTGACTAATAGCAACGGGTTGTGGGCAGTCAACAGTCAAAATGGCCACCATATCCATATGCATACCAAGGTTGATGCTTTGGGGCAAGAAAACACCAACAAGAAATGGTATCATCGACTAAGCGGCCGGGACAGGGACAGAGAGCTCTAAACCCCACCCCCACCCCACCCATCACCTTCTTCTATCACTTTTCACTGTTATGTCTCCTTTGCTGGATATCCATCCATTATCGGCACTGTGTCCACACATGCGTTTAGTTGATGCCTGCTTAATTGGCCTGATCGAGCCCCGGCTCGTTCTCATCATTTAGTCATTGATTGCTAGAAGTGACGATCATGCTGTCTATAATACTTGTGTTTAGCACCCGTGAGGGCGTAATATCCCCGTATATTTGTTCGTGTGACTTCAACGGGACTGCCTTTGAAAAATCTTCTTGGCCTAGAATGATTTTTGTTGCAAAGGAGATGTTCTATGAGGTGGGAACCAACTCAGAGTTAATTTTTGCCTACATTTTCAGCATTAGCTTGTTAAGTTGGAAAGTTTCCTGGTAATTCGTCATTTCTATTACTTAGCTCGGTTCAGAAGATGAAGCCTAGTTCCATATGGAAGCCGTGCCAATTCCAATATAATATGTTCACGAGGTGGCAACCGAATGGGGCCTAAGAAAAATCAAGAGCATGGTCAGCTAAAGACCCTTGAACCCTGCTACACCGTATGCATATGATTGAACTACAAGAACTTTCCACACTGGAAGCCAGCTAACATTCAATTTCATCCCTCATCGATCGATGAAAGGTTGTATGATACGTATTGCCATATTTCCACGTGTTGTGATTATACGTCAGATATTAATACATAACGTTAGGGGGGAAGGGGTTATGAGTTCTTAGCAGAAGTAAAACTGGAGCAAGGAACGTAACAGTGAGATTCAATTAGCTCCTTCAGTCCTTGTCAACTTTCTCATAAAAGAAGCTTGGCGCCTGCCGAAATTCGGACCAGGAAAATGAAGGGATCACTTGGAGTCTTATTACAACAAATGGGGCGAGTTCAGTGTCTTCAATCATATCTAGTTAGCTGCCGCCTAAAGATGGATTCAGGGAAGGGAACTCCACCCAGTGGCTAGCTCTAAGGACTACATGCGAGCAAAGTGTGCTAATAGTAAGTGTACGTAAGTTGTGCTAATACTAATCACAGAGAGTACTCAGACCCCAATAAGTAAGGCATAAGAATCAGTATTGACGCAGAATTTTTCACGCCAGCACTTCAGAACTAGATTGTCATCCATCTTGTGGAGAAGGATTTCAACTTTCAAGACACTTCAGCCAATTGAGTAAGATAAAACTTTTTTGAAAACGACACTATGGTGAACTGATGTATTGAGTTATGGGCTTTTGTGATTGATCTTTGAATATCTTGCTGCGCTTTTTTATTGTTAGTTACTAAGTCCTGAACGATCTTGGAATGAATGAGGTGACAAAATTCAACCCAAAACATATTTGAGATTTAGCCTCTTGTTTGCTTTTCCCTCTTGCTTCTTGTTTATCAATCTATATATATATATATATATATATATATATATATATATATATATATATATATATAAAGCTGAAACATTCGCTTAGAATCGCTACACGTAGGATTTTTAGAGCTCTATATTTATGCCACGTATGACTTTTTAAGAACATTCTCCTTTTGGCACATAAGCTTCAACTTTGCATGTGGTAACTAACTTAATTGGTCTCTTTATTTAGAGTCCAACTCATTTTGACACATAAGCTTCAAGTTTGCATGTAATAATCCCCTAACTTAATTGGTCTCTTTATTTAGAGTCCAACTCATTTGAATTTAATATAGATAATCAAGAATCCTATTTGTTTTAATATTCTTTTCTTTTTCTATTCTATTTAACTCTTTCTTATAATTTATTATTAAAAAATTCGTAGGTCTACTTTACCATATATTTGTAAACTTTATAAAACTAAGAAACTAATTTTACACCTTCTAAAACTCTACCTAATCAATATACTTATATATTAGGCCTAAATTTGGTTATTAAAAACTCAAAAGTACTTTGAAATAACAATATAAAATCTTAAAAATATAAAGTGCGAAAATCATACCTTATTTACTAATTCTTTTTGTAATTTTACAAAGTTCCATTCTAATCTATCATACAAATGTAGGCATAATCAATTAATCTATATATATATATATATATATAAAGCTGAACTTTCGCTTAGAATCGCGACACGTAGGATTTTTAGAGTTCTATATTTATGCCACGTAGGACTTTTTAAGAACCTCCTCCTTTTGACACATAAGCTTCAACTTTACATGTGGTAATCTCCTAACTTAATTGATCTCTTTATTTAGAGTCCAACTCATTTGAATTTAATATATATAATCAAAAATCCTATTTATTTTAGTATTCTTTTCTTTTTCTATTGTATTTAACTCTTTCTTATAATTTATTATTAAAAAAATTGTAGGTCTACTTTACCCTATATTTGTAAACTTCATAAAATTAAGAAACTAATTTTACACCTTCTAAAACTCTACCTAATCAATATACTTATATATTAGGCCTTAATTTTGCTTATTAAAAACTCAAAAGTACTTTGAAATAACAATATAAAATCTTAAAAATATAAAGTGCGAAAATCATACCTTATTTACTAATTCTTTTTGTAATTTTACAAAGTTTCATTCTAATCTATCATACAAATGTAGGCATAATCAATTAATTCGTAATTATTTTAACTTCATTTACGTGTAAAACTTTTTATACAAGACTATGTCTTTTTTACAATACATCAGACATCAACTTAAAAGTTAGGTATTGCAACTACAACAATATGTACCATTTCTCTTTAAAATAAAGTTTTTACAATCCTACTTCTTAAGTTTTTACAAGGGTTTTTACTAAACATTTTGTGGGTCTATTTGGCCGAAGTTTTGTAAACCTTAACTACAAAACTGGAATTTTAATTTTATGTATTTTAAATCTCTATCTATATATATATATATATATATATATATATATATATATATATATATATATATATATTCTTATTAGGCCTTGAATTTTGACTAATAACACCTTAAAAGTACTTTAAGATATAAAAATTTCAAAAGTACTTTAAGATATAAAAATAGCAAGCTATTCTACAAATTAATTTTTAACTAAGTAACCTCACATTCTAAAGGTTCATCTCATTAACTAATTAAGTTATTAGAATTTAATTTGATTACTAAAGCTTAAATAAATTTTAAATTCAAAAAATGTTTCCAATAGTATGTGAAATAAAAACATAAACCAATATAGCTCATAAGCCTAAACTTATAATCATTTAAGCATATTATCTAATATAAACTCAATTAACCATTTACAGTCTATTCGACAATACGCATAATCATCATTATATGATTATCTATCTCAATTTTTTACAAACTTTGTATCAACTACTATGACACTTTTATAATAAATTTAGTTAGCTAATAACTATAAAATGTACATATTAGGTCTTAAATTTCATTTTCAACATCTCAAAAAAAATAAAATTAAAACAACAACACAAAATATCACCAAGGTAATTATGAAAATCATATGTGAAATTTTAATATTAATACTTCACAAGATAAAAGATTTCTTCTTTTTTAATTGTTTGACCTCAATATTGCAAAGTGTTACATGGGTAAGAATAGTCTTCACTTTATAACTGTTTGACCTCAATCGTATGCTAAATTTTTGTAAAACACTCTAAAAATTTTATAATGAATTAAGATAATCATTAGTACTACTTTGTACGCATATGCTTAAATTGATTTGTACGAATCTGTTGTCCACATTTTATGACAAAACATCAACATTGTTGCTAATGAGAAAACTTTATAATTTTTTTTTAACGGTCTTTTTATTATACGTCTACTCCTCATTTGTAACTAAAAAGGACTCATTCTCTAAATCACGCAATTTACATTTGTTGTGAAAATTGTAGAAATACTTTCAATAAGTTGTGATTTTATCTTGCTTGGAATTTAAGCAAGAATATTTGTAACGTTCCTATTAAACAACATTCTAAAAAAATTAGAGAAAGTCTCGTGCATTGCACGGTCCCTTAGCCGGTAAGTCTGATGCTTGATACCCTGTAGTTGTCTCCAAGTCCCGAAAAATAGCAAGTGAAAGTGTACTAGAAAATAGTGTAGCAGGAAAATGATAATTCAGAGTTATGTTGGGTATATCCCGCCAAGCCTAAGCATATACGACTATATACGATATCTGCACTTGTGTGCCTCTGATTTTGAAGTAGATTATAAACATACACGTCTGTAAACCCAGCAAAATCAACGACCGCCGGATGTTGCCTCTCTGTTTACGGGTCTTTCCCCATGATTTAGGGACCATTTGGAGTGACTCGTGATCTGAGAAGAAATATACTGAGATCCTGGCCACCAGAGCTCCCATCCGGGTTAATCATATAAAAGGACTCGGAATCAGTAGACCCAATCACTCTTTCGAACTTGGCCCGGAGATACATGAGCTGATCATCACCACCACCGTCAATGCCGGAGCTCACCATGTACTTCGGAAGGACACCAGCTCCAACTGAAATGGACTGCATGACCTTGAGAACTGTAGCGTCATTGGCCGTCACCTGACGCTTGACAGCATAACCAACCTTCCTCCCGTTGCAGTACATGGACCACACCGGCACTCCGTACAGCGACCTGCTGCCCGAGTGGACACGCCGACGATTGTCGCCGCAGCACTCCAGCGCAATCCGGAGCACACCGTGCCGCATTTCTCGGGCCAGGTAGGAGGTGGGAACCCCAAACTCCATCAGCAACAGCGGCCTGGAGCTCTTGGTGCTGTCTTGGAGGCAGAAACTGACTCGACCTTTGCGGTGCCCAAAAAAGGTGCCAGTGACTGTACTAGTGGATGGCGAGTGATGGGCTGGAGATGACTCGTAGGAGGCGCTGCTAGTACTGCTGGAGGAGGTGGAGGAGGAGGAGAGTGAGTTTGAAGAAGAGTCGGACAAAGATGAGGGAGAGGTGGGTTGGAAGCCTCCGCAGCAGGCGGGGACCATGCATTCCATGAGTGAACGGAATGAGGAAGTCCGGCGGACTTGGCTGCCGCAGTCTATTGAGGTTGCGGTGCTCATTAGGTGCAGCACCTGTCCTCTTTGGCTTCCCAAGTCCACCATGGTCCTCATGCTATATACTGTATGATGTTCTTAGCCTTTTGTCAGCTTAGTTGATGCAGTAGAGATGGAGCATGGAAGTACCAAATAGATGGGGTGCGGGGGTGGAGAGCGAGCGTGCGTGCGTGCGTGTGGTTTTTGAGAAAGGTGAAGATCGAGGGCTTATACTTATACAGCTATAGATAGTTGAAAAGTAGGGGGGTAATCAAGGGAGGATTTGAATTAACTAAGTTAAGCATAAAGGAAGTGGAAAATTACAAAAAAGAAAAAAAGACAGGAGAGTGAGAGCAATAATTCAGTTCAGCCCACGAGGGAGCGGGGACCCCTCTTTTTGGGGGGTCATTGGGTGCGAATGGGACGCTTGAGCGCGACGGCCGATGCGTTTTATGATCTAGCTACCTACACTTTTTTTTTAATTTTTATTTGCGTAACAAGATGGAATAAACCAATAACATTGATTATTCTACGTAAGTCGAGTGAATGCATACATGTCCATGATTCTCCTTGATGCAAGGCACAAATAATGGAGTGGAGCATCAAATTTTGCTAAATTGAATAGAAAGGACAAAGCTAATCGATATCGTGATAAATCATGCAGAGCATATATTTCAGTTCAAAACTTCTCCATGATCACTTGTGAAAGCAAAGCAGTCGTCATACTTGTAAGGGGGAGATGCAGCACATGTTTGGTGGTCAAGAGCATTGGACTTGGGAAGGCGAGCATGAGCACTTAGTTCTATGAGCACGCACGGGGGGAATGATAATCCCTTATCAACTCTGCCTTGTTGGGGGAACTCAGTGCTACGCCAGTAATGATGCAAGGGCAGACTTTGTACGTAGCCAAGCTTTTGTCTGGTATAAGGGACGGAAACCAACACCAGAAAATGTCTTCAACTTTACCTCGCTACTAAATCATCTTTGTTCCTTTCCACACTCACAACATCATTCACTCTCCTTCCCCGGCCTCTCTAAATGAACCAAACATATGTAGACATACTCGAGCATTTTACCATCTGCTATTTATTACTCGAGAACTATTCTATTTGAAGAAGTAAACTCAAGTTAATTGATTCACTACATGCTAGTAAGTTCAAAAAAAAAAGGAAAAGACGGAATCAGGTGATGACCATGCGCGTTGTCACGACATTAATCGCATAATTTTAGTAGAAGTCAAAAGGATATTGGGTTTTTTCTTTTTTCTTTTTATAATTTTTGGGTCCAATGCGGTAAGCTTGATGGCCGGTACTTATTAATTAATAGCACTGAAAATTAAAAAAAGATACAGCAATGATCGAATAGATAATAAAATTAAGAGGAGATTCCAAAACAAAATGGGAACCTCTACATTATGTGCTCCGTTTGTTGTTGCCGTGTCATTTTTTAGTACAAGTGATGATTAAGAGAAAATAAAGAAATTTGTTTTGCACTCTTCACTGCTTCTTTTTCCCTACCTTCTGATCGAGTTATGATTCAATAATTCTCTTTCATTAATTCATACCTCCCCATCACCACGGGCCTCCACTTACCGCATTATATTTTGTGTCTAGAAATTGGAAGTTATCCCCAAGCAAATTAAAATATGGCTTTCGTTGCTGCTTATAACTGAGGATCTTTTCATCGATATAAAGATATGTTGCCTTTTCCTTGATTAGCATGTACACAATCATTAATATGATGGAGCCCGAGACTACTGACCCCGACAAAATGTTTCCACAGCTCTATTTCTCCGGGCATGAACCCCCCGATATTCGGTCGGCAAGATTCCCCATCCCATCCGCCCCCTAAATCCCGTCCCTTCTCCCACACCCCTTGTGGAGGCTGCGGTCAACAGCCCAGAAGATCCTCAGAGTTTGCATGATATGAGTTTCTCTTCCCAAAAGTCCTACCACGATGAGGTTTTGACCTCCCGCACAAAAGAAATACCTTTCGAAGACTTCTTAGAGGAAGACTTTTCTGAGGATGAACCAGAGGTTGGTACTGAATTTCCGCTACATCAAGACTTCAGGGGGGGAAACAACAACATGCTGGAAAATCCCCTCAAACCCAACATTTTCTTACCGACCAAGCTCATTCAGATGATACGCAAGAAGGGAGAAAGCCTTGATTATCAAGCTCCTGGGTAAGACTATTGGGTACATAGCGCTCCTCACAAGACTCAAATCTCTTTGGAGTCTTTAGGGAGATTTTGAGCTTATTGATTTAGACGGAGGTTTCTTCCCGATCAAATTTGATTATAATGAGGACTACCATCATGTTACACATGGGGGACCTTGGATTATCATGAACCACTACCTAACTGTTAGAGAGTGGGAGCCTGATTTTAAACCTTCGGAGGCAAAAGAAGTGAGGACAGCCATCTGGATTCGATTGTCGGAACTCCCTATTGAGTATTACGATGAAAAGGCGCTAATCAAGATCGCCAAGCGATTTGGGAAACCCCTGAAACTGGATATCAATACGGCCACCTCAGTGAGGGGTCAATATGCTCGTGTTTGCATCAAAATGGACCTAAATGCTCCTTTGATTACAACTCTTATTATCCGCGGTAGAGAATACAAAGTGGAGTACGAGTATATTAATAACATCTGCTTCAATTACAGATGCATGGGTCATAGAAAGAGTTCTGCCCTGAGCTAAAGTTACCGGCTACCGAAAATTTGCAGTTGAACACCAAAGAAAGCAGTAGTGAGGGTGGCGTCAACAATCGAATGACGTGTGAACAAGTCAGCAACGGTCATAATGCAAAAAGAAAGGAGTAACAACGACCACATGATGGGACTGGTGAGGAAGGATTTGGCCCTTGGATGTTGGCCAAGAGAAGACCACGTAGAATAATACAGGTTAAAAATGCAGACCATACTCTGCGGTCCAATAGATATGAGGCTCTTCAAAAGAACCCAATGGAGAAAGAGACAAAAAAGCAAAGGAAAAAGAGCCCCTGGCCCACATCGAGGTGTCGCCTCTGTGCTTGCAAAAATACCTAAAAACTCCCATAAAAAATACGACCACCATCTTTAAACCCATTGTACCTCCAGTCCCCGCTATTGAAGCCCAAGAAATCATAAGCTTAGAGGCCCAATTAGAACCACTAGGTAACCCAATCGGTGGAAGATTTTGGACGGCAGACCAGCCCAATGCTAAGATGGGCCTAGACCCCAATCCAGATACGCTGATTTCAAAAAACCCTAATATTAACCTTAGTGATCAGGCCGCCCACCCTTTTTCGTCTAGCCTCACTACCTATTCGCCTGACCTGAAGCTAAACAGCAATCCCCAATCCCCTCTACCGTCAGCTATTTTGACGAAAGAAAGCACACATATCGTCCCTGATGGAAAATGCCCCGAGTCAAACCCTGGAAAACAACCTAACCCAACCGACCATGCCCGAAATTCCTTTAACAATTCACAAGATCGATCGCAACGTTATAGGTCCGTGTCTCCAAACACATGCAGAGGCATTGCTAATGGTGCAGATTCACTGGACCAATGAGGAAGTGCGCCTACAAATCTCACCTTATCTTAACGAGCTAGACAAAGGATTCGTGCACAAAGTGCACGTGGCCCCAATGCAAAGCAGATTGTAGGAGGAGACCATTATCCATCAAGTTCTTGATATTTCTCTACGTTATCCTCTCCCATCATCCTCGTCTTTTCTGTCTATGGATATTCTGGTGTGGAACTGCAACGAAGCTATGGAGAACAAATTCAGGAATGACTTTAAAGAAATTGTGCGACGCTTCAGACCAGACGTTGTAGCTATTTTAGAACCTATCGTCATATACGATCAAATGGGAACCTTTTTCCATAATTTAGAGTATAGTGCTTCTTGTATCGTCAACCCTGAAGGTAGATCAGGTGGCATCTGGGTTCTGTGGGACTCTAGCCAAGTGACTTTGTCCATTGTACAAGCAACAGCTGAAGTTATTCATGCCACAGTGTCCAAACACAACTACGAAGATTGGCTCTTTTCGGCGGTCTATGTGAGTCCTAACCCCACCAAGAGGAAGCTCATGTGGGAAAATCTCCAATGCCTTTCCGACAACAACCATTTCCCTTGGATGCTATGTGGGGATTTCAACGGCATCAGTGATCCGGAAGAGAGAAAAGGCCGCATCGATATGCTTGAAGACAGTCGTATAAGACCTTTGAGAAACAACATCAATGATTGCAATCTAGTTGATTTGGGATGTCACGGCCCTAGACTCACTTGGACGGATGGTCAATTGAGTCTGGCGAATACTTAGAAGATATTGGATGGCGCTTTAGCTAACCCTCAATGGACCACCCTTTTTCGGAAGCTAAGGTGAACAATCTTCCTAGAACTTCCTCCAATCACTGCCCGATCCTTGTCAATTGCTTAGGTACGAGCCCTTTTCATTCCCTTGATTCTAAAATCTTTCATTTTGAGATGGCCTGGACCACCCATAAAGATTTTTCTAAAGTTGTCCAAGAGACCTGGACGGATGACTGCAAGGATCTGATCATAACCACTGATAAATTTAAGACTAATGTTATGAACTGGAACAAGAGAGTTTTTGGTAATATCTTCCATCGAAAAAACGTTTGTGGGCCAGACTGTGGTATACAGAAAGCACTTTCTGATTTCTATTCTCATAATCTGGAACATCTGGAAAGAGAACTCAGGGAGAAGTATAATAACACCCTTGAACAAGAACGTCTTCTTTCGTTCCAGAAGTCCCGGATAAAATCCCTTGAGTTAGGAGATAGAAACACTCATTATTTTCATTTGTCGACTATCATGAGAAGAAGGCGTAACTCTATCCACACCCTCAAAGCTCCGGATGGGTCCTAGATATCTATCCCTAATGATCTTAATGTCCATGTCTCCAACTATTTCAAGAACATGTTCGCTCTGGATGATGGGGATGGGGTTTTCGATGTTTTGGTTGATAGTGAGCTTCCCTTCCCGCATCTCAGTAATTCGGATTCTGAGGGTCTCGAATGCCCTATTTCAGATATTAAGATCAAAAAGCCTTTTTTAGCATAAATGCTTGGAAAGCCCCTGGATCTGAAGGCCTCAACGGGGGTTTTTTCCACAAATATTGGGATGTGCTCAGAACTTCCTGCTGCGATTTTATCAAGAAGTGTTACTCGAGTGGTTCCATGCCAGAAGGAAACAACACTGCGTTAGTGACCCTAATACCAAAAGTTGATAACCCCCAGGATATAACTCAGTTCAGGCCCATTAGCCTTATTAACGTCAGTTATAAAGCTCTCTCGAAGGTGCTTGTGTCTAGAGTGAGACCTTATTTGCAGCACATTATTAGTCCCAGTCAGAGTAGTTTCATACCTGGCCATAACACTGTTGATAATTCCATCGTTACCCAAGAGCTGATCCATTCGCTTAATAAGTCCAAAGGCTCGAGAGGGGGTATGATATTTAAAATCGACCTAGAAAAGGCCTATGATAGATTGAATTGGAAGTTTATCGAGCATACTTTGCCGATCTTCAACTTCCCTCCCAACCGGATCACACTGATTATGAGTTGTATTACGGGAGCCTCTATCTCGGTCCTATGGAATGGTGAACCCCAACCTATGTTTCGTTTGGGGAGAGGTCTTCGTCAAGGAGACCCTCTATCCCCGTACATTTTTGTGATGTGCATGGAGAGATTATCCCACATGATCAACTGTGTGAATGCTAGAAAGAACTATATTGGCCTTAAAGCTTTCGTTAGAGGCCCTTTCATATCTCATGTTTTCTACGCCGATGATCTCATTATTTTTTGTAAAGATAGCGAAATTAAGTGTGATATTGTCATGCATATCTTAAATGAATTTTGCAGAATCTCAGGGCAACAAGTTAACCAAAGTAAGTCAAAAATATTCCTATCCCCGAATATACCTCACCATAGAGCTGTGGCCCTTAGCCTTAAGTGTGGCATTCCTTTGACTCAGGATATAGGAACCTACTTAGGAATACCCATGGTGCACAAAATATTTTCTCGAAGTCTGTTTGATAAAACTCTCAAAAGAGTCCAAGCTAAACTCGAGGGATGGAAAACCAAGTATCTCTCTTTAGCTGGTCGCGCTACTCTTATACAATCTGTGACGTCGTCGATACCCAATCATGTTATGCAAATACAGCTTCTTCCCAAAAAAGTCACTGATGATCTGGATAAATTGAATAGAAACTTTCTTTGGGGAGACAATGGTACGGCGAAGAGAATTCATCTTATCAATTGGGACACCATCTGTCAGCCAAAAGACAAGGGTGGGCTGGGATTAAGGAAAGCGAATCTGAACAATGTGGCTTTGGTCTCAAAACTCATTTGGAAAATGACCAAGAACGAAAACCTCCTATGGGTTCAGATGTTAAAGGCTAAATATTCGAATGAGACAAACCCTCGTAGATGGAAAACGAAAAAAGGGGTTCTCACATTTGGCGCAGCATGTATAAAGCACTCCCTTTCTTCTCTAAGGGTTTACGGTGGCATGTCAAGAATGGTAGGAATATAAATTTCTGGGAGGATTGGTGGGTGGGGGAAGGCCCTATTAAACTTAATGAGTCAAGGGACCCTGCGTTAACTGTCAGTCAGGGCATAACTCTGGGGGGAGACTGGAACTCTAGCGCCTTTATTAACCTTGTTCCTCTCTAAACAGCGAGTTTGATTCAGAGAATTCACCTGCCTAAGTTTAGTCAGGGAGAGGATTCTCCTTATTGGGGCTTAAACAACCAGGGTATTTTCTCTACCGCTAGCAGCTATAACCTCATTGTTGAGGAAACCAATGATAACGCTCACCAGGTTGACTCAAGTGGATATGGAAGCTCAAAACCCCGCCAAAAATCAAAACTTTTCTCTGGACCTTAACTCACAGAAGACTCCCTACCAACATGTTAAGATGTTATCGTCACATGTCTTCTAACCATCTCTGTGACAGGTGTGCTGTTATATGGAAACCATGGAGCATGTGCTTTTGGAGTGCATGAAAGCTCAGTCGATTTGGGGTCTTTTTTTTCTCCCGCCTTTCTATACTTCATATGGATGTTACTGACCTCAACTGCTGGATAAAGGACAACCTGAGCTATCAAGTTGAAAAATCTTTCATGGGATTGCAATGGAAACATGTTTTTACTGTTGTCCTTTGGCAAAATTGGAAAGAATGGAATAAGGAAGTGATTGAAGGGAACAACTTCGACAAGTGGGCGGCTTGGAATAGTGCGATATGCTTCGCTAGAGATCTGAACCAAGCTTTCCCATCGTCAAAGGTTAGTTCCCCAAATATTCCTAGACTAATTAAATGGGTGTGCCCTTGTGCAGGTATGGTGAAACTCAACATAGATGGCAGCTGCGGTGGGAACGCTAGGAGCGGATTTGGAGGTTTATTGAGGGATGATGGTGGCAACTGGATAGGAGGCTTCTTGGGAAGTACCACCACAAGCGACACCCTTGAAACAGAACTGTTGGGGATTTTCCATGGTCTCCAGATATTGAGGGAACACAACATCGTGCAAGCTTTAGTGGAGACTGACTCACTAACGGCAAAACAAATCATCATCGAAAGGGAGACCAACCTGTTCCATCCATTGATCAACATGATTCGAGACTATCGATTCCTGCTCATTGCGACAGAGGCAGCATCTCTCATGTGCTACGAGAAGGGAATCAGTGTGCAGATTTGCTCGCCAAATTGGGTGCTCGACAACATGGGGATTTTGTTTATCTCGACAACCCACCTGAGGTGCTTTGTAGCCTGTTAAAGGCGGATATGAACGGGGTTGTTTACCCCCGTGTCTAAGACTTGTTGTTATTTGCTTTCCTTTTTAATAAAAAAAAATGTACGCAATCATTTGTCATACACACCCCATTCATTTCAAAAGTTTGGACCCGACTAGACTCTGTTACCCTCTTAGTGCATCATTGCATAAATAAGTGCTCGTACGCAGTATTATACGAATCATTTTTGTTGAGGTTTCTTCTTTTGGTAATTAAACCATTTGTGCTGTTGGTCTCACTCTCACCACAAATGCATCACAAGAATCCTACTGTACTAATTGGGAATAAACTAGTACTGGAATATGCTGTGAGCGAAGGGTGTCTTTAATCCTAATCGAGGCTTGGTGGACAAGTGGGTTGCATTCCTACTTTACACACACACATTTCCAGGCATTCATTGGCATGTGCCTTTGATACACATCTTTTTCGTGTTCTCTGCAGCTTTCCATTCCATTGAAGAGTATCTTTGATTATTATTTTGTATATTTTATTTATTGTATTGTACTGATGATGCCTTTATCGACTTCAATTTTTATACAACTAAAGCGCCTTCATTCCTCGCCTGAATGGTTAGTGGACTCTCCCTCTGTGTGTGTGTGTGGACTTAGGTCCACGTTGAAAAATCAAACGAGAAAGACACCCACATTCGATAGTTGCAAAATCCATCGTTCAATGACATATTCTACCTACTTACATCACGTAACGCATAGCAACTGTAAGCAGCATCGCCAAAATTGTTGGCCAGCTATATCTATAATGTATCATGCCAAGGTGTCACGGGCTGCCCCTTGCACCCGCCTAGCACAGCCCCCCGCCCCCATCCAGCTCAGCGCCCTCGCGCCCTTCCAACATGCACCCATGCGCCCGCAAGTTCTTCAAGTCTCGCGCCCATGCGCCTGTCAAGCACAGCGCCCACGCACCCAATTGCAGTGCCCGCGCACTCCAAAAGCCAAACGTGCATTTTTGGTCAATTTTGGTAGAGACCACCCTTGTATATATTTAAGTTTCCCTGTAAAATTTCAAGTCATTCCGAGTTGTATTTCTCTAAAAAGGGGCACTATGACTCCTTGCACATAGTTACGTCTATTACTGTCACTTTGGTTTTTCCTCCTAATGGTACTAAATGGGAGTCATGCACACCCATACCCGAGAGTCCCTTGCTTTGTTTTAGCTTGCCTGTCTTAGCTAGATTGCACACTGTGGATGCAAACAAAGCCTTCTGTAAGTTGAAATGATGTTTTTGAAGTAATGAGAATATTTGGGACCGTTTTGCCCTTGTGTTGAAATTTACTTCTTTGTGCACTGTTTTATGCAATGTTGATGCACTGCTTGCTGTAGATTGTTGGGATTTGTTGGCGAACTCTTCTTGCAAGCGGCAAGTTGAGTGCCACACACGGTTTCCTTTGTGCCATCAAGGGCCACCGTGTGTCAGGTGGTATCAGAGCCGCGGTTGCCCAAGGGACCGTGGCTTCAGCTAAGAAAATATTGTGGGATAGTTTGTTGAGAAAAACTATGGCCAACACAAAAGAGAGAATCGATGCTTTGGAAGCACAGATACGGGACATGATCAAGAGTGACCCGGATGCTCCAGGCATCCTGAAACAATTCTCCCTTCGCCTTGACGCGTTGGAAGGGAATCTTGAAGCCACTGATAATGCCCGATATGCTGAGAACATGAAGTGGGAGGGCAGGTTTCAGGAGCTTCAGGATCAAGTGGAACACTATGCACGACATGTTGAAGGTATAGACTGGGAGTCTAAATTTCAAGAGCTCCAGGATTGAGTGGAGCTTCTTAGTCACGCAGTGGTTAACACACCCGCAGGGGGTGCGGAGCACTCGTCGAGGCCCCGAGTGCCAGAGCCCAAGAGTTACGGGGGAGCCCGTGACGCCATGGAAGTAGAAAACTTCCTTTTTGATATAGAACAATACTTTCGAGCTATCAGAGTAAACTCGGAAGCGACAAAGGTGTCGATGGCTACCATGTACTTGGTTGGAGATGCCAAGTTATGGTGGCGGAAGAAGTACGCAGAGATAGAAGATGGGTCTTGCATCAAAAACACATGGGATATACTCAAATGAGAGCTAAAGAGCCAGTTTTTCCCAGAAAACACCGCATTTAACGTGAGGAAAGCGTTGTTGGAATGCAAGCACACAGGTTCGGTCTGGGAGTATTGCCAGGCATTTTCTGCCTTGATGTTGGACATCAGCGACATGTCTGCAGTTGACAGACTCTTCTTCTTCATGGAAGGGTTAAAACCATGGGCTCGCACCGAGCTTAATAGACGTCGGGTGAACAACCTTAACGAAGCCATCATCGCTGCTGAGAGCCTTTTAGATTACAACTCCGAGCCACAGAGACCCCCTCAGAGAAGAAATCCAAGCAGAAGTATTGGTGGCAAGAAGCCAGGGGGTCAAGCACCAAACCAAAGTTGGGGCAGTAAAAGCAGTTGGGCGTCAAACTCTTCTACCCAACAGAAGAGTGGAGTTGGGTTCAAAGCCAAGCTTGACGCTAGCACCAGCGGAGAAGTGAAGAAACCTCCTTTCAGGGGTTGCTTCTTATGCCAAGGACCGCACGTGATCGCTAACTGTCCGCAGCGACAGATGATGAATGCCTTCTTTGACAACATTGGGCAGGTGCAACGTGGGGCACAATCTGGCTCTCAATCAAGGCATCCACCAGCAGATGAGCAAACAGACGTACAAGATTATGAAGAGGAAGATGCCGTCGGGGCCTTTCCTCAGTGGTGTAATGCTGTGACAACGCAGGTTGGGAACCCTGAAGAGAGCTTGACTGAGAAAAAGCCTAAAGACATGCTGCCAAAGAAAAAGAGCGATGTACCAGGGAAAGGCTTGATGTATGTGAAATCAAGGTTAACGGGAAGGCCATCAGGGCCATGGTGGACACGAGCTATCCATAATTACATTTCTAGCACCGAAGTGGAAAGATTGGGTCTAACTCTAGAAAAAAGGGTGCGGACGGGTGAAGGCTATCAACTCTGCCGCACAGCCAGTAGCGAGGATAGCGAGATCTGTTTTGATCAAGATTGGCCCATACGAAGGAAGGACCAACTTTTCAGTAGTCATCATGGACGACTTTAAACTGATCCTTGGGTTGGAGTTTCTGCGTGACACGAAGACCAAAATGATGCCATGCACCAACTCGCTAGCCATGCTTGGGAGTAAATCGTGTGTTATCCGGACTATATCTTCTAGGGCGGGAGAACGTTCTATCTCAGCCCTCCAGTTGAAAAGGGGATTAAAACGGGACGAAACAACCTACCTTGCCATGCTACGGTGGGATGAAATTGAAGAAGTATCGGGACCATTACCCAAAGAAGTTAAAGTGATATTAAACGACTTTGAAGATATGATGCCTGATGAATTGCCGAAGAAATTGCCACCTAGAAGGGCAATTGACCATGAGATAGAGCTCGTGCCAGGCACGAAGCCACCCGCCCGAGCTCCGTATCAGATGTCACAACCAGAACTTGCTGAACTCATAAAACAATTGATGGAGTTGCTAGACGCAGGTTTGATCACTCCAGCAAAGTCACCTTACGGTGCACCAGTCCTTTTCCAGAAGAAACAAGATGGTTCCTTGCGGATGTGTGTGGACTACAGGGAGCTAAACAAGGTGACTATTCGGAACAAGTATCCTATTCCTTTAGTCGCCGACTATTTTGATCAGCTTAGTAAGGCGAGAGTGTTTACCAAGTTGGACTTGAAGTCTGGGTATTGGCAGGTCCGAATCGCCGAAGGTGATGAAGCAAAGACAACTTGTGTCACCAGATACGGTGTGTATGAGTTCCTAGTCATGCCGTTTGGCTTGACCAACGCCCCGGCCACATTTTGCACCTTGATGAATCAAGTTTTGCAGGACTACATTGACGATTTGTAGTGGTGTATCTCGATGATATTGTGATCTACAGTTTCAGCTTGGACGAGCATCTGAAGCACTTGAGGAAGGTGCTTGCCCAACTGAGGGAGCACGAGCTATACGTGAAGCTGTCGAAATGCACTTTTGCCCAGACCAAGATTAAATTCTTGGGCCATGTGATAGGACAGGGTCAGATAAGGATGGACTCAGCTAAAGTTCAAGTGATACAGGAGTGGCAGATGCCAACTAATGTTTCAGAACTGAGATCTTTTCTTGGATTGACCAACTATTATAGGAAGTTTGTTCGAGATTATTCGAGAATGGCCCATCCCCTAACCGAACTTTTGAAGAAGAGCAAAGTTTGAGAATGGTCCAAGGAGTGTCAATCGGCCTTCTCGGCTATGAAGCGGGCTATGTCTGAAGATCCGGTACTTGCTCTCCCAGATGTGTCGAAGTCCTTTGAAGTTCATACAGATACTTCTGACTTTGCACTATGAGGGGTTCTAATGCAGGAATGCCACTCGGTGGCATATGAGAATAGGAAGCTCAACGAAGCAGAATGTCGCTACACCACTCATGAGAAAGAGTTGCTCGCGGTAGTACATTGTCTCAGAGTTTGGAGGCACTACCTGCTTGGTTCTAGCTTCATAGTGCGGACAGACAACACTGCAGTGAACCACTTCTTGAGTCAATCTAAGCTCTCCGCGAAACAGGCCAGGTGGCAGGAACTTTTGGCAGAATTCAACTTCATGCTCAAGTACAGGGCAGGCTCAACCAACAGCGTAGCCGACGCCCTCAGCAGGAGAGCCCAATCTAAATCAGGTAGCATTGATGACCATGAATGCTATTATTAGAGCAAACAGCCGAGTTGCCATCAACATCGGAAAGAAGATCATGAAGGCCCTTACCAGGGATCTGGTTGCCCAACAACTGTTGAAACTGATTGAGAGCGATAAAACTCGACAGTTTTGGCAAGAAGATGGTTTGCTGATGACCAAAGGAAGACGGGTATACGTTCCCCAAGTCGATGATCTGAGACGAACATTGATTCGAGAATGTCATGACACCCTTTGGGCAGGCCATGCCGGAGGAGAAAGAACATTAGCTCTCCTTCAACAAGGTTACTACTGGCCCCAAATGGGGGATGAAGTGCAAGAGTATGTGAAGACATGCCTTACTTGTCAGCAGGACAAGGTGGAGCGTAAGAAAAAAGCAGGGTTACTACAACCGCTGCCGGTCCCAAGAGACCGTGAGAGAGTGTGTCATTGGATTTCATCACTGGTCTGCCGAAGGTTGAAGACGTAGGCACAATTCTTGTTGTCGTTGATCGGTTTAGCAAGTATGCGAGCTTTATCGCAACACCCAAGTATTGCTCAGCCAAAGACACAACGCAACTTTTCTTTAAGTATGTAGTGAAGTATTGGGGCATGCCTCAAGACATTGTCAGTGATCGGGACTCCCGCTTCACTGAAAACTTTTGGACTGAACTCTTTAAGTTATTCGGATCCCAACTTTCGATGAGTTCAAGTTATCATCCAGAATCAGACGGTTAGACGAAGTGGTTCAATTCCATGTTAGAAGAGTACCTCCGCCATTTTGTCAGTGCAACACAGAAAAATTGGGTCAAGCTACTGGATGTTGCCCAGCTGTGTTTCAACTCACGCAAAAGCTCTTCGACAGGAAATAGTGCTTTTGAGATTATAAATGGACAATAACCGTTACTACCCCACACAGTAAACGTCCCCAATGACGAAAAATCTCCAAGGGCCATAAGCTTCAGCGAAGAATGGAGGCAGAATATAGATCTAGCTCACTCCTACCTTGAGAAAGTAGCCAGAAGAATGAAGAAATACGCTGACAAGAACAGGAGATCTCAAGAGTTTAACGTGGGCAACAAAGTAATGGTTAAGCTACTGCCACAAGATCGCAAATTTCTAAGGGGAAGAGACTCTCGTCTTTTGCAGAAATATGAGGGACCCCTGACTATAGTGAAGAAGATAGGCAAGATGGCTTACAAAGTTGATCCGCCTCATTGGTGGAGCCACCAGCTCCATCCTGTCTTTCACGTCAGCATGTTGAAGCCATTCTATGAAGACACATCCGACCCCTCCAGGGGCCAAATCAGGAGACAAGGACTCAAACCCAAAGCGGCAGGAAAGCGAGTTGCCGAAGCTATTTTGAATGATAGAGTGATTACAGCTTCCCGCAAGTGCCATCAGGAGTACCTAGTCAAGTGGCAGGGACATATGAATGAAGAAAACACTTGGGAACGAGCAGCAGACTTATCAGCCTACACCGACAAGATTGAAGCCTACCACATGCAGAAGTTGACGAGGGCGTCAACAGCTCTAGTGGGGGAGAATGTCACGGGCTGCCCCTTGCACCCGCCTAGCACAGCGCCCCCGCGCCCTTCCAACATGCGCCCATGCACCCTCGCAAGTTCTTCAAGTCTCGCGCCCATGCGCCCATCAAGCACAGCGCCCGCGCGCCCAATTGCAGTGCCCGCGCACTCCAAAAGCCAACCGTGAAGATCTGAAGATCCAGACGAGCGTTTTTGCTCAATTTTGGTGGAGACCACCCTTATATATATATTTAAGTTTTTCTGTAAAATTTCAAGTCATTCCAAGTTGTATTTCTCTAAAAATGGGCACTATGACTCCTCGCACATAGTTACGTCTACTACTATCACTTTGGTTTTTCCTCCTAATGGTACTACATGGGAGTCATGCACACCCGTACCCGAGAGTCCCTTGCTTTGTTTTAGCTTGCCTGTCTTAGTTAGATTGCACACTGTGGATGCAAACAAAGCCTTCTGTAAGTTGTAATGATGTTGTTGAAGTAATGAGAATATTTGGGACCGTTTTGTCCTTGTGTTGAAATTCACTTCTTTGTACACTGTTTTATGCAATGTTGATGCACTGCTTGCTGTAGATTGTTAGGATTTGTTGGCGGACTCTTCTTGCAAGCGGCAAGTCGAGTGCCACACACGGTTTTCTTTGTGCCATTGGCCACCGTGTATAACAAGGGAATGTAACACAGCAGTCATAATTTATTAATCAACCATACATAAACGAGAGTAGGGCGACGGTTCAGAAAGATTTTTATTTTTCCATCATCTTGACTTGGGGTAGCAAATGTTTAGGGGCTGTACGTTTACGTTTTTCAGTTTTCATTTTTGTAATAATGATGAAAAAGATGCCTTTTTCGTGTATGTTTACGTTTTTTCGGTTCCGTTTTGGATAAAATTTCCAAATAGTGTCAAAAAAGCTAAAAACACCCAAAGGATATTTTCACATTTTTCCTCGAACTGTATTCTCCTAATCAGAATACCACCTCTTCTCCCTCATATCTACCACCATGTTTCAACAAACACTCACCAAACTAGACCACCCATTTCACTGGGTCTTCCTAGAAATGGAAATAGTGGGGTCCATTAATGAATTGGTTCAGAAAAAAATTGGCGAAAACGAAAATGAAAATGATAAACGTACAGAAAAAATTGAAAAAGTAGATACGGAAAAAAGTAAAAGTACGCAATACGATTTTAGAACTGAATACTAAATTCTGGAAACCAAAAACAGAATATAGAATACAGAAAAAAAAATCTTGTAAGCGTACAGGCCCTCAGTTAGTACCCCTTTTGGATACCATTTACGTTTGTTTTCATACTACTCGTAGTTGTATCTCAACATAGAACAAACCTTGTTCAGCACCCCTTATTTTTTGCCTGCCTTTATTTTTGGACTTCAAAAAACATGTACCATTCTGTGCTCTAAATTCCAAGAAATGACCTCCTAATACATGAGCCTATCCCTCCTACCCACTGAATGCCACCTCCAAACAAGACCCCAACTTGGAAAATGAAAGGCTCACCACCACTGTTGACTGTTCTATCATGCCGCTCCGCCTATGTTTAATGCGTGCAAATAATTGTGTGCATACTACACTGGCCAATGATTTCACGTCAAGTGCAACAGTCAAATGATTCCATGTCACTCACTGCATTTTCTGTCTATTCATAAACTACCATGAAATTCACTATATGAAGCAAAAAGGGTGTCAACCCCAATACATGTATATCTACACCTAAACACAAATCCCATACTTGGAAAAAATTGCAACAAGCAGCCGCCTGTGTTGACAAGCAGCCACTCAGCTTAAAGATGGCGAGGTCGGCCCAGGATGCCAACAAAAGGGAGCCGCCTGTGTTGACAAGTTCTCCCCTTCGAAGTTACCTCTATTTCTCTTCTCCCGTTTGAGAACTAGACCTCGATTCTAGACCCCCAATAAGAATAAACTTGGCCCAGGCTCCAACCAATCAGAAGCAAAAAGAACGCAGAAACCCTCTAGCTGGGGAACTCCATAGTGAGGTCATAAACGCAAAAAACAGCTAGTCGTAGCTTAAAACCACAAACCAGTTAGTGCTTCCACGGCTTCCGAGTCTCGCCAAACTCAACCATACAATATCCGGGGGGAACTTGATTGCCACAATGGAGAAAGCTGGAACAAGCCCAGAAGATGAACCTCCTGGCACAACCCATAATTTGAGAATATTATCAACTGAAATAAATAAACAGACGTACTAGAAACCATAATCATAGAGCTTCAATATCTGTCATATGTCCAATTTCAGATTCTCCAGACTTGGATCAAACCGCTCACTATTTAACACCAGATTTACACGATGATAAGAAAGAACCAACAAGTGTTTCAGATAGTCACCAAATGAAACCCAGCCCAATAAAAAAGGGATCCAAAATGGTCTGTTTTTTGACACCAAAACACATCTGAAAGCACCGCAGCCAATGACCAGAAAACATTAGGAACATGTCAGCCAAAATGATGCTTTCAGAACACTATTCCCATACAAGTGAAAAGAGGAGGAATAGGAAAGAGAAACACTAGATTTTAAAAGTTTCCTTGGTGCTGCTTTGACTATAATCTGATACAGGTTTTCAAGGTAATTGAACAACTCAAAGGTTCGCTACTATTAATCCAACGCTAGCGCCAAATCAATTATAGCATAGCGGTGAAGCATTAGCATCAAAGACTCAGGCATATGAGGTCCAAAAACTATCTTAGAAGTAGTGATAGACTTCATTGATTTCTCTATGGTGGTTTGTTGAAGCTCAACCCAAGAACTTGTAAAATTACTTGGTTAAGTTAGCATTTGCACCAATGAGCTTTACCATAGATCAGATGAAAGAAGACGGAGCGAGTGAGAGACAATGACAGGCAGAGAGGAAAATGGTAAGGACAAGACCTATATATCATCCAAACATCAATGAATAACATACATGTGTGCATTTTTGGTAATTGCAAACAACCAACCAATATTTACCTCTGCATTAAGCATTTTGTTGGATTTGCCAGTGAATTTGCAGGATCCACTCAAGATAGCCATTCACACCACCGGCCTGGTCCTCAACTAGGTTGGAAAGTAGAAAAAACCCTTCTCGAGGCTGTTCACCTTGTCTCACCAGATGAGACAGCTGATAATATGATTGGTCAGTCTCCCTAAGTTTCTTTAGTATCCTCATAGGCTTTCTTGACATGTCGTTGTCACACTCACAAAGTGTAACCTGATTCTCAAACCAAGAAAAGGATATAGTGTTAGAGAGGGTAGTGGCAGCAAGCAAACAGAAAGCCACATCGAAAAAAGTGTCCCTTCAAATAAATAATAGGGTTAATTACACCTATGTCCCTGAGGTTAGGGGGTAATTACAGTCAAGGACACAAAGTTTCAAAATGTAACATTCCGTGATCAAAAGTATTTCAAATGTATCACCCGTGTCCATCCGTCAGGGTTCTGTTAAAAAAATGTATTTTTTGGCTTATGTCATCATCATGTATTTTTAAATTGACAATACTACCCTTATACAATATTACAAATCATATTATGATATTTTTAATTACAAAAGCTTTCAATTTTTTTTTAAGGAAACTCTAATTTTCATCACTTCCAACCCCTAACCCTAATTTTCATCCCTTCCAACCCTAATTTAATCCACGCCGCTGCCGGCCCCTCCCCCAAATCCACACCGCTGCCGGCCCCTCCCCCAAATCCACGCAGCCGTCGCCCCCTCCCCTTAACCCACGTCAACGTCCACCCTTCCCCCTAATCTGCACGGTTGGAGATCTTGCTGCCGAAAGATTCACCGACGGGAGTTTCAGTGCCCTCCCCTTATCCCACCCCAACGGCAGCCCCTCCGTCATCCCAATGTACTGCCACCGTCCCCACTCCCTCCCTTCCCAAGCCACCGCGACCCCTGTCTGCCTCGACGCCACCATCGATCCACGGCCGCCACAGGCCACCGCGACCACCATCTTTCAAAGATCCCAATAGCGGTCGTGTCGGAGGCGGTGCAACGGAGCAGATCCAACGGCGATTGGGTAGCTTAGGGCAAGGCTGAGGTGCTTCCGTCTCACGAGGTGGCGGCGGCGGTGAGGCAGTCGCCGGCGAAGAGGTGCTGTGGGAAGTTTTGAGACAGAAATGGGGTTGGGGCGGGGGCGCGCGGGGGGGGGGGAGAGTAATGACATTAATGGTATTAAAAATAAGATGAAGAGTATTAGAATTAATGGAAGAAGATGAAATAATGGCATTGGAAAATAAATAAGGTTTCAATTCAGGGGCAACAAAGTCTTTTTATCAAAACCGTTAGGGTTTTTCCAATTCCGTTTGGTCAACGGACATAAGTGTAATTATTGCAAACTATTGTCCTCGAGTGTAATTACCCCCAAACCTCAGGGACATAGGTGTAATTAGCCCTAAATAATATCAATGGATTCCTCGAATAGTCAGTGGCAAATGTTGTCCATCAATGAACACTATAAAGATGCCAATACCTATAAGAAGTGTTCAATCTGAGGACTGATTTTGCAATGATGTCATAGTTTGAGGATCATTTTTGCCATTACCCATAGTACTTGCATGACTCAGCCGACATATTAGGAATTGTTGATTCTAGAAATATATTAGAAACGTTACAAACAATGACGCAATTATATGAGAAAGGAAGAGTGAAATTTGGAATTTTTGTGACTTCGTTTAGGGATTATAACGGTGGGATAGCTTTATTTCGGTTACAAGTGTTCATTCTAAGAGTGGATTTTGAACTCATGTCATAGTTTGAGGATTATTTTTGACAACTATGCCACAGAAGTTTGCACATCTTGGAAACGAAGGTTCGACTCCCTGAAGATTCAGGCACTTTGAGAGAAAAATTTCTTGAAACAGAGCATATTCTAAAAGGCACAAATTCTAGCAAAACCCGCAGTTAAAGTGAAAAGTCAGCAATAAGTCTATGGTTGACTTTCATTAGAAGGATAAAGTAAATTGCAAATTTCGGAAAAACACATACATTGTGATTACAGCTAAAGGTATAGTCAATGAGGCCAAGCCAACATGTGGCCAATTTGTGAAGGTTGTGGGATGGTAGATGAGGATCTATGGTGCCTACCAGCACTTTTAAACATTTAAATTTAGAGGTTGAAGATCAGATGCTGGGAATTCTGAAAAGGCAAATAAAGAAAGGAATGTGGCTTTTTAAAGAATTTGCTTAACGAGCCTGTTCTGGTTCAGTTAATGAGTGATGGAGAGGGAGTTGAAGAAAATGGAAATTTGATAAATGTTAGGAAAAGGGCAATATGAGAAGGTTTATGGAACTTTGTATAGTCCTTGAGTTTGGAAGTTAAATAGGACTTCTTTCCGGGCCCCTGCACAGTTATCTTTAGAAATTTATGAACTTTTTAAGGAACTAAAAAGGAAACAAAAATTTCAGCTATCTCCCGTGCCAATAGTTTGTTCACAGTCCGCTATGTTGCATGGCATCTCCTCCTACTTCTTTATTGCGAACATAGTACTGTACTCCCTTCTTGTTTGCCTCACACGTCCCAGATTCCTACCTTATATTCATATGCTGAGTGGCAGTAGCAGCAGCAGTAATAGTATCAGGCTTTAACAAGTTAGGGGCAAATACAATTGACAGGAGGAAACACAACACCCATTCCTTCAGTTTTAGCGCCAAATCAGACGTTGCTTAATCAACGTTGGAAAAGTGTCGTCCTAAATGAGTGAAACTAATGCAGAACTAGAAATATGTTCAAAGGCGCATGATGTAGCAGATATTGAAGGATTATCATACTATAAAATCAGAACAAAAGAGGCATACCCTTGAGTAGTCTGTAGCAAAGTCTTCCCCCAGTAGATTCTTAGCTATATCAGGTGAAAGCATTCGGCCAAACCATATAACAAACCGGACCCGTCATCATATATATAAAGACCTCTGGAATCTAAGTTCTCTGCAGTAAGGGGTAACCTTTTACAAACGTTTTCGAACTCATCAGCCTGAAGAGATGTCTGAAAATAAGCAACACATATATCAATTTAGTATTTCATAGGATTTCAAAAGTAAGAACATTATTGAGCACTTCAAATGCAAGAGAATACCTGTAATAGATACTCGTCTATCCGCATCAAGTTAGGATATAGAAGCTTCAATAATCGTTTTACAGGTAAAGCCATCATGGTGTATCGTGCTGCGCAGCGTTCATCAAGCTGAACATCGGCGTACCCACCACGAATGGGTGCAGATTTACATAATGCCAACCCATACAAGATGAAGAATCGCAGTGATTCAGGGAATATCAACCTGCTTCTCACACGATGTTGCACAGCATAGAGATTTCGATACTCTCTAAGGGCTTTGACAATTCTTTGCGGAACAGAATTTCGAGCTCTTCCAGCTTATACGACAGGCTTTTCTCGATTGCTGCAGATTAACATAGTTTACGACAAAATACATCAACAATCTATCAAGAGTTAAAATTCCAAGGTGAGGTGTTATTGATACCTAGCCTAAAGAACAGAGACATGATCAGCTTGACGATACATCTCTCCCAATTCTGTAACCACTGGTGCCGCCGCTGTATGGACTCTGATACGCCTTTCTCCCGAAGATGATGAGAATCTTTCAACTGTTAAGTAATTCATAATAAATTTATTCCACTCCATAAAGATGCCATAGACTTTACAGGGAAAGGTTCAAAGGTTCTATGAGACCCAACATGAATAAGCAAGTGTATCAAAAATCTATATATGGACGTGAAAGAGGTGAGCATGCGCATGAGCCTCCCGACGCATGAAACCTTATTTTAGCTGTTGTACAGAAACTCCTGCATTTAGAACCCGTGACTTCCAGATCACAGCTTCCTTAGACTGTGATAGCTAATAATGGAGGCACTAATAAAAGGGTGGCCAACTGAAAAGGTCGCGCAAAGGCGATGGCTGGCAGTAGCCCAAGATGGGAATTTACAATTATGCTTAGCAAATCAGCACATCGCAAAGATTGTCTTAAAGCATGCCAAGATAGAACTCACACCAGAAGGCATTGTGCAATGTTTCGATAACAACCAGAGTTATCAGAAACAGGAATATGGACACCATTTTCCTCTAGAAAGCAGGAACTTTTTCACCAAAAACCCCAAAGTTTAACTATAATCAATCACCTGTTTCCACGCAGGTGACTCTTGCCATGAATCAAAGGATACAATAAAGCAACTTGAAAATACACAGTCTGAGTCGTCAGCAATGTGTCCTCGAGACACAACTGCATTGCATAAGCTTTAGCACAATCTACAGCTGGAAGTGCCATTAAATCAGTAGATCTCAGCATAAAGTTCCCATGATAAGATGTGAAACGCACACCTAAAGATTGCAACAAATAACATTAGTCCTCAATAGGAAAACAGTAACCAAGATACATATGTAAGCAACAAGTTGCAAGCAAAATGTTTGGAATTCTAGAGGAGAATGACCTTTTCCACATCTTTCGCGCATAACAGCTTCCCAGGCAGTTTCTCTAGAGAGATCTCGGGTCAACTCATGTCTCAACTTTTCTTTCTGAATGGCAGAGTGGAAGCTTGGATAGTAGTAAACCTGACCACCAGTATATTTTGCCAGAGTCCCTACACGAAATAAAAGTTGAAAATAACATCAATCTACAGTAAAACATAAAACATGCACGGACTTATCATCACAAGTTCTCTAGCCCAAATAAAGTTGGAAGTTTCAAAGTAGACAGAAAAATTGTTCACTTGATTCTCAAGTTTCAAGTTCAAATCTTAGGTATGGTCCTCCTAAACTGAAATCTTGAACGAGCTCACCAGGACAACTTACCAAAGGAAGCCATATCAGTATACTTGTCGCTGAAGGCATATACATTCACCGCAATCTGGTATTTAGTGAAATCAGCAGCCATCTGTTTGTAAAAAGGATCTTCAGGTATTCTCAACACATGCTCCTTATCCGTTCCATAAACACGGATATCATCTCCACGCAACCTTAGGCGGCCAACGCCGAGCGATGGCAGGGTATTCTGGAAGATCAACAATTTACCGCCCAGCTGGCTCTGTAAAGAAGACTGTTACTTATAGGCCAAACAAATCTTGAAAGGAAGAAGCAAAGGAGAAATTATCGAATGGCTGATGTAGCACATAAATAAAAGTTCCATGATGATGGAGTAGAAACTCACCACAATCATAAATGCCGATTTGAGGGCTGGACCAAACGCAGATTCCACATTCACGTTGTCCTGAAACATGGTTGGCAAGCTCTCTAGGAATGCATCTACTACAGTTCTTGACTCTGACAAGTTGACAAGGAGATCATCTGGCAACGGAATGAAGATATCATCCAGATCTGAGACCACCATCATTTGAGGCTGTGTCAAAGATGACTGCCACAAGGGAAGACTCACAAGTTATGCTACGTAAATTAGAAATTGTATAAGGGTCACGATAGTTAGTTGAAAAACAATCACTTGCCTTCATATTTTAAAAATGAATTATGCTGTCAAAAGTTATGAAACCAATCTGTGTTCTGGAGTTGCCAGGTAACCTATCCAAACAAGACTTAATAGTTTCTGCCACTACCTGGAAATGAACATCAACATTGTAGGCCATAATTGAGTCAGGTTATGCAACAAAAAATGCTTGCAAACTGAAAGGACCAAATACACAAGACCCATAATACGGAGGTTGCGGGGGGAGTAATAAGGATATTCCCCCCTGCTTCCCCCAGCGCGGACAAGCCTCCAGATGCTGCTAAAGACAGGGATGCACAAAATGTACTACAGTACGAGAATATAGTAAGCAATTAAGTTTAGCAAGTATTTTTCACAGATGATTATAGAATAAGCAATTAAAAAAAGGCCTTTCCATCCAAAAAGAGCTTACCTCAAGCATTCCACTTCTAACGGCAGATATGGATACATCAATCAGGAAAAAGTATACCGGTGGCATTGGAGGCCGCACCATGTATTCTGCTGGAGCAATAAATTCCACACTACCTTTAATAAGCTCAGGTCGTTGATCCAAGTCGATTCTTCGGCCACTAGCGTCCAATGGGTGAAATAATCACCCGAAACTGGAAACGTAGAATAAAATAGATCAATATATATTGACTTAAATTAAGCTCCCTAGTTCCGCGAGAAAAGCGGTACATAAGAAGAGCAATATACAGAACCAAAAGTTCTAGTGAATCATAAAATCCAGCTGCTAAACCCAAACAGTGATCTACGAGAAGAGCATTTAAAGAACTGGAAAAGATAGCTTAAAGGTAAAACAGAAGCTTTATAGTTCTGTAATCTGTACATAAGACGACTTAATGATGTTAAACGAAAATATACTTCTGCTCAGTAAGAATCCTAATATTAATATTAACCCTTAAAAAGTGCGAGGGAGTTAGTCCCATGTACACATAACATATTCAAAACTGCCTACTGCTGAGAGAACTGAGTAAGGAACTCTGCAACATTATCTCCAGCCATAGCATATGAATGATGGATGAACTCAAACAGGGAATCAAACCCAACCCACATGTAAAAGGTTGTCAAACCAAGTAATACGAGTTTGCACTGATCAACTTGATTGAAAGATTACTTGAAATTCTTGACCACCAATATAAAACTTTAAGTATCAAGTCAAAGACTCAAATCATTCAGACCCTTTGACCACGGGCAATATTGAAACCTGAACCAGGAACTGGACCTAGCAGAATCATTTTTCAAAAAAATGAATGCTTGACCTCTATTTGTATTTTGCAGAACAACAAAAAAGTTTAGACCCTTTAAAAGGCATAACACTGAGATGGTTTGATCTTTTATTCTTTTTCTATGGAAGCCTTATTAGAAGGGAGTTCTGCCAAGTTGATGGAGTAAGACGAGACATGGGTAGACCGGGGATAACATGGAGCTGCAAGAAATTTCTCAGAGAAACATGTGCTTCAACCGAATTAGATAATGTAGCCGACCCCAACTAGTTTGGGATACAGGGTTAGATGCGTAACACTGAATACCTGAAGTGAAAACTGGATCTAGCAGAATAAACAATGATAGAAAGCTGCCGGTGCATGCTGTCAAAAAACTGCAAGCGCCAGTGCAACTTATTTGATCTAAATTGCAGTTCTACACAAAGAAACAGTTCAACAAACTTTATTGGCCTAAGGCCAAAACGAGAGAGCAGATGCACTTAACTAATACATGTACAAGCGTCCACAAGAATTCAACAGAATTTGACCAATTGTAGAAGCGTTTTGCAGAGAGTAACATGTAGAGACAAACTACAAAAAAAACTTGTTCACTAAAACAGAAACTTGTTCACTAAACTTATTCACGTATAAAGTCGTTTCAGCAAGGTTGTCCAACCCCAAAAAAATAAAAACCTTATGCAATGAAGAACAAGCCTTGGATACTTAATTCCATTAGTGACATGGGAAAGATTGATAAAGCTAACTAAAGGAATTGTATGCGCTTGATAAGCAAGCAGATATGATGGTAAGTACAAACTTCCACAAAAACTTAACGTCGAGTGAAACCACCTGATTCCATCACACGTCTTATCATCTTTACCACATGTTATTTATCATGCAACGTATGAATACCTTCAGTAAGAGAGACTAAATTAGACTACTTTCCCGATCTAAACACGTGCCCTCTGTTATATTTCCAGCAATTAAGTTCTTTTTTCCCTGCTTCTAACCATGTTCATCTTACTCGCCATTAACATGGCACAAGTCCTTTGTTTTCCTCAACACTTTCAAATGAGGAAGGAATAAGGGAAAATTAGGAAAAGAGGGGATTTAGGAATAAATATTTGGGAAAGGTGGTTTTTTTTTATAAACTTAAGAAAAAGTGGGTTTAGTTTTCTAAATTTCTGAACAAGGGAGGCCCTTAAAAAAATGGATTTTTTCAAAACTTCAATTTTTGTTTACCCAAATTATCCTTCCCCCAGCCCCTTCCTCCAAACTTCAATACGTACAAGCTCTCCCCCAGCCCCTTCCTCTCCCTTTCCCACCCCGCTCTCCTCTCCTACCCACCCACCGGCCCAAGTCCCGCATCAGATTTTCCCTGTATCTGGACATTGAGGACTGATTTGTTGGATGAAATTGAGGTTTAGGTGAGGGAGTTCGCGAAGGCTGAAGACGCACGCCAACTATTTGATGAAATGCCGCTGAGAAGACTTGATGAGAGTTTAATGTTAGCAGGTTATGTTGGCTGTGACACAAGTCTCACTCTGCAAAAACACAAGTCATTAGATGCAATAGTGTTCGTCCGTTTCTATTAATATCCAACTACTCTGCAAAAAAAGAAGAATTTTCAGATTTCCCCTAAATCTAGACATTGAAGATTGATTTGTTGAATGAAATTAAGGATTGCGTGAGGGGATTTATGGAGGTTGTAAATTTTTTGTTAGCCACATGAGGCTTCAAAATTGTTCATATTTTATGTATCTTGTACAATTTTGAGATTCACATCGTATAGAAACGAAAATTTTGTTGTAACTAGGGAAGTTGTATATAGGATAAGAGGGATTCATCGTTTTAGCCCCGGACTCTCATTCAATTCCTTATTTTCTCTACTTGTGTTGTGTAAAGTTCATTTTTGTTGTCAGTAAAGCACTTCATCATTTTGTAGATTATTTCCATCACTTACAAAAAGTGACTTTTTGGGACTTACCCATGGTCACGTCCCAAAAAGTGACGCGATCATTGTCATCTTTACAGTTCCTACCACCGTTGTACTGTGACATCTACCACTGGAAGCTCCATAATACCTTTACCATAACTATTATAATTTTCCGTTGTTATTGATCAATGGGGGAAAATTAGTTTTACTCATTTATCCTTATATTTACTTTTGTTATCTTCCAACTTAATCTTAGCTTGCCACAAGTTAATCTTCAATTGAAATCAAATATCTTTTTAGTTAAAACTGCGTGTAACATGTTAGAACTTAACTGTATAACTAATAAAAAATTAGATTCCTTTCAAACTTACCTTTAGCTACCTCAAAGAACGAATGTTGCGAGCGTCTAATTCTGTTGGAATTTCTACGTCTTCTTTCATATGTTCCAAAAGAATAGTAAATTTTCGTAACGACAAAAATTTTTAGGCTGGCACACAAATTTTTGGGTTACCCTTGAATGTACCAGGGTAGAAAGTGAGCGTATGAATTGGCTACTGATAGAATTGTGGGTGATTCACTCGTGCCGATTCTACCTTCGCTCGTTTGATTGTTGGGTTTAATACAATGTCACAATAATTACACTTATTTTTTTTTCCTTTGTCAATTAGGTGCCCACCTCGTAGATACTTTCTGGCTCCGCCACTGCCCACCCCATATCTCCCTCCAATTGAGACTTTTTCCCAAACCGAGAGACACTGACTCCACCAACACGCACACGCCCCGTAATTGTCTTTCCACAGAAAATGACTAGTGTCACCACAAACCGTTTGCGTCTACACCGTTCTTCTGTGCTTGGTCGGTAAACACATCAACCACTCCGCATCGGACTCCTTACGGCCTCAACAACCATGCGTAGCCGGGCCGATAAAAGGCACTCTAACGGAGAGGTGACAAAATGATATGCTTTGGGTTCCCATCGAAACGAAGCATACTGACAACCCTCAATGATCCCAGCCGTGTAAGGGCAATGTGTGTGTGTGGTTCCCGCAAGGTCATCCCACGTATGTAGTGGTCCCACCGAGAAAAAAGCAAATGCCCCCATAATTTCTGCATAAAATGACTTGGGCATCAGCACAATCGGACGTGCAGTTTTGCAGAAACTGACTTGTGTTTTCACAGAAAATGACTGGTGCCACCGCAAACTGTTTGCACATCGCCTCCGCTGCTGTTCATGGGATCCCAAAAAACCCCAAGGTCATCTAGTTCCCGCAAGATTTTTGGAAGAGCTACACGCATGCTTCATGCGTGAAACTTCATGTGTGAAGAGATAAAGTGCAAAAAGTTGAGGGTTGTCAAAGCACATCGTTTAGGGTTGTCAGTATGCTCCGTTGCCCTTTCGATGGGAACTCAAAGCACATCGTTTCGTCACCTCTCTGTTATGGCGTATTTTATCAAAAAGTGAGTTCTACAATATTTCTACTGCTTCTGTTTTTAGGTAATAAACTTTTTGTTAACAAATTAGAATACCTTTTTCAATTGCTATACCAATAATTCTATGTTTCGCTCGATTTTTTTTAGTACTAGCTGCAGCAATGAGTTAGATCTTGTATGTATTAAATCCTCTTAAGAGGTGTTTTAGCAATGACTGCGTGGATAACTTATTTCTTGTATGTATTGAATCCTCTTAAGATGTCGAGGGAGAAGTGCAGCCCCATTTGCAATGCTTTTCATTACAAAACGGCTAAACTGCATTCGTTTCTTCAATCCCAACCCCCTTAGAAAAAGAAGGCGTAGTTCCTGCAAGGTCTTCTTTTTTTAGGAGTCCCACTAAAGCAAAAGTAGCGCTTGTGCCCCCCGTAATTTTTGCATAAAAATACTGGGGTGTCGGCAGAATCTGACAATCACTTTTGCATAAAAAACTTGGGTTTCTGCACACAACAACTTGTGTGGTGTTAGAACCAAAATACTTACTTTTTTGCAGACTAATTGAATATTAATGCGAAGGGACAAATACAAAACTTTGAAAACAAACTTGATACCACATTTTTGCACGTAGGTTTATGTCTGATGATCTCGTTTCCTGAGAGTTGTGTGCGTGTGTCGTCAATTGGGTGTGTAGTCGATAGTGCCGTGTGAATTTTGGAGGCTGTCACTGTGTTTCCACTTGCTTGGTCATCAACAGCGCCCACTCTCATCCTCCCTTAATCTCCACAGTTCTTTTTAACCTCCGCAAATTCCCTCACATAATCCTCAATTTTATCCAACAAAATCAATCCCAATTGCCAATATCTATTTTTCCATTATGGTAGTAACGTTAGTCACCACTTTCGATGGTTATTATACAACTATATCATAAATTCAAAGGATATAACTGGTTGGTACATACAAGCGAGTTTAGATCAGTTCCAACCTATCTTTTTTTTTTAATTAGACGTTGATAATTAAAACTTGATATTTAGTTTTTCATTGTTCTATAAGCAAAGAAGAAATAATCCAGCTTTGACGAGTACCACTGGCACACTTGCATGAAGAAAGGGGGCTAAAGCATTTGCATGGAAGTTGTTGTTCATGAAGGAGATTAACGTGTTTGGAATTTTTCATATTGAAAATTATAATAGGTGGGTGGGTGGGGGTGGGTTGAGGCGTGGGCAGGGGAGAGGAGGGGGGTGAGGGACATGTAGTTTGGAGGGAAAGCTGATTTGGAAGAGAAGATGAGGAGGGGTAGTTTGGTTAGTATCACTCTTAAGTTTAAAAAATATCCTTTTTTTTAAAGCGAGGATTGTTCATCACTCTTTGTTACTTTTGGCTTGGTAATATGAAATCATTTATATGAGTGCATGGTTTGTTTTAGATACAAGAATCTGGAGAAGAGATGCAAACCTGGAAGGAGATACTATTAATTTTATTGCAACCGAACAACTGCTAGAGTTTGGAAGTTTTCGGTCCTCATTTTTGCAGGTATTATTCTAGATGGATGGATTTAGATAGTTTCTAACTTTTTCAATAGTTTGCATCCTTATGTCTTCATGCGGCATATTTAGAGCAGATCTGTTACTTCTTTTTTCTTTATCAAAAGATTGTTATAGTAGTATAGACAAAAGATGGTCTCCATGGTGCCAATAATGATCATTAGTAAAATACTTTTGGTAGAAGATTTTGGAGCTCTTGGGTTGGAATATGAAGTGGTCCAAAACTTGGGAGAAAAAAATAAATTTTGTATAGAAATATTGGTTTTGTTTTGTTGGCTTGTTTTGCAAGTGAAATGACTTGGGCATCAGCATAATCGGACATGCAATTTTGCAGAAACTGACTTGTGTTTCCACAGAAAATGACTGGTGTCACCACAAACCGTTTGCACATCGCCTCCGCTGTTGTTCATGGGACCCCATTATTCCTACAAGCTACGCCATCTAGTTCCCGCAAGATTTTCCTGTCTTGGAGCTTGCCTAACATTGCACAAAGGGAAAGCATGTCATTTGTTTTGTTACCGTAGCCAGGGGTGGTTGGGTTGCTGCTGTGTTGTGGCTTGGGTGGGAAACGGGAATGTGTTGCAGCTGTGTTGCAGTGGGTGGATTGGAGGGAAAATATAAAAGAGGGGGTGGGGGTGGGGATGGGGGGTTACCTCGCAGCCAGGGGGATTAGGGCGGTGGGGTTAGGAAGATTTTTGGAGGGAATTGTGGGATTGGGGGAGAAGTCTTGCTGGGTACATTTGAGTCAAAGCTGAGGGGCATTCTCACGCAGCTATCTCTCTTTACTACCCGCTCATTTGTTGTAAATCACGGCAGTCACAGCCTCCAAAAATCTAACCCTTTAACAGCCCTCTTTAACTAAGCAATACTCATTTATACACCTACCGAATTACACACATATACATACACATGAAGCATGAATCTCTAAAAGCAAGCTTACCGAAAATACTTCGCCAGAAAAATTCCCTCGATCTCTTCTCTTTTCTCCCTCGGTCTCTCTCTCTCTCACTCTGCAGCAATAGGGTATCCAACGAAAAACCAAAGACGGCTGCCCTATAGCATATGTAGGTTTATATATGAAACCCTAATTGGAAAATCACAAAAAATTCCACTCTTTCATTAATCACTCAAAATTTTAACGAAAACTTTTATTATTGCAAAATGGTTCAAAATAAACATTTACAATAACTTATGAGCTAGAAGGATTATTAACGGGGTCTTACGCCTTCCCGTTTCACAAATCATTGCTAATGATGCACATCGATACAAAGAAAAATTTAATTGTAGCTAAAAAAAAAAAGAAAAATGCATGCCAATGCTAAGTTCCCATCGAACCACTCCGCATCTAGACCTGGCAAACGGGTAAATCCGCCGGGTACGGGTAAAAACCGACCGGGTCGGGTAAATATTATTTTTTATAAAAAAAATTTAATTACTATAAAATAGTAAAATACCAACTATTTAGGGCTATTTTTTTTCTCTTTTATTTCTTTTGCTTTTTCAGCTAACTCAGCTTTCTTTTGCCTTTTCAGCTAACTAACATGTTCGGTGTTCCTCATTTCACCAAAAAATAAAAATTATATCAACTGAAATCTTAAATACCATATCCCATTCCCCTCCCACAATCCAAAATAAAGCAAATTAAATTTCCAATATATATGCAATCCTATTCCTACTAAGTACTAACAATCTAAAATACAACAACTACAACTAAATTTCAACAGATACATCATATCATAATTCATATGCACTTTTCTTAAAATAAAATAAAAAATCACATGAATAAATAATGAAAAATTAAATCTTCCATTCCTCTCAGAATTCGTGTCGATCGAAGGTGAATAGCAGCGTCGCGGTGGTGATGCAACTTCAGATCGGCGGTGGTGATGTAACTTTAGATCGGCGGTGGAGGAGCGGTGCAGATCTGTGAGGAGGCGGCGGTGGCGCAGATCGGTGAGGAGGTGGCGGCACAGATCTGTGAGGAAGTGAGTGTGACGCCGCAGATCTGTGAGGAGGCTATGGCCGACGATAGGTGGCGATCGGCGATGGCTTTGTTAGTTGTTAGAGTGAGGTGGAAGACGGCGTGATGGCTTTGTTGTTTGTTAGAGTGAAGTGGAAGACGGCGTGATGGCGGTCGACTGAGAGGGGCGGCAGCGATGGTAGAGAAGAGAGGAAGGGGACGGTGTGTGAGAGAGAGATGAGAGTCTAAGAGGTGAGAAGTGGGAAGAAAAAAGAGAGTGAATGTGATTAGGGCACAAAATACTATTATATACGATTGAAAACCGGGTAAACCGGGTTACCCGCAATTCGACCCGGACCGACCCAAAAATTACGGGTCGGTTCGGGTACGGGTCTATTTTTTACGGGTATTCAAAACATGTACCCGTACCCTGTATTTTGGCCCGGGTACGGTTCGAGTAACGGGTCCGGATAGATTTTTGCCAGGTCTATCCGTATCGGACTCCTTACGGCCTCAACAATCATGAGTAGCCGGGCCGATAAAATGCGCCCTAACGGAGAGGTGACGAAACGATAGGCTTTGAGTTCCCAACAAAACTAAGCATACCGACAACCCTCAATGATCCCAGCCGTGTAAGGGCAATGTGTGTGTGTGGTTCCCGCAAGGTCATCCCACGTATGTAGTGGTCCCACCGAAGAAAAAAACAAGCACCCATGCGCCATTCTGCATAAAATGACTTTGACATCAGCACAATCGGACACACAATTTTGCAGAAACTGACTTGTGTTTTCACAGAAAATGACTGGTGTCACCACAAACCGTTTGCACATCGCCTCCACTGTTGTTCATGGGATCCCATTATTCCTACAAGGTTATCTAGTTCCCTCAAGATTTCCTTGTCTTGGAGCTTGCCTAACATTGCACAGAGGGAAAGACGCGGTTATAATAGACTTCTATAGTCTTACAGCACAGCTCACCATACACTAGGTGTGTGTTAAATCTGCCAAGTGTGTGTGTATGTGTGCATGTGTGTGTGTTGTGTTGTGTTGTGTGCACCCGTGTGTGTGCGAGGGTGAAGGGGACGGGGATCAGCCATGGTGACTGAAAGAGGGAGGGGCAAGTATACCGAGTGTGTGTGTGTGTGTGTGAGCATTCTGTCTAACATTGCATCAGCTCTTGGGTGCTGACGTCGAGCTGCTTCCCCTTCGCCGCACAGGCCATCATGCAGAGATCGCCGGGGTTGTGGAGGCCCTGCGGCGGATTGAGGTGCAGCGCGAGGCGGTGGATTCTCCTAGCGGCTGGCTGATCGTAGTCCTCGGCCGCTGGGTTGGGGTCGGTGAGAGGCTCTTGTGCGTCTCCATTGTTCGATGAAATGCCTGCCAGAAATAGGCAGTACAGTGGGATAATGCGAGGGGGGGAAGGTGGAAGAAGTAATTGGGGAAGGAAGGAGGGAGGGGTATTTTGGGGAAGGGAAAATAGTGAGGTTAAAAAAAAACCATTTTTTTTCAATCCATCCCACTTTTCAGATATTTTAAACTTTGACCCCCTCTTTTCACAATTTCTCCAAAAAAAACCATCATCCCCAAATATTTTACTCCAAAACCCATTTTTTTATAATTTTCCCAAGGAATAAATTACACTGTTGGTTGCAAACTTAAAAAGTTACCATCATTAAGCAAAGCACATATGTTGCATCGCCACTTTCTTCCACCATCTGTGGAAGTCACGTAAGGATTGACATATGTGCGACACCTTCTACAACGAATGATGCCAGTCGTGCCAAAATTAACTACTGGCACTTCCTCCTGCAAAGGGAAGTGTTAAAGTTAAAAATCTGAGTTGTCCACATAAGGTAACTACGTATAATCAGTAACCACAACCACTCTGAATGCCTATGTGCCCACCCCAAGAGGAGATTCTGCGAGTGGACAGACAACTGCTCCAAGAGGCAAATGCCACCTTGAGACCAAAGACTGGGAACTTGGTATGGCACTAGTAGTAAGTCGCAGAAATCTAGCATTGCAATTCATGGGGTACATCTCAGCAAAAGAAGTGGGCTCGATCCAAATCACCCTCCAATGGCCGCGGCAACGCTTTAGAATCAAATCCTGGATCAAATGATCCTGGAACTGAACCAAAAGAAAGTGAACTGAAGTCTTCTGTTAAACCCTGCACAGCTCCTGTAGGAGGTGCTGAGCCTGGAGGTTGTATTTGACCCCTCGGGTAAAATCCTTGTGGAGCTCCAAGAGGTGGAGGGGGTGTACATAACCGCCCTGATGAGAGACAAAAGGGCTGATACTGCCCGGGGAGCCTCATAGCCTCCTTGATGAGCAAGAAAGGATGCTGACTCCGTATTAGGTTGCCTACCAGGATATCCAGGCAAAGCTGGCTGAAAAGTTCCGCGTGCAGCAGGATAAGATGGCCCCATTGGGGGTGACGATGGCTGCAAGTTTGGCCTGGAAGAGAAAAATGACGACTCTATAGATGACGGAGGAGCATTGACGCTTGATGGCACACTACTTATGCTTTGAGGTGGGAATCCCATCGGCACTGATGGAATCTGGGGCGGTGGACTTATGGAGGCTGTGAGCTGTCATGGATGATACTTGGCCTGCAGGATGTGAGGGCAAAACTGGTTGGCCCACAGGTAAAGTGCGAGGAGGTGCTTGAGTTGTTGAGAGAAATTGTGGTGTTGGGAAACGATGAAAAGGTCCTCCAGCTGTTGGGCCATACGATGATGGCGGTGGAGGCACAGATGGACCGCTATACCTACCTGGTGGCATTGGTCTACAGCCAGAGGCCTCTGATCCAACCACAGGCCCAGATGATGACAGAGGCATTGCAGTCTGGGGAGCAAGAGCGGGGGTTGGCCTGAAAGCAGAGGCCGCCGGTCCAGCAACAGGACGAGATGATGAAAAAGGTGTACTTTGAGGAGCAGCAAAAGGTGTAGCAACAGGTCTTGGAGGGGTATTAGCAGAGGAGGTATTTTCAGTCCCCATGGCGTTCATGACTCACACTTCCAATGGCTATGCCTCCATTAACCTGCAACAGAAAGAAATCATTTTTCGCAGTTAACAAAAAGTATAAAGGAACTGTAGTGCAAAATGGGGGGGGGGGGGGGAAAATTCCAAACCTCCGACCTTCTAAAGCTGAACATAATAATCGGAACAATTTGGAGCAAATCAGTAAGGAAATGCAACATGCTGAGGATGCACAGGATACTCAGCTATACAAGACACTGGGTCAGTAAAGTAGCAAGAAACGTGCTTTAGCCTGAGCTGAGCTGATTAAAACACTAACGACAGTCACACTTTAAAGGATCCACCACAACCACCCATAAGGCAGACATGACAACTATGCACCTTACATCTTGAATGCCAACCCAAGGTAATCCCCTTATATTCACATAGTCGTCTCATCGGTATTTGGACAGAAAATTTTGATCTTTCTCTCGGGATTTATGATTACGTATTTCATTAAATTGTGTTTTTGGGGCTTATGCTTAATCTTTGCTTCGGGGATTGGTGTTTGATTTAGGTATCATTCGGCGCTATTTCTGTCCAAAATCATTACTTTGAACAACCTATTTATGGTTGAGAACAGAAAGGAGGAATCAAACAAGACAAAAGAGTCAAAATATGCCCAAACCTACCAAACAAACCATCCAAACAGGAGTGTCCAAACCAAATATTCATGGTTCGGTTCGATTCAAGAATTTCTGAACCGAGGGTGCTCGGTTTAGTTTGCAGTTTTACCCCCGATCCGAACCAAAACAAACCGTGCATACCCCTTATTAGAACCGCATATATTCGTACTCAATTGAGTCTTGTTTGTTCGCTTGCTTGGTTCAACGGTTTGAATTGGTTAGACAGTTCGTTGCGCACTCCCAGAAATAACAAGCTTCAGAAATACATTTAAGTTCAGCTTCTTTGTTAACCAATTTCAGATGAGACTCTGATGAGCAATCTAGGTAGGGCTCGGTCCACAAATTCTAGTGGTTGGGAGAATGAAGAAGAGTGAAATGTCACCTGCCGCTGCCCATGATGGTCATGCGCTAAATGCAGATTAGTTTGATATTTGTCATGTGCTATTGATGCTTCCAGCTTAAACTAAAGTTCTAAAAGATGTTAATGTACTTGTTTCAAAAATGAAAGACCGCAATTCACTTTTTACCACTTGCACTCCAATTTGTCCCTAGACCTCTTTACTTACACTTTTTAGATATTTAGTGCCAAACTGGAGTGATTCTCGAAATAAAGTAGAGCGCGGCTACCAATTTCATAAGTATATTTCTAACGAGGTGCAATTTAGTTGTCCACCACAAGGTATTTTACATGATTCGAGTATAGGTTGAGACTCAGAGATGTCTAAGCTCCCCCCACCCAAACACACCCCCAAACTAAACAAGTTTGTACATTATTCTAACAGGCTCAATAAACTCACAGCAACCAAAAGAAGCAAAGATCGAGAGATTTAGAGATATCAATAAGACGCTATTTTGCTCATCTTTGAACAATACAACCCTGGATCTAACACCTAAATTCAACAAAATAATAGCATGAACCCAATCATGCCAAATTCACACGGATAAACGGACATGACCTATATGTATATATATCGCATGCATTGAGTATAGATCAACCGAATCAAAACAGGTGATAGAATCGGCCTGAATACAATCTACACATACGAATAAATCTAGACTTGTAGTGTATAACATACCAAGATTCATACTTGAAAGATGGTAGACTTACACGATTCGAATTCGTAGATCTGAAGCAACGACTTTATTAGAGAGTGGGTTTGCCTTCTAATCTCTTAATGAGTTGAAATCGCCGACTCAAGTGTGAAGCAATACTAAGCTTGTGTGGATCATGCAACCTTTGCATACAGTTTGCTATAGAACCTGAAGAAAAGAGAGACAAGAACAACACGAATAGAGTGATTTCGGGGGGAGCGCAGGAGTATTAAATTATTATTATTATTACTAGCTAATGGACCTAGATATGTAATTTATTTTCTCATTAATCGTATATTATAATATAGTTAATAATGTTCTAAATTAAAAAAATAAATATAATGACTTTCGCTACATCGATGCATATATACTTAATAAATCATAATAATCGAAATTATTCATGAATATAGATTTCATGAATCAAATAAGCCACTACTCCATATGATTAGAATCATATTGATAGAAACTGTATAGAATATAGAAATTGTATCTCATTTTGGTACATCACTATGCTAATAGATTATATCAATGTATCTAAAACTACTTTCAAAGTAAAAATGTATTTAGTTTTCACAAACATTCTAATTTTCTAATTCGTTATATCCTCCTATAATTATTATGTAACATGTATTGTTAGAAATAATACTTTATTGCGTGATTTTTAGTAAAAGAAATGTCAAATGGTGGCTTTGAATTTAGATATGTAAAATTTAGTGGGCACATTTGCAAATAGTTTTGTAATCGTTCAATTTTTTTATATACTCAAAATTAATAATAATATTAATATTGAAACCTACAGAATAAAGCACTCAAAAAGTAAAGCATGTAATAAATAATAAATTATTGCACATCAAATCATAATTTTACTCTATTTTAAAGTAATGTTAGCACTAATTTTAGTTTTGTACAAAAAAAAGTGAGCTTACATGCACATTCAAGAAATCAAACATATCTATATTTTATTTATTTATTAACCATTGAATGAACTTTTTACCAATATTCCATCTAAGTAAATATAAGCATTTTCTTCTTTTTCATTTTTACAGTTCACATCATCGATCAACATACTCATTGTATGGATGATTCTGATATAATTGATGACTATTATTAAATTGAATACAAATGATAGTCATTTGCTTTAAAACTCATAAATGAAGGTAAAAAGGGCACAAACCATTATTTAGTTAATCTTTGGGTAGACTTAAATAATTTACTAATAACATGCCATGAAACTTTGTATAGAAAATAAAGCACATGGAACTATTTCACTTACTTTCAAATAAACACCCTTTAAAAATGTAATATTAACTATAAAAGAGATTATATAGCATTATGTATTGACAATATATGTGTTTAACTATTTTCTTCAATGTCACGCTTGATTATTTTTTGACCATCCGTTTTGATGTATTCTTGAAGATTTTCTAAGATAATCAATTTAAACATATGCGTACATTGTAGTATGAATAATTATTTTAATTCATCCTAAAAATGTTAGAGTGTTTTACAAAAGTTTTGCACATGATTGATGTTAAAAAGTTATAAAGTGAAGACTATTCTTACCCCATGTAACACTTTGCAATATTGAGGTTAAACAATTAAAAAAGAAGAAATCTTTTATCTTGTGAAGTATTAATATTAAAATTTCACATATGATTTTCATAATTTACCTTGGTGATATTTTGTGTTGTTGTTTTAATTTTTTTTTTGAGATGTTCATAATGAAATTTAAGGCCTAATTAATATGTACATTTTACAGTTATTAGTTAATTAAATTTATCATAAAAGTGTCATAGTGTTTAATACAAATTTTGTAAAAGATTGAGATAAATAATCATATAATGATGATTATGCTCATTGTCAAATAGATTGAAAATGGCTGATTGAGTTTATTTTAGATAATATGCTTAAGTGATTACACTTTTGGACTTATGAGCTATACTGGTTTAGTTTTTTACTTCACATACTATTGCAAACATTGTTTTTAGTATTTAAAATTTATTTAAGCTTTAGTAATCAAATTAAATCCTAATAACTTAATTAGTTGATGAGGTGAACCTTTAGAATGTGAGGTTACTTAGTTTAAAATTATTTTGTAGGTAGCCTGCTATTTTTATATCTTAAAGTACTGTCAAAATTTTAGTCATATTAGGTTTGATTCCTCTTTTTTTTTTTTTTGGGCATCTATTAGAGAATGTGACTTATAAAAGAGTTTGAGGTTATATAATTAAAACTAATTTTTTTTTAACTATCCTCTTATTTTGATATTTAAGTTTTGTATGTTCCGTAAAGAGAAAAGATAGTTAATGTTTCTCGTGTATACATTTGTCATACTTGATTTTGTTATATGTAAATACTTTTAAGGTATTATTAGTTAAAATATAAGGCCTGATAAGAATGTATAGATTGATTAGATAGAGATTTAAAATATGTAAAATTAATAATCTAGTTTTATAGTTAAAGTTTACAAAACTTCCGCCAAATATATACCCACAAAATGTTTAGTAAAAACCACTGTAAAAACTTAAGAAGTAGGATCGTAAATATTTTTCAAGTTAAAGTCTATTTAAGTGCTAGTAATCAAATTAAATTCTAGTAAGTTAACCAATTAATAATGCGAAGTGCTAAAACATTGTCACATTAGAATAATATTTTTTCAAATTTTATTTTAAAGAGAAATGGTACATATTGTTATAGTTGCAATACCTAATTTTTAAGTTGATATCTGATGTATTACTCGTCAAAAAGACATAATCTTGTACAAAAAGTTTTACATGTAATTAAATGAAGTTAAAATAATTACAAATTAATTGATTATGTTTACATTTTGTATGATATATGGGTATGAAACTTTGTAAAAGTACAAAATTTTATCTTAAACTTACTTGGTTTTGCTCTGTAGATTTATGGTTCTTTCTTGTTGAAAATTTTAGCCGATAATAGTCAATGTTTAGTCCTAATAGGTTAGTTTAATGATTAAGTATAGTACAGAAATTCTCTTACTTGTGAGATATAATTTTTATTTTAATATATAATCTTGTCTCTCATACCATTACATTTCTTTCTCGTTTGAGGTTCGTTAAAATGCAAGCAATTTAACTAACTGTTATAGTAAAAGTTAGTTTATTGATGATTAAAAGTGTTTATGACTTGTACTCGTAGATTTATGCTTTGTTTTTATGCATTTAGAGGGTGCATGATTTATAATTTACAATTTGAGGTTATTCACCTAAAAATAATTTGTGAAGATATACTGATGTTTGCATATTTTAAGTACTTTTAAAGTTTCAAGTCAGTTTTGTTGTAGTGCTTTTTATTTGCATTTTTGGGAGTATTTTTTATTTCTATTCTGGAGTTTAAACTTTACTAATTATTACTCCGTATATTTTTGCACATAAACAGCTATTTTGACATGTTGTGCAATCTTGATCTTTAATGTTCGTACATGAGCTTTTGTATTTTACATTTGTGAGACTTTATTTTGCTATTTAAAAATATTTTTGAGATACTAACAGTCAAAGTTAAAGCCCTAATATGTATAGATCCAAATTAGATGGAGTTTTAGAATTGATTTTTCCAATTCGATAAGATTTACGAAAATTGGACAAATTACCTAAGAATTTTTTTATAACAAATCCTAGTAAGTACTAACAAAAGGAGGTAAAAGAAGAAAATTTACGCTAAGAAAAGCTTACTTTTTAATTTGTAAAGATTAATCATTAATTTCATACATGATTTTTGTTATTTAAATTTGCGAGATTTTATTTTATTTGTTTTAAGCATTTTTAAGAAGTTAGTAGTCCAAATTGAAGCCTTTTTGGATTATGTAGAGCTTTAAAAGCAGTATATTTGGTTTCCTAATTTTATATAATTTTCAAAAGTCATGCCAATGATCATACTAAAGAATTTAGTATTAATAAGTAGGGTATGATTTTCGTATTTTACATTCTTGAGATTTTATATTGTTATTTTAAAGTACTTTTGAAGTTTTTAATAATAAAAATTAAGGCATAATTTATAAGTATATTGATTAGGTAGAATTTTAGAAGGTGTATAATTAGTTTCTTGGTTTTATAAACTTTAAAAATATTGGATAAATTAAACCTGCGAATTTTGTAGTAATAAATTATAGTAAAGAGTTAAATATAGTAGAAAGAGAAAAGAATACCAAGACAAATATGATTCTTGAATTCTATTTTATATCTCTAATTCAAAACAGTTGGACTCTAAATAAAGAGATCATTTAAGTTAGGAGATTACTACATGCAAAGTTGAAGTTGAAGTTTACGTGACAGAAGGAGGATGTTTTTAAAAAGTCGTACTTGTCGCAAAGATAGAGTTCCAAAAATCCTACGTATCACAATTTTAAGCAAATGTTTCAGCTTTATATATATATATATATATATATATATATATATATATATATATATATATTACGTTAACAGCCCAGGCTGACTATGGTATGGATTTTACTTACTAGAAATATTGCTGGATTTAAAAATAACAACTACTCTGTGATGTAAGCTTAGTAGTTCTTTTTACCCGTGTTAGTTTATATATATACCAAGGTTTACTCGGCGAAAATCTGCCTGTATCCACGAGTCAATTCGGGCTGTTGAAAAAATCCAGGTACGAATATGAAGACTAGGAACCCACGAGTCATAATTCACGCGTACTCGTACGGGGCCCAAAAATTCTGGTTCAATCTGGCTCGGGTACAGGTTACCCAATTACCTGTATAGTTGTAGTATACAAGTTTCTCCATGTTAAGTTTCTCTTTCTCATCCTTTCTTCTCTCAACTCAGTCATCGGTCCTCTCTTTCTCATCTCACTCCTTTCCCTGTCACAGATACACTGACCGAAGGTCACCATTCAAAATTGCACTTGATGGTGCCATCGTCACCCTCACACTCATCTCACTCATTGTCACAAATTCACCGACCGAAGGTCACGACCACTTTTTTGCACATAACTTCGCTCGATGGTGCCACTATTCCCCTCACACTCATCTCACTCCCTATCACAAATCTATCAACCGAAGGTCACCACTGCTTCACACACAAGTTCACTCAACAATGCAACTGTCCCCCTCACACTCATCTCACTCCACCGACCGAAGGCCACGGCCATGCTTACACACAACTCCACTCAAAACGGTGTCACTGTCACCCTTGCACTCAGGTGCTCAGAGATGGTCATCGCTCAATTTTCACCTTCGGCAGTAAGTCGACAGTCTACTGTTCATCGTTATCCCATCACCGATAGTTCACAACTCGGTAGTGCTTTCTTTTTCATTTTAGATTTACTTCTTTTTCCAGGTGTAGTATGTGAGGATCAATTCAAAAGGGATCTGCATTAATTATGCTAGACTCCTTCCAAATCTCAAAAAGGAATTCAGTGGAGTTTTGAGATTAATTTTGTTGGAATTAATTTTGTGGTGTCTAATTTTAGGGAATTAATTTTGTGGTATTTTTTGGTGTTTTTGATATTTATATGAAGTCGTATTACCATTGAGGTGTCGTAGTCATAAAAGAAACACGAGGAAGTGCTAAGATTAATTATGTTGGAATTAATCTCGTGGTGATTAATTTTAGGGAATTAATACTATGGTAATTTTTTTAGATTTATATGAAGTGATAAGTTTTGTAGTTAAAAAAAAAAGAACACGAGGAAGAAGTAACAAGGAAAATGATCAAATGATTAAATGAATATTTAGTATTAAAAATTAAAAAATTAATCTTTTTACTTGCGGGGTATTACCTAGTTTATCTGGGTAAGGTATGGGTATAGAAAAAGCTACTCAAAAAATTTCGGGTCATTTTCATCCGGACCCGGCCGGGTATTATCCGTACCCAGTAGATTTATCCGTTTGCCAAGTCTAGATTTAGGGTGAGCACGATCCTCTTGGTTCAGTTGGAGGTTGAATATCAAATCAAAATAACAATTTTTATTTAAGAAAAAAAAACGTAGTTGAATGGTGCGCTTCGACGATTTGTGTGGATGAAATTAATTGGTTTGGATTGGAGTGACTAGTTTGGGCTTGTTGTGATTTTTTGACTTTTTTGGACCCATCGATTAAATGTTTTGTAGCCTACCAATTGAAATTAAAATAAAAGTTAGATATTTTGTGATTAAATCCTAAGTTCGGTATATAAGCTAACTAGGACTAGATTAAAATTTTATGTGTTTAATTGGATTTAAATATGTTCGATTCGATCCAGTTTAAAACAGTTTCAAAAAAACAAAACCGAACATTGGTTTGGCAAAAAAAGAAAAAAATGATTATTCTTCTAAATCGGTTGGTTTGTGATCGACCCGTTTGATCGTTTCAATTTAACTGGTTAGATTGGTTTGAAGGCTTAAATGCTCAAGTATATCTACATGCATGATTTAAAATGAAATAAAATGATGAAGATTGAAATGTTGAACTTGTCCATTAATTCAAAATTAATAGATTTTAAGTGAGGCATGGAATAAAGAAAGAAATGTGAAATCAATGTGATTGGTTGAATTTTAAATGGCAAAATAACAGATATGTCAAATAAGTAAGAGAATGTTAACTTGCTCTTAACTTCAGTTTTACTGTATATACAACTAAGTTACATGGAGTGAAGTACAGATTACCAATTAAAAAAAGTGATTGTGAATACGAGACTGGAATACGTACTGAAACCAATAAAATAACCCTAGAGGGGGGTGAATAGGGTTTTAAGATTACTTTAAAAATTAACAAACAAAAAACCTTAATCTCAATAACTCAAATAAGCAAACAACCAATCTCAACACAAATGTAAAACGATAATGTAAAGAGAGAAGGGTTTAGAGATACTTGACAAGGAGAATTAAATGGTTCGGCTTGATATACCCACAAGCCTACGTCCACCTCTTCAAGGAAGTCCCTTGCAAGAGCACTAGAATCCACTAGCAACAATCTTCTTCCGGGTCAAGATCAAAACCCTTACAACACTTGGTGATATCCCCACACCAAGAACAAGCCTTGAATCCACAAAGCTCACCCAAGACTTGACAAACCCAAGCCTTGATCACAATCCTTTTACAAAGATCAAATGTGTACAAAGAAACCCTCTTGAAAGGAAATGAGTACAAATGAAGCTCTAGTACAATAGAGAGATGAGAGAATTGATGACTTGAAGAATGCTCACTCTCAATCAAAGAATTGCTCACAAAGATGCTCTCTTTAATGATGTAAAATCATGAAGATGAAGAGAGAAAAGTTTAATCTATGAGCCTTGATGTTTCTCTAATGAATGGAGGCTTAGAATGTGGTTTCCATGGTGTATGATGAAGCCCCAAATCATTTATATAGAGAGAAAATGAAATATAGCCGTTAGAGGCAAAATATGGGCAAAACTGCCATTGCAGTCGACTGTATTCCCAATGCAGTCGACTGTAATCCCTCTAAAATAGCCGTTGGAGTTTTGTCCTTGAAAATAGCCGTTGGAACTGAATTTTGACCAATGCAGTCGACTGCATTGGAATGCAGTCGACTGGATTCAAATACAGTCGACTGGATTCAAATACAGTCGACTGTATTACCCTACTGCCTATCAGCTGCCTCACGGAACCCCCTTTCCTATTTTGGGCATAACTTTCTCTAGAAAAATCGGATTGATGTGCCGTTTTTTGCGTTGGAAAGCTAATGAAAAGTTTTATCAAGATATGAAAAGATTGGCACCAAAATAGTTTTTGAGAAAATCTGAGTGAGCTCCAAAGTTCACTCATTTTCAAGAACCACACTTGTGTGAAAGGTTATGAACTCACATGCAATGCACAAGGTGTCCTAAGGTCTTTTTAGGTCATAGTCATCAATCCAACCATCAAACCAAGACTAGTTACATAATAGTAAAGACCAATCATAATCGTAGTAACTTAGCCTTTGCATTCTTTCTTGCTCTTTGACATAGGACTTGATGAAGCTTCCATAGTATGTCCACTATAACTTTAAGCTTCTTTGGCTTCAATCCATCTATCCAACTTCTCAAATGTGTCTTCATGAGTGTCATGTATATATCTACTAAGAATCCACTCAAAACACACATTAGAACATAATCAATGTGTAGTTATCATCAAAACAAGATGTAAGCCTAGGTTATCCAACCATAGGGCTAACACGTACCAACATTCACTGATATAATATAAGGTAAACGTATAAAGGTTCCGATTTGTTAAGAAAATACAAGTTCATCGTTATAAACTGATAGGAGGTCAGTCTCAGTTTCGAAGGATCGGTGGTTGCCGAATGTGCTAGCAAGACAGTTACAAGTCTTTTTCGCAAGAAGCAAGTTCACTTGATGGTCTCTGATTTGTTTATTTCAAACACTAGTATTTGGGATCTGAATTGTGTTATTGACCTTTTTTTCAACTGATATAGCTTCCCAAATTCTAAATATTGAACTTCTGCCCATAGGGTTAGTTGATGTTGAGTTCTGGCCAGGTGCTAGGGAGGGCGAGTACCTTATGAGTCATTGCAGCCTATAAACTTTTCTTAGATGTGAAGTTGAGTCGCCGGATCGAGAAATTTATTTGCCTCCCTGTCTTTGGCTTAAACTTTTGGAAACTCCCAGTAGCTAAAACAATAATAATTTTTTGATGCCGATTTATACGTAAGCGATGGACACTCTGGTATGAACTTTTTAAATGAAGATGTCCAGTTTGGGATTCATGTCCTCTCTGTAGCATGCATTGTCATACTCATTAGCACCTTTGTTTAGAATGTCACAAGGTAAAAGATATCTAGCAGGACTCCCTCGGAAGGCAGAGGTTGGCTTGCCCTGGTTACTCTTCAGCAAGGATTTGTCTGCGCGGTGCCTTGCTAAGCCCATTTTTAGGTGCACGGGTGCTCTATTTCGCATTATTTGGATAGTGACTTTTCTTTGATCTATCTGGTGTGGTCGAAATGCCTTGGTCTTCAATGGCGAAAGATTTTATCCTTCTCAGATTTTGGTTCCCAGTTGAATTTTGTTTAATAGCATTGTTGCAACTAAATACTTTCAAACGGGCATCGAGACAATCCAAAAGAGCAATGTTCCTAGTAGTATAATTCGGCATTTTGTTTTGAAACACTTTTACCCTCTGATTTGTAATTTTCAGTTATATTAGATGAAAGCACGTGCTTTGCATGTAAATGCCCATGCATGTATAAAATGTAGATCATGATCCTCTACTGTATGTACAGTACATGTGCTTTATAGCATTTAGCGACACAAGATTATCATTGAAATTATTTTGTCGCTGTTATTAAAATTTTTAATGACAAATTTTTGTCGTTAAAAAATATTTACCGATCTCTTTTTTTTTTTTTGTACAACAAATGATTGTCATTCATAAAATGTTTGCATTAAGGAACTGGCAATGAACATAATATGCAGGTGTGAAGTGTTATTTCAAGATCATAAATTGACTTCTTGTAAAACAACGAATTTTTAGTTCTCGCATACATGATCCATAGACATATATAAGCTGAAGTTTCTTCACATACACGAAGCTACACCAATGGCATGGATGCTAGAATTTCAGAATTTGAGTGACCTTGACAGTAAACATGCTTAATGTGTATTAACATATCCGTAATGAAAGACATACAAACAAAATAAACCTCTGGGACTAAAAAGATTTTGTAACTTTTCAAGAAATTATATAAGGTCATACTCGTCCATTTTTTTTAACTGGGTAAGTTCATGTCACTTATGCCCACCTTCTATAAAGAAAAACACAAATTACATCATAAAAAATATGGCTAATACACCTATGTCCCTGAGATTAGGGGTAATTACAGTCAATGACACAAAGTTTCAAAATGTAACATTTCGTGACCAAAAGTGTTTCAAATGTATCACTCGTATCCATCTGTCAGGGTTCCGTCCAAAAAGTGTACTTTTTTAATGATGTCAGCAATACGTATTTTTAAAATGACGATACTACCCCTTATACTTTATATACAGATTATTTTAAAATTTTAAAATTAAAATTTCAAGCCTTAATTTAAACATTAGGGTTTTAAAATCCTAAAATTATTTTGTTCTCTATCTTTGCATCTATTCTCAATCTGCAATTTCTCAAAAGGTCTCAATCTATTGATTAGGGTTTCAAAACCCTAATTTGCAGAACAAAGTCACCGGCGCCCCGCCGCAGTCACCGGCGTCAGGCAATGCCATCACCATCACCATCACCATCACCACGAGAACTTTTTCAATCCCTGGCAGTTCTTAGCAACTATGTATACATATGCTCATGGATCGGCAGGCGAATCAAATTAGGGCACCGGAGCGAGAGCAGGACCAGCGTGTCGTCGCTTATGCTCACGGATCGACGCTCGCATCGTAAAAAGAATCCCCAAAATGCCGCTGCTCTCGGGATTGTAAGGTGAGGTCTCTGTTTTGTAGGCGGGGGCGGTGCACCGCTGGCTCGAGCCCGGGGAGTAGCCAAAAATGCATGATGACTTGGGGATCTTGCGGCATGGTGGGGAAGGAGGGAAAGCGACGACGTGGGGGGAAGAGCGGGGGCGGGGCCAGCGTAGGGGTGCAGGGTGAGGTGGAGTGGGAGTGCGGGGAAAGAGTGGCGTGGGATTGAATCTGAGAGATTGAGTTTGAAGATTGAATTTGAGAGAAAAAGGAGAGAGAACAAAAAAAAATAAAAGATAAAAAAGAAAAAATGGGAGGGGCAGAGTGGGTATTTTATTTTAAAGTCAGGGGCAATCAAGTCTTTTTGTCAAAATCGTTAAGTATTTTTGTATTCCGTTTGTCAACGGACATAAGTGTTACATTTTGAAACTTTGTGTCCTCGCGTGTAATTACCCCAAAATCTCAGGGATATAGGTGTAATTAGTCCTAAAAAATATCATTTTAGCTATCGCTTCAAGATGGCCAACTTAGCCGCTACTAAACTAAGGATTGTTAATGGTAGAATACACTTGCATACCTCATTGGCCCCGGTCTAAAAGAAAAAGAACTTTAGTACGATACATGCTCATGGGATGAACATGCAGGGACCACATGATTACATTATGGCATAAAAATTGTAACACTTAGACATTAGACAAGAAATGCAACCCTTAATAAAACCATCTTATGTCAGCTCCACATTTTAATCAGCCGACCATAATTCCACTTTTGTAACTGCATGCACTTGCATGTTATCCTTTAGATTTTGTACAAAGAAGCTATTTTTTAGGAATGAGGAAATGATTGCATATTGTGTCCTCCTGTTCATCTGGCAGTTTCTGCAGCTATTCTAGGGAACTATATTTCATTATTTACGAAGCCTCCATTGAGATTCACTAATGCTCTCAAATTCTTATCATCTATCATTTGCTTTCATTTACTACAGATAGATTTTATAGTCAAAGAGGCTTGCAAAGCCCAAAATGTGAGTCTTTTTGTCAAATAAAAGATTGTTGAGTTTAATATCCATGTCTATATATACAGAAGGGGACTTTAAGAGGAAGGGTTGTGAGAATTAATACCGTGTAGATGGAAAGTTTTCCAAATGGATTGTAACAATTAATGTCTCAAAGAGACAGAGAGAGATGCTTAGAATTGTATCGGAGGAACCTAAAGTGGAAATATTTTAACGAATATTTGCATTTAAGAAGAATAAGATCAAAAGACTGGAAGGGTATTTACATCATAAACAAAGTTTGTAAGCGCATTTATGTCAAAAAATGATTTACATTCATTCAAACTTTTAGAGATATATATATATATATATATATATATATATATATATATATATATATATAACTATTTTTTTCCATTATCTTTTTTTTTTTATTGCGGGTGAGCTTATGGAATTCATACAACCAATATTAATTGTATTGTAGGCCAAAATCTCGTTCCATGGAACAACAACGTTAATCATACTTGAAACGTCGCCTTTCAACATAAATAATTACAGCGGTTCCCAAATGCAGTTTTTCCAGCCTACGGATTTGTATTTTCCTTGGAGGCTTCCATCCATTCTTGTTTTGAGTCGTACGTGGGAATATAGTCTCCGTTCCCATCTCGGCACTCGGGGAACTGGAATTCTCCTTTTCAAATTGAAACTGGGTTCCGTTCTTATTTTGGTGGACGACGTTAACCACGTTCATCGCAATAGCAAGCAGCATTTCTATCTCTTTAGTTCACATTAACACGGGAAGATGATTCTCAGCAACTCAGACGCAGTTCAAACAAAATCATGGAGAGCCAATGATTGAACTACTGTAGCGAAAATGAGAAACAAAGATTTGATTTTTTGATTAATAAAGCTGGAGCACGGCGCCTTCGTAAATGGTGGTCAACCCGAGCCTCTTGAAGGAACGGACCGCCGTTTTTGCCCCCTTCGAAGAGTATCTCTGCAATTTCCCCACGGAACCCACTGATCTTGATACCCCAAGCCCAGCGGCCTGCTTATTTTTGTCAGAGAAGCTTTTCCTGAAACTCATGTCCGAGTTGACTTGTACTCTCTGCTGGTTCAATTGCTCATCCACTAGAACAACAGGAGAGACCCGAGCCATCTTGCTCTTGCGCTGCCGATGACTAGTGTTAGTAATGGTTGTCACAGACCCCTTTTTGCTGGAGGACGTGTGGCGGAGGGCGACGCTGGCCTTGACGGCAAGGGCGGCCATGTCGGACGCAGCGAGCGGGTACTGAAGCTTGGAGTTCGGGAGCAGGAAATAGATCTGACCCGCCTGGAGTTGGTCTTGCCCGTCCAAGGCTGGGATGTAATCGTCGTAGAACAAGCTGTCGGAACTGCAGAGAAAGAAGGAGAAGCCCGAGGTGGTGGTGGTGGTGGTGGTTTCCTGTTGCATCAGAACTTGTAAGGCCGTGACGGGGACTGCATACCGGCGCAACTCCCCATTCACTGTAACCACATTCGCAGCAGAATTAGAAGAATTTGGTCGGCTCTCCGGTGAAGAAGACACACAAGCACCCATTTTCTCGTCCTTCTGAATCCACGTAGCGGGATTGCTGTTGCTTACAGAGAGTCAATGGAGCGAAAGATCGATGGGAGGGAGAGAAACAGAAAAGAGGGGCGGGGGAGTGTCGTGTGATATGTCTGTCTTTGCCGGTGGGCAGGACTGAAGGGAGGTTAATGGGTACGTATGTATATAAACTAACTTGTTCCTTGCGTACACGTTGATGACGGAAGCGGGAGCGTCACAACAGTAACTGCTTCGTCTTCACTTTCAGAGGAGACCGAGAGAGGAGCGGCGACTATTAAAATGTCAGTTTGCAGTCTAACACAAAACATAAAGCGATGACGCGTCCCCCCGGAGACCAACAAATGGAATTTGACGCAATCCGATGACTACTTTTGCCACCCCTTCCTCTTTCTCTCTCTGTGCGTGAAGGGAAAGTTTGCTTGGGGGGGGGGGCGCAAGAAGTCAACAACGTTGGTACTTCAAAATGGACCAAACCCAGGGCCTACCTTATCCCCGGGTTCCTCCCCTCTGTTACCAGCATGAGAAGGTGCTCCTCACCTGACGGCTGCATATACACGTATCACTGTAGATCATTTTCAATTTATGTTTTGGGATTCATGCCAGATCTCTTCTCCCCACAAAACCAATTCTTATTAATTAATTCCTAAAAAACACGTTTTCAAAAGTTAAAATTTCTGGATAAAAAACTTTGTTCATCCAGAAAAAACAACTTCTAGGGGATGGCCTGGATCCATTATTTCAAAAAATTGTTGCCCAAGGAATATTTCTTACTACTAATAAAATTGTCATTTTTCTACGACCAACCGTTAATCGTAATATTTAATATTACGGGATTTGGGCGGCAAACTTAATACTTTGTAGATAGACAGAAATTGGTGTTCCCAACCTATTCTGGTCTCACCCAAAGACCCACTGGGAGTCCCATTTTGCATGACACGTTCACACAAGCAACAGATAATATTCAACGCTTCCAACCGGTCAAAGGCGCACGCTCAAGTCATGTGCACTTCTCTCTTTTTTCACGTGACTTCGTTACCAAGAAGTTCATCCTTGCGCGACTGCTTATCATGCTCCGACAGTCGCACTTCGCCCGTCAGCGCACCTTGGCGCTTACCGAAAGAAGTTGGCCTTGGCCTTCCCCTTGGGGTCGGCCTCGGCCTTGGCCTCCCCCTTGGGGTCGGCCTCGGCCTTGGCCTCCCCCTTGGAGTCGGCCTCGGCCTCCCCCAATAGTTGGCCTTGGCCTTCCCCCAAAGGGTTGGCCTTTGGCTTCCATACTTAGCATCTTTGTTACTCTTCAAGGGGCCAGATGTCACTCCGCGACCCCCGTCGCTCGGACGTCACTCCACGACCCCCGTCGCCCGGACGTCACACCGTGCCCCCGGCACCTTACTCACTCATCGCGCCCATGCGCTGCGCCATCTCTAATGCACGTGCCCTTGGCACCTCATTCACTCCGCCACGCCCATGCGCCGTGCCACTGATACAGTCGCGCCCCTGGCTCCTTGGCACCATACGCATTCTGTCGCGCCCCATGCGCTGCGCTATCTCCATGACATGTGCCCCCGGCACCGTATGCACTCCGTCGCTCCCATGCGATGCGCCACTAACACAGACATGCCCCCGACACCTTACTCATTTCGCCGCGCCCATGCGCTACGCCACTGATACAGTCGTGCCCCCAGGCTCCCTGTCACACTACAGTGCCCTCAGTACCATACGCACTCCATTGTGCCCATGCGCTGCGCTATCTCCATGACATGTGCCCCGGGCACCATACACACTCCGTCGCGCCCATGCGTCGCACCACTGATACAGTCCCTCCCCCTAGCTCCTTGTCACACTACGGTGCCCTTGGCACCATACGCACTATGTCGCACCCATGCGCTGCGCCATCTCCATGACATGTGCCCCCGGCACCGTACGCACTATGTTCCAAGGAAGGGGAGTTGAAGAGCTCCCTGGCAGAGATAATGTCCCGAAAGAGTCGCCTATCCCCGCAAGATGCTGCACACTCTGGACAGTGGGTCGAAGCATGTTCCACTACCAAGGCAAGGTACGCATGGTGTGGTGAAAGAACGATGCAAGGAGCATAGTGGTGTGACAGAGAGCCAGGGGGCACGACTGTGTTAGTGGCGCGGCGCACGGGTGCGACGGAGTGAGTAAGGTGCCGAGGGCACGTCTATGTTAATGGCGCGGCTTATGGGCTCGACGGAGTGTGTATGGTGCCAAGGGCACTGTAATGTGACAGGGAGCCAGGGGGCACCACTGTATCAGTGGCGCGAGCATGGGCGAGGAGGAGTGAGTAAGGTGCCGGGGGCACATCTGTGTTAGTGGCATGGCACGGGCGCAACGGAGTGTGTATGGTGCCGAGGGCACTACAGTGTGACAGAGAGCCCGGGGGCACGGCTGTATCAGCGGCGCGATGCATGGCGTACGGCGGAGTTAGTAAGGTGTCGGGGGCACGTCTGTGTCAGTGGCGCGATGCATGGCGCGACAGAGTGCGTATGGTGCCAAGAGCACTATAGTGTGACAGGAAGCCAGGGGCGCGACTGTATCAGTGGCGCGGCGTATGGGCGAGGCGGAATGAGTAAGGTGCCGGGGGTACATCTCTGTTAGTGGCACTACGCATGGGCGCAACGGAGTGTGTATGGTGCTGAGGGCACTGCAGTGTGACAGAGAGCTCGGGGGCACGACTGTATCAGCGGCGTGGCGCAAGGGTGCGGCGGAGTGAAAGGTGCCGGGGGCACGTCTGTGTTAGTGGTCCAGCGCATGGGCGCGGTAGAGTGCACATGGTGTCAAGGGCACTGTAGTGTGACAGGAGCAAGGGGCGCAACTGTATCAGTGGCGCGGCACATGGGGTGCAGCGAAGTAAGGAAGGTGTCGAGGGCACGTCTGTGTTAATAGCGCGGCTAGGCGTGACGAAATGCGTATGGTGCCAGGGGCACGGTAGTGTGATAGAGAGCTTGGGGGCACGGCTGTATCACCAGCCCGGCACACTAGCGCGGCGGAGTAAGTATGGTGCCGAGGGCACTGTAGAGTGACAGACCCGGGGGCACGGCTGTATCAGCGGCGCGGCGAATGGGCGTGGCGGAGTGAGTATGGTGCCGAGGGCACTGTAGAGTGACAGAGAGCCCGGGGGCATAGCTGTATCAGCAGCGTGGTGCACGGTGGAGTTAGTATGGTGCCGAGGGCACTGTAGAGTGACAGAGAGCCCGGGGGCACAGCTGTATCAGCAGCACAGCGCATGGGCACGGCGGAGTGAGTATGGTGCCGAGGGCAATGTAGAGTGACAGAGAGCCCGGGGGCACGGCTGTATTAGTGATGCAGCGCACGGGCGTGGCGGAGTGACGTTTGGGCTACGGGGGTTGCGGAGTGATGTCCGGACAACGGGGGTCGCGGAGTGACGGACGACGGACGTCGTGAGGTTAATGTGAAAATGTCCATAATATCGTAGAGGTGCATAGACTCGAGAAAACAAATGCATACGGGGGTAAGACCATAGGCCAAAAATAGGGGAAGGCCAAAGAATGAAAAACTTTTATGCATGCAAGGGAAACTTATGGGCAAGTTCTAGGTATACAGTCCTCGATACGATCATCTCTCTATCTAGTTTACAAAGAAGGAAATAAAAGCATTGTAAAATTCAATCGACGAATTCCTTTTTTGATGCGTTCCGTTGAGAGTCTTTGACCGAGTTGCTCGTCTAATAGTCCGTTTGCATGAGTATGAGATTGTTCCTATTGCTTCATCAACTTAATGCATGTTAGACAACATAAACATCAATGTTAGGTATCATCAAAACCAAATATAATCGTAAATTAAATAATCGTAGGGTTAACAATTATGTTTAAAATATTTACTAAAATGCCATCATATTATAAATGAATGTATCAAAGTTTCATTTTATTATGTTTTTTTACTTTTTATGCCATAGGCCGTCGTAGTCTTTATCTTCCACGTTCCTTTGTCTATCTTCATTCTTTCAAATTCTAAATCTCCAGATTATAAAGAAAATACTAATAGATCAAGGTTAATTATTTTTTTCTTTAATAATATAAAGTCTTATAATATGTTATACGTGACTATTATCATCATACAATGGGTAATCGCGCTAGGAATACATAAATACAATAAGAATTAAGTTTCTTTCGTGTAAGATTAGCAGTTTGTTGTTGGCTAACTTTACCAAGTTAATTAATGGAATGAAATCACTACGAATACTGATACCATATGATTTTAGTCAAATTGAGCAATCTAAATGTTTTGAGTGACTTTTTTATTTAATGACGCTAGAAAAGTGCCGGTAATAAATGTCGCTTAAAGTGTTAGAAAAAAAAGCTATTAGAAACATTTAACGACTATTAATTGTCTATATACGAGGTTGGAGGAAGATTCCTACAACCCGGGTAGGAGCCAAAATTTGATCATGATGAAGGGCTTAGAGGCACAGGGTTATACATGCTGCCTCTCTAGGCTCTAGCGTTTGCCACGAAATATGTGCACCCCACCTTACATTTTTAATCATAACAAGTGTAGCAGTAGCTTGATTCTCCAAAATTTGATGGATTAAGAGGTAGCTTCCCTCCGTGATTAATGTCCTTTATGTATATCAAGTCAGATTTCAACCTGAACTGCATTACGTAAATTTGCCTCGCGGGTGCTGTGCCAATTGAAACTAAATTCATCAGTGTTTCAAAATCTGTTGAAGAAGCTGTCTGCATGTCTCCTGGCCTCTTTTTGTCCCATATATATATATATATATATATATATATATATATATATATATATATATATAGGGAGCTGATCCGTTGATAGCGCTAGCAAAATGGGGTATTTTGCTAGCGCGATCTGACCGTCCATCCTGAAAGATGGACGGTCCAGATCGCGCCTTTTTCCAAAACTGATCCCCGTCCGCCACACAGTCTCGCGGACGGGATTTTTACCTTTTTGCCCTCCTCCCATGTCCGCGAGACTGTCTCGCGGACGCCTTTCTGTTCCTGACATGTGTCAGGAAAAAGGCGTCCGCGAGACAGTATGGCGGACGATCTCTAGGCTGACACATGTCAGGACCTGTCCGCTCGGTCGCCTATAAAGTCTCCTGTCAGAGCCCCGAGAACTGTCCCCTTGGTATCTGTGACGTCAACAGTGTCCGCTTTGTGGGAAATCTCCAATGTAGCGGACGGCGTCCCTTCGTCCACTCTCTCCTGCTATAAATATTTAATCAGATCGGGCTATATATATTATAGTAGCGGACGGCGTCTCTCTCTCTCTCTCTCGAACATCTAACCCAAGCCGCTACCCCATCTACGGCGACCCACATCTCCGGTCACCCACATCTCCGCCGACACCACCGTCCTCCCCTCAACGCCGATCTCGATGGCTTCTGGATCGGAGACCACCTACGCCTACGATTATATTGGCAACTTGCACCTGGTAGGCAAACACTTTTTCAAAGTCATGATGCCGGGATTTGAGCATGAACTTGTAGGCTATCCTTCTTTCTCTTTCTCTGTATTTTCGTGTGTTAAAAGTTTGATCTTTTGTTTTTCTTAACCAAAACTAACCTATTTTTTGTATTGTGTTTGGTAGGACATACCGGAAGCATTTACCAATCAATTTACAACAATTCATGATAGTGCAAGATTATATAGCCGCAAGGGGGCATGGCAGGTTGAAATCAAGCTGAAGCCCGGCCGATCCCAAAAAAAGGAATTCGCAGAGGGTTGGAACGTCTTCGTGCGCCAGCATGGCCTCGAACTCGGGGACTTTGTAGTGTTCGAACACCTTGGGTGGTGGGATTTTCAAGTTGTAATCTTTGATCGGAGCGCTTGTGAAAAGCTTTCGTACCCCATTTGTGAACCATAGTTTATTATAATAAAAAAATTTATGTTCTTGTTTATTATGTTTCCAAATTTTTTCTTGCTTAATTGTGCCTTTTTTTGTTGCCTTGATATATTGAGATCGTTGATTGTGAATCGTACATTATTTTTTGAAAAAATTGAGATTGTTGATTTCGTCGCTAAAACAAGTCTTCGGGCGTCAGTTTATTAAAATAGCATTAACCTACTATGTCGCTAAAACAAGTCTTTGGGGCCAATTTATTTCAATTTATTAAAACTGCATTACGGGCGCCAATTTATTCCAATTTATTACATTACGCTACATTGTATAGCTCTATATATATAGCGGATATAAGGCCCTCTGCTTAGGCCGGGGTTCGGGAAGGTCGGAACTAAATGTCTGGTCCGTGCCAACCATTTTCTGCGGTATGTATATCCGCGATACTATATAGCGGACAGTCTATCAGCGTCTGCGGGGCCATCCGCTACATAGTATAGCGGACGTAGAGAAGACAACCAAAAGAAAAAACTAAAACTAAGTGTTGGAGAGGTGGGTATTCTGCGGGGTCGTCCGCTACATAGTATAACGGACGTAGAGAACCAAAAGAAAAAAAAACTTAGTGTTGGAGAGGTGGGTATTCTGCGGGGCCGTCCGCTACATAGTATAGCGGACGTAGAGAAGACAACCAAAAAAATTCTGCGGGGCCGTCCGCTACATAGTATAGCGGACGTAGAGAAAACAACCAAAACAACCAAAAGTCTATCGTCCGCGATACTATATAGCGGACAAGGAACAGACTAATGTCATCCGCGATACTATATAGCGGACGGCAAATATATATTGTCCAGCGGACAGCAAATATATATATTCAAACCCAAAAGAAAGTCCTATAACTTCGACACTCTTCTCTGTTCTTCCTACTCACAAATATTCCCAGCGGCGTTGGCAAGCAGATCTGCGCAATTTCTTCATAAGAGCAGCTTTAATACCCTAATAGATCACGTAAGTTCACAAAATCAATCCTTTACATGTTTCTAATCTATAGTTGTGATCAATATTGCGTTTTATGCGTGGTTTTGATTATGCATTGAGCATGTGCTAGCGATGATGAGGATTTATATATGTATGTATTTGTTCATGTGCTAGCGTTTGTAAAATCCGATTCCATAGTTTCAGTTGCAAAAAATGGAATTTATCCCTGGACCAGAAGATCCATCCGTGTTATACGACCAAGCCAACCATATCAGTACGCTCATATGGGATGGTGGAGTAAGATACATTATTTATCAACTTTCTTATTATTACGAACGTTGTTTTACCGTTCATTTTGCTTAAATTGTATTTATTAATAATTCGTAGGAAAGAGAACTTCTCACCACCGTAGAAGTATCTCGCGAGTTCACGAGATGGAAATTGAACAAGTCCCAGAAAAGGATACTGCGTGGAATTGGGTTTGGGATTTTCACGCATGGGCAGATCTTTCAACAGCTTGACCGGGCCTTGATAGGTGCCCTTGTTGAGAGGTGGAGAAGTGAAACGAATACGTTTCACTTCCCGCTCGGAGAGATGACGATTACCCTAGAAGATGTAGGGTTCATCTTGGGGTTGCCGGTGACGGGGCGGCCGGTAATTGCTCCTCCGTCAGACGCAACGAATAAGAGAACAGCGCGAGACTTCTTCACTTCGATACCCCAGGATCAATTTAGCACTGGTGGTATAAAGTTGAAGTGGTTGGTAGATACCTACGGGGTTTTGCCGGAAAACTATACGGGCCGTGAGCTTGTGGTGTACACAAAGGCCTTCCTCTTGTGGGTGATGGGGGCAATTTTATTCCCAACGACGTCGAAGAACACGGTCAGCGTGAAATATTTACCGTTGTTGGGTAACCTGTCGGAGGTTGGGGATTATGCCTGGGGTGCAGCGGTTCTTTCGTATCTGTACCGAGCATTGCACAAGGCAACGAGGCCCAACTCCAAAGCCATATGTGCATGTCTCTCGCTATTGCAGGTATATCATATAAATCATGTCTTCGTTATTGTGTTTTATTTTTGTTGAATCGACGATATAAATATAATTTTTTGATGTTCTCAGGTGTGGTCTTACGAACACCTTGCTCCCGGTGCACCAACGCGTAGGGATGGAACCGATAAAGTCTGGCCTCGGTTGTGTGCTTGGGAGTACAGCCGGAGGGCTAGCCACTACAAGAGGAGAGTCGATCCCCATCACAACATTACGTACTATCGAGGGGAGTTCGACCGTCTATCTCCGGGCCAAATGCGTTGGGCACCGTACATACGTTTGGCGCGACGGGTGGGAGAGTCGTTCGTCTTCACGCTCTCCGGGTTGCAGCGCACACCCCTGATCCATTTCGAGGTCGCAGAGTGGCAGCTGCCCGACCGAGCAATGCGCCATTTTGAGTTGGAGCAGGGTTTGCCAGTCGATGCCCCGGATATGAGGGTTAACAGGAACCCACCGGATGTCGGAGTGTTTGGCACCGCCAATGCGTACGAATTGTGCGCGGCCGAAATAGAGCTTTGGACTTCTTGGCAGGACACACTGGCGGCCATCGTCTCGGAGCCAGACCCCGTTATCAGCATCGATCAGTACGATGAGTGGTACTACCGCATCACGCGGAGGAGAGTAGCCCCTGTAAACTTTGAACGTGGGGAGAGGTATGCGCCTAGGGGTCAGATCGATGAGCGTATGGCATACAATCTCGTAAGTTGCCCAACAAGTCTGACTTGAACCAAATTAGTTGAATATAAATGTCTGATTGAAGTTACTTAATTTTTTATCTCTTTGGATGTAGGTTAATGCCTCGCTTGCATTCTTCCAGAAGTTGAGTGAGCGGAGGGATCTGGTGAGCGCAATGGGCGAGGATCTTTGCCAACAGGCTGCGACATTGGCTTTAGGCTGCGGGAATTTTTTGCGCCAAGCATCGGGCCAGTCTTCGGGAGTCAGCCCGGGAATGGGTTATACGGGCGTCAGCCAGGGATACGGTGATCCCTCTGGACAGGCTTCAGGGGTGAGTCAGGGAGTTGGTGGTACCTCTGAAGCGGGGATGGGACAGGCTCAAGCGTCGTGGGGCGATTACAGCGGCCCCTCCTTCAATTTGTTCCCGGAACCCCTCTCTCAAGTCACGCAAGACTATCCTTTCGGAAACTACGGTTTCTCCGAGGCACTGCCCATTGTCCCGTGGGCGGGACCAGTTGGCGGCCCCGGAGGGGAATATCAGCCGGCCGAAGAAGGAATTGGAGGCCAATATCCCCCGATCGACCCCCGAGGGCAATATCCGAAAGGGCATCCAGCCAGGCCCCTAAAGCCGCATAAATGCGATCTAATCCGAGCCCGTTATTTTAGCGGGGCCCCCCAAGACGGAGCGTCGTATGACATGGATCACCCGGAGGGCTTGGATTACAATGCCTCGTGGACAGAGATCGCCTCGCTGGCGCCGGGAGCTTGGTTAGACAGCGGTGTCATCTCGCACTACGTGCAAATTCTGAGGCGAAGGTGTCGGGAGCATCCAAACATCGGTCCGCGCGTGTTTATCTTGGATGCTTTTTTTCATCAGCTCCTAGTACAAGAGTGGCACGACTGGGGCAATGCAAGGAAGGGGAGAACCATGGCCCAGTGGAAACCGTCCCCTAACCTACAAGCATATCTTGCTAGGGATAGTCCAGTGAGCGCAAGTGTTGCCGACGTGTTTCTAATCCCCTTTTTAGGGAATGCCCACTGGTACTTGGTTTGCTACGAACCATTACAAAGCACGGTTTCAGTCGTCGACAGTCTCTACGATGATACCGACGTGATGCCTGTGATTGATATGTACCGAGGCATAGGCCAGTTGGATGCCATGGTAAGATCCTGTTTCCTTCTTATTGTAACTTGCATATTATAAAACTGATTAATCTTATTTTGCTAGCTATGTTTAATGCTTATTATGTTTCTCGCAGAATCTTTTTGCTGCCCTGGTCAATGGTAGGCGTCGGGAGAAGGTATCGCGCAGGCCGGTCCTCATTTTCCGATTGAAGAGGAGTAGGCCCAAGCAACATAATTCCTCGGACTGCGGCGTCTTCCTCTGCATGTACATGGATTACATTTGCCGGTCTGAGAGCCTCAAGAAGACTGTCTGGAGCGAAGAATGCATACAAGACTTTAGGTATAGGATTGCTTGGCAAATTATGAATGGCCGGCCTAGAGCTATTAGGTTTATTGTAAATCCGTGTAAGGAACATCATTCCCGCGAGAGATGATGTTCCCCAATTCACATTGTAACGTTACAACACTTTTTTAAAAAAAATTTATTGAATGCGATTGATTTTATTGACCGATATGATTTAACGGTGGGAAACCAAGTGTTGGATATCTGTCTGTTGGATATCTGTCTATCTGCGGGGCAAGTGTTCAAAAAATAACCAAGTGTTCGATAATCAGTGTTTCTGCCCGGCACATAGTATAGCGGACGCAGAGAAAACAACCAAAAAAAAACTAAGTGTTGGAGAGGGTATTTTGCGGGTCCGTCCGCTACATAGTATAGCGGACGTAGAGAAAACAACCAAAAGAAAAAACTAAGTGTTGGAGAGGTGGGTATTCTGCGGGGCCGTCCGCTACATAGTATAGCGGACATAGAGAAAACAACCAAAAAAAACTAAGTGTTGGAGAGGGTATTCTGCGGGCCGTCCGCTACATAGTATAGCGGACGTAGAGAAAACAACCAAAAGAAAAAACTAAGTGTTGGAGAGGTGGGTATTCTGCGGGGCCGTCCGCTACATAGTATAGCGGACGTAGAGAAGTCAACCAAAACAAAAAAAAAACTAAGTGTTGGAGAGGTGGGTGTTCTGCGGGGCAAAACAAAAAAACTAAGTGTTGGAGAGGTATTCTGCGGGGCCGTCCGCTACATAGTATAGCGGACGTAGAGAAAACAACCAAAAAAAACTAAGTGTTGGAGAGGGTATTCTGCGGGGACGTCCGCTACATAGTATAGCGGACGTAGAGAAGACAACCAAAACAAAAAAAAACTAAGTGTTGGGGGGGTATTCTTTAATACCTTAGGTTTCTAATGTTGTGCTGCGCAGTGTAGCGGACAGTGTAAGAAATCACATATAAAAAAATGATTGTAAAGGTTATTACAAACGAGTCATTACTAAAATATTATTACAAAATGTCCGACACTTTTGATGGCTCATAAAAGATTATTACAAAATATTCAGTACACTAAAGTTCCACTGCAGCTTGTTCGTCCTCATCCTCGGCATCATCTTCTTCCCCGTCTTGCAAAGGCACTGGACTTATCCCCAGTGCCTTGTAATGGTTCCGCTTGTCGTGGTCGGTCATTTTGTTGCACAATGCACACCTTCTTAGCTTTTTTGGTTGAGTTGCCGTCTCAATAGAGCTTTTCATCCGCGTAGATCTCTTGCGGCCTTTCGTTTGCGATATAATTGGATCCGAAGGCCGGATATCATTGTCGGCTCCCTCCCCCGGCTCGTCATCTTCTGATCCCGTCGTAGGCTCGGTGTCAACCGCATTGCTGACTGAAGCTGCTTCCAATTGGTCGACGATGGGCTCTTGCTGCTGAGCTACCTCGAGGAGATGTTTATATCCGACCATTGTAGCAGCACCCTTTACGGACAAACGGGTGAACATCGTCACCAGATGATTATACCGCAACGTCTCTGATTCTTCAAAGTCAGTATACGGGTGCTCCGGAAAGGAAATGGTACCGTGCAACCTGTTTGCACCTTTCGTCCAACGTGGCAGGACGTATTTATCGGGGATTGTCCTGATATTCTTCTGTGTGAAAAACCGCAGAATGTGTCTACACAGGATGCCATGGAACTCAAACTTCTTACAAACACATGTCACCGAGTCCGTCAATGTGTCGTGGGTCACCGTATAAATTCTGCGCAGCTTCTCAGGGACGAGGTCATTCACGAGCGAATAAACC